>JAQPZY010001684.1:3410000-3427500 GCA_029931535.1 Margaritifera margaritifera
CATATCGATAGTCGTGGATATAAAATAAGGGCTCTATAATGGCAATATAGGTCCTTGAGGAAATAATGAGTCAAGATTTAAGTTTATTTAATCTTGTCATTATTACATACTTATAACAAATAATGCTTTGATGGAAGATAGGTAAGCCATATGCATATTCACATACCAATAATGAATTCATAATGTTCAAATAATATACGGAAGATGAAATTATGGAATCAGTATTTGACACATTTAAAATCTGAAACGATCATATAGTCTATTAGCTAAAATACTTCATATAGATTAAACAAAGTTTCTTATGTTCACTTTTTAATAATTCAATACATTTAAACATTGATAGTCTCTTTAAAAAGTAACTATATAAGTATTGGTCTCTTTTCCTCAAATTATAATACAATGAACAGCAAATCAAAAAGTGGCATTCATCCTCAATTTCGTGTTTATTGCAAAATGTACAAAGCCTTTGATTTATATCTATTCTGTTATTTACATATCTGGCTGCTGTCTCAATATATAAAGAATGAGATGAAACCCTTAATTTTGCAAATCTATTCTATGACTTGTGGGAGGTGGGGGTAGAGAGAGAGAGAGAGAGAGGCACATTAGGCGGCGGTTGTGATGTTGCAGATGGTATACCGACTTGTTAAAATGATGGTATACCGACTTGTCAAAATGATGGTATACCGACTTTTCAAAATGATGGTATACCGACTTGTCAAATTGATGGTATACCGACTTGTCAAAATGATCATGTAAGAAAAACATTATTTTTCCTTATTATTGTTCGTAAAACGCTTCGAAAAATTAAAAATAAAATAATAAAAGAAAGTGAAATAAAAAAAGATATATATTTATATATTGCAAATTTTCCTGCAAAAACTGGATATATACAGTTTGACTAAAAATATATCTGAAAATGTCAAAAGTATAATTGAAATTGTTTTACATGTGACCTCTGACCCCTCCCTGAAACCCTTGGGAGAAAGCTATAAAATCTGTACCCCTCTTACCTTATACCATATCGACAGCTTATGAAATAAGTTTGGTGATTGGTGAATCTCCAGCCAGTGATTTAGCAGGAGATATAGTTACATACAGAATGGATGGACAGACTGACAGAAGGAGGGTATCATATAATCCCTTGACAATAAAGCCAAGGTATATTAAATGAAAATGTTGGACAAGTATATGTACGTATGTATCTCTATCGAATGATTATTCCATTTTTGTTAGGTTATCAAATTATAATCACTGACCCCGATCAGCCTGTTAAATAAATAAATAAATAAATAAATACTGAACATGATTAAGTTGTAAAGAAAATGTAAGCCATTTTGCCAATGAAGTTAGATTTAAATCGCCAGAGCAATTAATATTTTGTTTCCTCTGGCGAAACACGGTAAGTGAACCAGGCTAGTGGGTCGAATCGGGGATCCGTAGATATGTCTTCCATGCAAACTTCAAAAGTTTGGTGTTTTTCAAAACCTGTCATTTCCATTTAGGCATTATGGTATTGTGAACAAAATGCAAGAACTACTTACTTTCAAAATTAAGTCAAAAGAACTTGACAGCGTGCAAGAACTACTAACCTCCGAAACTGAAGAGTTTACAACGAAAGTGCTCCAATGAGCATGTGCAATTTTATGTTTTACAAAAACACATGTTAACACATTTTTACGAAGAACTTGAGTTGGTTCAAATTACAATCAAGACACATGTTAGAATAACTTTCAAGTCATCACAACAAACAAAGTGAAGGGTCAAGTGTGTGGAACTATTTTGTTACTCTCTTAACGTTCAGGTGTATCCGCCACGTTAGTCGGCGTAGACAAAATGTACAAAATAGTGAATCGCCAGGTAGTAAAGACGCGTAGTGGCGATGGCGCAGAGTGGTCTTCCATGCTTAGAAACCATATTATACCTGACTCGGGAGCAATTATAGTTTTCAATGAGTGATGTAAGTACGCCATCTACTGGATCATTGCTGTAATGTCCCATTATGACACCAGATGGCGCTGATTACATTTTTCCTATATACATTATGTTACTTACAACTTTCATTGTGCTAGATTGTAACTTCCAGGATGTGTGTGTGTGTGTGTGTGTGTGTGTGTGTGTGTGTGTGTGTGTGTGTGTGTGTGTGTGTGTGGTTTTACCGTTATAGAAATTAACGTATTTCATCAAATAAATTGTTAGAATGCAGAAAGGAAATGTAGAGTTGGACTGATGCAACTTAGTCTGTTGAAGTGTGTAATATTAAAAACATAAACATCCAATCACTCACATGACATTTGAAGAGTTGAAATTGCAGTATTTCAATATCACGCATCATCATCATTGGTTTTCTGGCTTAAGGCAGGTTCGAGGCATTCATTTTCTCCACTCTTCCCCTTGCATCGCTCTACGTTTCATGTTCGCATATCAGCTATTCTCCTTGAGATCGTCCAGTAGCATGATTCTACTCTTTCCTCTAGGTCGCTTTCCTTCCATTCTGCATTCTATGACTTCTCTTAACAGGCTTTCACTTCTTAAAATGCGTCCGATCCACTTCTTCTTCCTCTCGAGTATAACATTCAATAAAGTTCTCTTTTCATCGACCAATCTTAGTACCTCATCGTTTGTCTTTCGGTCACTCCAACTAACTTTCTCCATGCTCCTCCATATCTACATTTCAAATGCTTCTAGCTTTTTTCCCCCTTCCTTTCTCAGCGTTAACGTTTCGGAGTCATACAGCGCTACGCTCCATACAATGTTTTTGAAAATCTTTTTCTTCAGGTCTTTGCTCATTTGTTGTGTTAGCAGTTCTTTCCTCTTGTTGAATGCATCTTTGGCCATTCCAGTTCTTGTTTTTACTTCATCTTGGCACCTTCCATCATCTGAAATAAAAAATCCTAAATATCCAAACTGTCTCACTTGTTCTACTCTTTCTCAGTCGATTGTAATATTCAGATCTTTACATCCTTCTAAGCAAACTCTTATGACCTTGTCTTCCTCACATTGATCTTCATGTCTTATACCTTTCCATATTTGTTCAAGGAGTCCATCAACTTTTGCAAACCACTTTCTGATCCTGAAATCAGTCCTTGATCATCGGCGAACCTAACATCCTTCAGTAGTTGTCCTCCCACTCAAATTCCTTCTTCCACTTTTTCCATTTCTTCAATCATCATCATCTCTGCGTACATGGAAAAGAGTATAGGTGAAAGCAAACAACCATGCCTGACACCACGTCCGATATGTCCTGGTTCAGAATTACCATCTGCCACTCTTACTACTGCTTCCTGTTGCATATATAGTTCGGTAATGAGTCTCCTGTCTCTCCAATCCATGCCAATCTTCTTCAGAATTTCCATCAGCTTTTTCCACTTAACCCAGTCAAATGCTTTCTCAAAATCGAAAAAGCAGATGAAAAGCTCCTCTTCATGTTATAGCCTTCGTGCACACAGGATTCTTAACACCGCTATTGCTTCTCTCGTTCCGCATCCTTTCCTAAATCCAAACTGAGTCTGGCCGATGAAATAATTTGCTCTCGCCTCTAACCGCTTTATCAACACTTTTAACATGATTTTGGATGCATGCGAAATCAAAGTGATTGTTCTGTGGTCTGCACTTTCTACAGCGTTTGGCTTCTTTTGTAGCATCACTATTATCGATGTTGTCAAATCTTCAGGCCATTCACCTTTGTATATATATCTTTGTACAGAACACTCAACTCTTTTTCAGCTTTCTATCCGAGTCTTTTGATTAACTTTGCTGGTATAGGCCTGTTTGATAACGGTTGTTACCGGCCCTGAAAATAAGCTCCCTTGAAGAGCTTTTCAGTGCATTGAAATTAAGAACCGTGTGCGCAAATTTACAATCCCTATTTCCGGTGAGCAATACGCTCGTTATGGATACATTAACGAGAATACCGAGATCGACTGAGAAGAAGAGACATTGTTGTAGTCTCTGTTCCAATTATAGGGGAAAATATGCTGACAACAAATTATAATTTTCCGCAAGTTTCCTATAGACGAAAGGTTGAGAAAAGCATATTGGGTTATTGATTTGTGTATTAGATTTTCTAAACTGAAATTTCTATTACAACAAAAATATATGATGAAAATACAATAATTTATAGGCCAATGTCAGAGCTGTATACATTATTTATTTTATAATGATTGCAGAACAAATGCTCACAACTTTTAATAAGCACTCTAGATGACTTACATGTTGGTGTAGAGTACCTTTTTTGTGATGGATAAAATCGGAAAGCTCGGTAAAATCTTTGACCAAACATGGGCAACTATATTACTTTCTCAAATGTTGGAACCGGAATAGACCTGGGATCGCAGATGTGCGAATAGAGTGTGCTACCAATGCACTATCCAGATCCCGACAAGTTAGGTCTTTCATTTTTGGTGGGGTTACGGCGCTATCGTTATGGTTGGTAAAATACAAATGCGTTATGTAAAATCATACTTATGAAACAAACAAAGAGTAGGTTGTCACATATTTACTAACATAATATAAAATACGAAGGTTTCAGCATTGTATGACTGCATAAAAAAAATGTTGATTTTTTAAATATACCTTACTTTATTATGCCATCCAGGTAAAGATCATAATGACCCGTCACGTAAATAAGAAACACAGTACAAGAAAGCTACAATCATATAATTTATCTCTATTAGAAGTTTGCCTTGTATCGGGGGAAGAAAGATAGTGTAGGTTTTCACGATCCGGCGATGTATCAAACAAATACAGGTCTTTCAAATAACGCAGCACACCTAATAAACAAGATATCCATTACTTCGATTTCACCTTTAAAGAATAAGTTAAATGGCTTTTAGAAATTATTTTAAAGTGTGTTGTTTATTATAGAGATTTTTTAACAATCGTTGTTTGTTTTTTTCTTTTAATATTCTTTATTTCATGTCTCGCAATACTTTTTCTATTATTAGATCAATCGTACTCTATCATGTTGGCATAATTTATAACAAAATAGAACTATAAATACATCAGCACGTTTTACAATAAGTCGGAATAATTACAAACTGGTTTAAAACTTCGTATTATACAAAATCTTCTCACATCGTATCAGGATTTTATTAACTATATTACATCATTTAACCTCGCTAAACTAATGTTATATGGCCTTTCTCGTTTGACTGCGAAGACTAAACGAGTCAATATTATTCCACTGTGCAAGCAACCATGATGTAATTGTATTCTACTTCCCAAATTATCTGCTTTCACATTTCAACAGGTTTGTTTTCGTTTGGTTGGTTTTGTTGGTTTACTTTATTTATTTGTTGTTGTTGTTGTTTGTTTTGTGTTTGTTTGTTTTTATCGTTTGTTTGTTTGGGTTTTTTAGGGTTTTTTATGGCATTTTAAACACATTATTGCCTATATCATGCAGAGTAAATGGGAGTTAAGTGCCTTTTACAAGGTTAAACCAAGACAGCTCAGTTTTATTCCCTGACACGTGGGCACCTCTTACCCGTTGATATGTATTGAAACACTTTACACTACGATTTTCGAGGTCACAGGCTTCATTCACATCTTTACTGGACGCCATTACAATGTTGCTTTGCTCACCGAAGAGAACATTGCATCATGGGTAAATCAAGGGAATTAATAAGTCAAGGGACATAACAACCGTTATCGAACAGGCTTATACCGTCAACTCCCTCTGCTTTTCCAACTTCGAGCTCATTGATTGCGTCCCTCACTTCCGCTTCTATTAGTTCAGGTCATCTCCAACACTTTCTTCATTTTCGAGACGTATGTCCTCCATTCTGGGTTTGCCTTCTTTATCATACAATTCTTCAATGTACTCCTTCCATCTGTTGCGGATCTTTGCAACTATTTGAAGCAAGACACCATCTTTGTCCTTAATCGCTATGCTTTTGTTCACAACCTTTCTAGATTCGGTAAGCTCCTTGACTTTCGCATACATAATACCCATTTTACCAATTTTTTCCAGTATAGACGACTCAGGTTGAACAAAAGTGGTAAAATGGATTTCACGCATATCAAATTCACATCCTCCTCCCCCCCCACACACACACACATTTTAGACAAGTATTTGTGTAATACAGTTGGCTTTAAGGTAGGTTTGACTGTAATTGTTGACACCTCGTGGATTTTCTACAAAATTCTGAAATTTTGGGGCATTGGACGACGCTTTGACCATTGACAAAGGCAGATAAAACTTGATATGGAAAAAAAAAATAATGCCAAATCACACATATAAGCTAAATAAAGTAAAATTTATATCAGTCATCAATAGTGTTGTAAGATCAGTTTCTTTGTATGTTAGCAAAACGTCATCTTTGACGTCATGCTCATTAGGTCGTCATAATCTCGATGATGTCAACACATGCTCAAGGGATCGGTTCAAATCGTATCCGCTTGATGTAAACAATCCGCAACGGGGCGTAATTTTTACTGTATTTTCCCCATTCGGAACGACCTCGGCTATTTCTGCAAGACTCAATTATGTCTCGGATGTGTGTCGGCGCAGTATTTTACCGAAAAATCATACATTTTGTTTGCCGGAAATTTCTCCACAGAAAAAAACCCACCAACCTAATCAGACTACCTCGGCTATTTCTATGATTGGATTGACTGTAGGATTGATTGAGAAGTTACGAATGAAAAAATAGTTCTCGGTCAATCCTTGTTTCATAAATAGCCGAAGTGGTTCGCATGGCAGCTGTGGGCATACATTCGAGGTATGATCCGTAGTATTGACCTCGAAGTTGCGAATGCTTTTTCCCCAGACTGACATCTGCTAATTCTCTATTGAGATATAGTCTGGGCGGGCCGAGACTAATATCAAAATAATTCGATGGATTGATACTGCGTAAAAAGGGGAAAATTGGCTTAGAACTTAGTCACACACTAAAGTACGCTAGGCAAAATAGAGCCACGTGAAATGCATTATGATACTTTTATGGAACTATTTGTACAAGTTCAGTAAAAGAAAGTTCTCTAGTGAGTTCCTTCTTGAATAAAGTTACTTTGGAATGGTTCAGCCAAGAATAAGTCATCTCATTGGAGTCGCCCGTAAAAAACGCTATAATGATGTGTGATGTACACATGACGTCATTTGGTAAACAAAGTACATGTATATGCAATGACGGCTACTGTAGTATTTCCAATGTGTTTTTTCGATCATTGGCGGAAAGGCCCGAGCGTGTTCTGATTGCGGGTGGCATCTGTCAATAAACAATTACGTAACAGAAATTTTAAAAGATGCGTCGATCAATCTAGTCACAAGCTTTGTGTGAATCATTATATAATCTCATTGGTTTGATAGTGTATGTGTGGCTGGATATGAGTGATTGGGAACACTATGCAGTTTTCTCTTGTAACATTTATGCTTTCAAAACATTTTGACTTCGACCCGTTTTACACAAATTTCATGAAATTTGTATCATATGTGTACAAGTCCTGTCTAAATAACACATACTTTTTAAAAAAGAAAAACATCGATTTTTAAGGGCTGGATATGCTAAAGAGTTGCACAGAGGACAGAGGTCAGTTGCATTGCGTCTCGTGGCTAGGTTTGTTTGGATATAATAATATAAGGTGATATGGAAGAATGGATCGTCACTCGAGATTCAACGAATTTTTACATTCTGTGATAAAACCTTAACCTGTCTGTCTTAGTTAGGAATAGTCTATAAAAAAAAAAAAAAAAAAAAAAAAAAAAAATCATTGCATGAATAATCTATTTCAGTTTGTAATTTTGTTTATGTTATACATCCTTCATCTAACCGTATAGTGTTTGCAGGCATAGATGACTTAGTAAAATATGAAGATGACTTTAAATCGTAAGTACATATTTCACAAACGCAGAACTTGTATTCTTTGCCTTTATTTCTTTTACCTACTTCTATAGCGAAATAATTGTTGAATAGTTTCATTATATGATAACTGCAGCAGATCAATCTAACTAGATCCCTTATATATATATATATATATATATATATATATATATATATATATATATATATATATATATATATATATATATTATAAATGTTTTGATTAACTAGATCCCTTATATATATATTTATAAATGTTTTGATTAAAATACATTTGTGTTCCCCACCACCACACTGGTTGGGGCATATAGAGTTATCCTTGTCTGTACGTCGTTCGTCATTCCGTCACAACTTGGTTAAGTTTTGCATTTAGATTAACTTTCAAGCACTGTGTTGGGGCATCTGAGTTACATGAACAAATGTCTAGCTGTAAAAAATTTGACGGTATCGAACGGATATGGAAGGAAATTTGCATTGGTCGGTTTACTTAAAAATTATACCAAATAAAATCTAAATTTTAGCTTACGACTGTAGAAAATTATTTACGATGCAATTTTTAAAAAAGTCTATTAGACTTTACCTTTTTTTAAAAAACGGCTAAGTTTAACAGAACAAGTTTTCATCGTGAAACCATCTTTTTTTCTCTTAATCCAATAGTTAAAATACAACAATATGATTCTTAACTGATGCTATTCACAAGATGAAGCTACATAATAATATCATAAATCTTAATTGTATGATATAATTCATCAAATTATATCTATTTCCTTTACAAATTAAAAGCGTAAGCTATAATTTCATCGTTCAGGTGTCCCAAAGAAACGATTCAGAAACTCTAATTCTTTTCGTTTATTAAAAATACCTAAGCTATAATTTCATCGTTTAAATGTCCCAAGGAAACGATTCAGAAATTCTCATTCTTTTCGTCGAAAGTACGCGCAATAATCATTCATTTTAATAGGCATAATCATTCATTTTTAGCTCTACTGGTCATAGACCAGAAGAGCTTATGGGATGGTCTGCTGACTGTCGTCCGTTTCTTATCGCTACTCCTCCTAAACTACTTGGAGGATTGACATGAAACTTTACCGACACATTCATATTTTAATGTTATTCTTGCAGTCGTTGAATGAAGGAAAAAAAAAAGAAGAAGAAATAATTCAGCTTCAGTAGCCTCTATCAAAACATTCTCCTCTCTTTCCGATGGGGGAGACTAATAGTTTCGACTGTTTGAAGAGATTCTGGGGTAATCGTAGTGATCCTTCCCAAATTGGTAATTTTTTGGCGGACGAACATTCAAGGTGCATTCATCCAGTACGTTGACTCGCGCTCCTATTGGGAATTGACCTCTCGGATAATAAAAGCCCAGTAATTAACACAACTGTTTCTGTAAGTTCAGGGTTTCCTTTGCTTAAAATAAATTATTGTAACTGATAGAGAACTTTTGAATATGCGGTCAAAATCTAAGAAAATTTAAGGAGAAATGTTGAAATTATTTGAATTTCTATGTTATATAGTGCAAACTGCATAGGTGTCCCAGTGGGCTCCTCTCCGACGCTACATCAACCCAGATATGTGGAGTAAAGGTCAACATTTGCACATAGATTGGTTAGCGGGCCATCTGAATGCCTCTTTTGCCAAAGCTGATTAACAGCCGCTCATTCTCGAGATCGATTGGCTGTTAATCCAACAGTATTATAAAGTATCATGTGTGTTTGAATAATCTTAAAGTGTCACAATGACACAAGAAGAGGCTTTTTATGACTTGTTGGTATGATCTATTAACTATTCAGAAAGAAGAATAAATTAATGTATATGAAATGTGGTTCCACTGTGTAATTTAATTTCTGATTATACATTATCATTGAAAAATTACACAAAAATATTTGTTTTAAACTCTGTTTTGAAGCATTCTTTGGAAAACGAAACACATTTTGAACCTGTATTGCTTATACGTCCTCGTTGGAGAGAAATATTCACGTAAACATTAATCACTTGTGCAATCAGTTTGTTATTAATGTCTTTGAGGTCAAACTGTAAAGTTTTGGATCGAAAATAAAGATAGAAGACATAAAGTTAGCTGTCTAATTGAATTCAGTAAGATTGTTTTTGAAATATCTACAGAAAATAGTTGGATCCCATATTTCAGTCCTGATTGTAAAAGTGAATAAAATAACCTTCAAGGTTTATGTGTTGTGTCTTCCGTGTCAAAACTGCCATTATATACCATCTGTTTTACACTACCTCGCACCTTGAAGAAAAAAGTTATTTGAAACTTCAGCCGATATCTGATTTTTCAATTTGTTATAACGTTAGAAAATGTAGTTATACTATAAATAAAGCTGTTCATACCTACTAACAAGATGACAGGACAACAAAATTATATTCAGAGCCTAACCGTCTCACCTTTTAGCCCAAACAATTTAAAATTATCATTGAAGAAATAAGAAGTGTCTTCTGAACGAGACTTCATTTGAAAATTCGAAAGATATGAGTTCTATTGCGCTCAGTAAGGAGGATTTTACGAATTTGTTTGTAAAAATATCTCGCTGTATATCTGTCATTTTTTGTACGAAAATGACGCAACACAAAATGGAGATCATTTAAGTGCAACCATACCCAAAGCTAAACCTTACAGCAAATATAAATTACCCAGCAAGTTGTATGCAAATTGTCGTATGTATGTATGTATGTATGTATGTATGTATGTATGTATGTATGTATGTATGTATGTATGTGTGTATGTGTATGTATGTATGTATGTATGTATGTATGTATGTATGTATGTATGTATGTATGTATGTATGTATGTATGCATATATATCGTGAGAGTGAATGAAAATACAAAGAGGTATAGTTCTATTTCGAATTCGGTATGGTTACACTAATTTCAACCAGTTATGGTTACAAGAAAGAGCTTAATTCATACATCGAAACAAGACACTTGCAGGAGCACATTCAGTTTGTGCAATTGTCTTCTGTTAGACCACCGTTAGGAAGCTTATATATTAAATTCAGCAAATTGAGGAAACATTGAAATATTGACAAAGGGACCAGAGTATTCAGTCAATCCAGCCGTCTGAATTCTGAAGTAGTGTCGTCTTGAACATTTGCGTAATTCAGACCATTAACAAATTATGTATCACTCGTATTTTCAACTCAAATACTTCGTTTATGTCATTTGTTATTGCCTCTTTTCTAATTATGAACACAACATAAATAAATAAAATAAAAATTAAAGATCTTGAAGAGGTAAGGACAGAACTGGTCAGTTACCGAACTTGATTGTTTTCTTTCCACTCATATATATATATATATATATATATATATATATATATATATATATATATAGAGAGAGAGAGAGAGAGAGAGAGAGAGAGAGAGAGAGAGAGAGAGAGAGAGAAAGAGAGACAGACAGACAGACAGAAATATGCTGTGTGGAGTGTCATTTCCTAAAGTCAAATGCAGATTTTTTATTTGTTATTCTCGCACTAGTATTTCGAAGTTTTGTCAAATTTTAGGAAAATATCTTGCGCGTATACGGCTCGTAGGTTGCTTATTATTTAGCCGTTTAACAAGCTCCGCTAAGGAAGGTATTGGACAAAATCACCTTCACACCATATAAAAACTTGATTTTACCACTTTCAATGAACAAAGGTTGTATGTACGTTCAACGCTAAAACAGTAGAACTGGTGGACTGCGTTCATGGAATTTGAGATGCAGTAAAGGAAATTGTTTTATAGAGGTCAACATGTTTAGAGAGTCTTACTACATCTAACATTACGTAATTAAGGCATCCTTTCACCTGCCTCCATCTTTTCTAAGGGAATAACTGAGCCAAAAATTCTTTTGTCAACTAGCACGATATCGATCCTGTTTTCTGAACGCTTACTTTCGATACCTTGAAAAAAGCATTTCTTCATGGGGTCTAATTCTAAAATTACCAGTTTGAAGGTTCATATGTCAGACCTTCCGAGTGACTTAATTCAGTCCAAAAAGGCTGGTTGTTTTAAAATACTGTATTTACTTACTTATAAGTCTATTCCAACTACAAACTGCACAGACCCAGATCTGCCGTCGCAAAATGCGTCGGCAGATCTGGTTCTATGCAGTTTCTTAGGAGTAATCAGTAAAACGAACAACATAGGTCCTGATCTGCCGGTGCATTTTATTCATAATTCTGATGCAATTATAACAAATCATGAATTTGAAAGTGACAGAAGGGCATGAAAGAGGATAGTCAAATGCTACAATTATAGTTATCGAGTTATATTTAAACACGGAGCAGATACCTACGGGGAAATAAAGCATGAAAAACTGGAAATGGGAGAGCGAAAGGAGTGTCGGTATGAAGAATTTTATCTACAAGAAATGGTGTCCGTAAGATCCAAAGGCCACATAAAACAAGTAGTACTTGGATTTCTTTAAAAAATAGTCATTTATTTTTTTAATTTTATTGAATGTGAACTCAAGTGGAGGTACAGAAAAGGAAAGAAAGAAAGAAATAGATAAATAAATAAATAAAGAAATATTCAATATTAACTGTAAAAACTAAATGGCTTTCGGGAATCATTTAGGAAACTGGACATTAGAACAGAACAATTATGCATATACATTAAAGTCCCTTTGCCATTTTACTTTCTAAATTATACATAAAGTTTTACAAAATCTATAGCGAAAAGAATACTACATAATAACTAGAAAAATATAGGTTAACTGATCTAACGTTTCGGTAATGTTTGCTATTATCGAATAGGAACACTGCCATTTCTTGCAAAGCCTTCGTCACCTTTATTTGTCAACTGATTATTATCAACGTCATAAAAGCTGGCATATATGTTAGAGGGCGGGAAACCAAAATGTATAATTGACCAAATTATTGATACAAGTAATTTGTTTTGTCTGCATATAAAAGAAAATTGTTTAAAACATTCATACAAACTGTCCAAATTAATCTGAAGACAGATCCAAAATAATTCAATACGTTCGTAAAAACAACTAAAATTAATATACAAACAAGTTCAAAATACTTAAATACGTTTGCCAAAACGACAGAATATAACAAAACCGCGATTGCTATATCTGTGACATGTCATCATTATTATCATCATCACTCAGTAACCCATAATTTTCGTTTTAAAATCGGCTCCTTGTAATATATTCTAGCCTTAATTTGCTGCCAATCAAATGTGTCCAAAGGAGATTTGGTCTTGAACTGACCAATTCTTTGAAATTATTTCTTCAGAAAGGAAAGGATCTTTTATTACTCTTTGCCCGCACTGACAATTATTTAATGGATGCAATTATCGATTTAATGTGTCTTTATGAAAGTCTGATTCACACCTTGTGACGTTGTAAATAAAAATATAATTTCCACATGTTAGACACTTTCTTAATCAGAAAACCAACATAGTCTTTTTTTTTGGAGGGGGGGGGGGTCAGAAATAAACACATGATTTACACATTTCAAGCAATATTTTAAAGCATATTTTGCTTCTCCATTGATAATACCATATGGAAGGTGTTTCTCTTTCTCGTTTTTGTTTCTTTTCTAATAATTAGGCCTACTTAGCAAGCAGGTGTGATTGTGAAACCGCACAAATTACTTTTAACTCAACGTGTTGTCCCAGCCAATTAAAAGGATGTTTTAGTGTTTCAGCAGAAGCAGTAATATTATTTGGAACAAGCGTATTGTGTTGTAATTACAAAAGAATTTTCATTCCTTCGAGTTTTGACGTTTACATCAATTACAGGGATTTAAGCTTCTTGTGTCATCTGGCACGTGAAACATTCGCAGTGATGTACTTTCTTCTCGAGTTTTGTTTTGATCCTTTTTACCGGTCTGTTTTTTATGTCTTCTCTTAACCTGATGGTCTAACGAAGAGTCAAACTGGGCTGTATGACCTGATGGTCTAACGACGAGTCAAACTGGGCTGTATGACCTGATGGTCTAATATAGAGTCAAACTGGGCTGTATGACCTGATGGTCTAACGAAGAGTCAAACTGGGCTGTATGACCTGATGGTCTAACGAAGAGTCAAACTGGGCTGTATGACCTGATGGTCTAACGTAGAGTCAAACTGGGCTGTATGACCTGATGGTCTAACGAAGAGTCAAACTGGGCTGTATGACCTGATGGTCTAACGAAGAGTCAAACTGGACTGTATGAAAGAATCTTCCTAACTTTATTTTGATCTGTAATTTCGTAAAGAAAGTATAATAAATTGAATGGAAAACTCGAAGACAATCATTAAAGTACCAAGAAAATAAATTAGAAATAAATCTAAAATAACAACACTATATGCGCAAAAAATTTAACACACGACATATTCCTATTCTTATTTGTATAATATAAACTGTAATAATTTCCTTTTCATTTTGACTAAGTTGACCAAGTTCGACTCTGCATGTCTTAAAGTATGTTTGGGATTTTCTTTCCTTAGTGCATTGTTTCTTGCCTCTCTCAGACTCTTTATTTAATTGTCTACCTACATCACAATTACTTGAATGTCATCGACATAATTAAATGATATGCCTCGATAGCAATGAATTCGAATGTGTGCGGTCTAAGGAATTCAATATAGCTTACACCACAATAAAGACGTTATGGCATCGGTTTACAAAGTAAACTTGTGAATCCATATATATAGGATTATATATGTTATATATTATTCCATGTATTAAAATAGATTTGTAAAAACGGGTGTGCCCTTAGAGTTTCATTTACTGTGGCGCGTTAAAAGTATATCCAGTACTTTGGACGACCTCACATGTTAAGACAAAATTTGAGCTGAATGCGATGTAATATTACACAATTAGCATATACATAAGAGATTCAGTTGCATTATGCTTAGACTGTCGATGTTGTCTTGTAAAAATATAGGTGACAATATAAGAATATAGAAGGATGCAATTGCCCTCCACGTCCCTCTTACAGCGTGAGTCTTTATATGCGTGGTATATCATATTTATATACCAAATAAGACTGGAACGTAGATCAAGCACGACATGTGATATGTAGACATAGTATGTGGTTAGTATTTGTCTTTTGAACCAGATTTCGTGAGCGCAGTTTTAGCATCAAAGCATATCACTTCTGCTTTTCTTCTTTGCGAGCATTTTTAGAACTGGAGAACATTTACATCGTATTCTTTAGAGAATCTTGTTCAACCATAACCACGTTATTATTTACATGCAGTGTGAACCATATTTCCATCTTCAGGCGCATAATATAAACTTTAGCAATGTTTTTTTTTTTCTTTTTTTGTAGTATAGAACAATATTATTGCAATATTGCTTCAAGGATCTGTTTACTGATTCTTCAGTCCAACCGCTTTCTAGCCATCTTTTTTGTTTGTTTTTGCGTCACAGTTGAAATTCTCTATTTCAAAGCACCGTCTGTACTCACTTATAAGTGGAGTCCAACTGTAAACTGCACATATCCAGAACTGCTGTAGCATAATGCGCCGACAAATCTGCGTTTAAACAGTTTGTTAGGAGTAACCAGAAGAACAAACAACATAGACCCTGATCTGCCAGCGCATTATGCGACGGCAGATCAGGGTCTATATTGTTTTCAGTTTGACTCGCCTTATAAGCGAGTATATAAGGTAATTAGGCATTACTAGTCAGTCAGTATTTATTTTATAACTGTCAAATTCATGTTAGTAGGTAGAAAACGTAGTACCGAGCCTAGTTAACCACTTTTAACCGGTTTTTAAATTTTTTGACAAAAACCAAAGTTAATTAATGTGATCTTCCGCCATTTAAAAAACTTTCAGCTATGACCATCCACCATTTGTATCATTATTATTTATTTTTAGAAAAAAGCTGGCTCACCAAGATGTGACCATCTACCTTCCCCACCCCCTTTTTTTAAAAAAGGTATCCCAAACCGTCTCAGACATGTGACCATCCACCATTTTTATTTTTTCAAAAAAGTCTGTCTTACCACCATTTTCTTATTATATGAAAGCAATACTCGTCCAGGGGTATGATTACTACTTTAACTTTTTTTTTGAAAAAAAGCTGGCTCACCTCCATTTTCAAAACGTATGATTACTACTTTAACTTTTTTTTATATAAAATAAGCTGGCTCACCTCCATTTTCAAAACGTATCATTACTGCTTTTAAATGTTTTGAATAAAGCTAGTTCACGAACATATGATACTCCACTATTTTTATTTTTGAAGAAAGCTAGCTCAGCATCTTAGTTTAGTTAATCGCTTTAAACAGGTTTAAAACCCTAGCTTACCAGCATTTGATCACTACTCCATTTTTTTTTCTTTCTCGAAACACTCGTGTGTATGATTCCTACTAACAAATTATAAACATCCTATCTCTATACTAGTTATTTTTTTAGAAAAACAACCATACATCACTATTAAAACCACAAACTGGATAGAATAACGTTACTAATAATTAGTAACATAATTAAATTAGAATGTACATATGTATGTATGATTGTTAAAGTTAATTTTTATTTTATTCTTCATTGCTGATAAAATAGCACCAATGAGCTAATGTTTCTTATTATGAAAATTCAAACCGACTCTAAATTAAATTTGCTTGGGTCGTTGTCTACGCAACGCATTACTGAGCACAACAGGAAACCCCGCAAACCTGGATATAGTGCACGTGGCTCAACCTCTAGAACCTCCCAGATTTTGCACGCGGTGAAATCTTTATTTAACCTTTTTTCGACTCTGCGCAGTGCGTGAAATCTGTCCATATATATGTTTTTTTTTTGTCAAATGTTTGACAGTTTAACAAGAAAATCTGATTTTGTACAGTTTTCGCCGAATTTGACCGAATTCGTTTGAATTTGACAAAAAAAATTTGCGTTGATGTGCGACAAAGGACTTAGAGAGATGTAATCACAGAACCATTTTGCAACAACATAGTAATATTTAAGCTATTTACCATGGAACAATGTCTAAAAGAGAGTTTACAAACAAACAACACAATAGTTAAGGCAGAACATTGTGGCGAAGTAAACCCTATAATCCGAGGATATTTTTCGTAATTTAAGTTAGAGAGACACGGTGTTAAGATTAGAAAACAATGCCTTGTCTTGGAGAAAAATGCAATACTAGAGATAACGTGAACATGAGAATCTGATCCTTTTTAAAAGGATTCTTTCTCTTTTTCCGTTACATTCTTTTTCTTTTTTTTTTTTCTTTTTTTTTCTTAAATTTATCTAAATCGTCCTCGGTCGATTTCTTCTTTCCATTTATTTGTCCAAACTATTTATCATATAATCTAGAATATGTATCTTTGTATCCAAACTATCTCAGTAGTACCTTGCATCAAAACTAAGTGCAAGCCAATATAAATTTAAGGTAAATGTACTTTGTTTTTTTAAGAAATATTTCTAAATCATTGTTATATGTTATAACATATTCTTGGCGTACTTGTTCTTGTTTTTAATTATGTTTCATTTAGCTTGCAACAAGAATTAAGTACAAAAACCAAAATAAAGTTGATGTAAATGAAAGGTGTATCATAAGTAATCTTTATACGCCTTGATGGCGCTGTGTTTATGTTATAAGATATATTTACTTTTATTTTATACTTTTTAAAGACATGTTGTAAGATAGCAAAGAAAAATTAAAGCACTTATCTTCCTACTTTTAAGCAGCAGTACTTCTGCTTTTACTACTACTTTTTCTTTACTTA
>JAQPZY010001684.1:3432500-3865000 GCA_029931535.1 Margaritifera margaritifera
TTTGTCTTGTAAAGAAACAAAAGTTTGAATGAACGGTGATATTTAAGGAAACTTGATCCACATGTACTCTGTTCGACAAGCGGAACTATCGTAATCAGGAGAATAAGGCGCCATTCTGGACAAGAAGGATCTGTCGGCTTGACCTATCATCAGAATAGATATTAGCGCGTAGTCCACGGGGAAAAATATACTAGTATATAATTATACTGGTCAATCATAACATACCGGCAACGATACTTAGTCACACAGAATGTCTCGAAGAATTAATCATCTGAGACTTACTTTTCCAGAGATTGAATTACTTAGGGTTGGGCTGTAAAGCCGATTGCTGTTTGACAACCATGCCGTTGAAATGGCCGCTTTAACAAACATTTCACTTTTCGGGAATGATTTGGAGACAATTGACAAATTACCATGCTCTTGTTTCATTGCTGTGATTTCATTACACTGCATTGTAGGACGATGTTGTCACAATGCAGATCCAACGATGCTCAAATTGCATATGAAATATTACTCCTCACTTTGTCGTTTATTTGTTTGTTTGTTTTTGAAGAAAATTGATCATTCAAATATTCAAATGATCTCCATGCGGTTTTTGCAGATCAATAGCTGCAGTGTATCTTTCGAAGTATATCGAAGACAGGAGAATGAAACTGAAGGTAGTTCGAGAATGAGGAACGGCATTTCATGTACAAGCCCAAACCCAGCATCCATACTCAAGTGTACTTGTATATGTCATTCAGTGGTGCTGTATTATAACTAGCACATTAACATCATACAGAGGGTTAAATTTGATTATGGATTATGGAATGTCGAGACAGAACTACCTAGAAAACTACCTGTCTAATTTTGTAATATTTAAATTCACTTATTAACGGAGTCATTCGTTTTCCAAAGTGCAAAGTTTTCATGCTCTATGAAGAAATGTCCGTTTTTAAGTACGTAAAACACTACACCACTTCTTCAAAAAATACTTAAATCAATTAAAAAAAAAATTTTTTAAATGGCGAGGAACAATTTGTTGGTCTACACTACGTCTGATTCACACAACTCTCGACCCTCCAACACTGGGCCATCTATATGCAACTGTTGCAGTCGGATAGTTAAAGTCTAATAACTGCATTTGTCCAATCTTCGTTTCGTTTTCTATGTCATATCTACCCTGTTCATTTCTATGTCATATCTACCCAGCTCCTTTCTATGTCATATCTACCCTGCTCCTTTCTATATCATATCTACCCTGACCCTTTTTCCCCATATCAATTACTTTGAGTGTAAGACATGTGACTAAATCTGAAAGTTTTAAAAGAACGCTTGGTACATGGATCTCAACTCAGTAAGTTGTAAATTGATTTATTTACGTGAGCTTTAGTTAGCGATATATCTAGTGTCTACAGTTTTATAGAAAAGAGTAACGGGTTAGGCAACGACCATTTAATCTTTGATTATGGGAAATGGCTGGAATTTGTGTAAACATTTTTTGCCCCTCATTTTCAGGAAAAAACATTTTGTGCTTTGATTGGCTTCCTTTTTCTACCTAAATGTTCCATATTACAGCCCCCCCCCCTTTATTGTTTGTGTTTATGGTCCAACTTTTTCTATCAAAATTTAGAAAATATCGCTTTTGTATGTTATCAAACAACACACCTTTCAAATACAAATTCACAATTTCTAGATAAGAATCGCGCCCAGTCAGTTAAAGTTTACCATAGAGCACTTTTCATTGCGTATTAAAGTTTATTCGAAAAAAAACAAACAAAAAATAACAAAAAAGCATTTTGAAAAAACAAACATATTTCAACTTGAACTAATTTTGTTTTTTAAAAAACAAAAACTTCAAGAGCAAATAGTACACCTTGTTAATTTAGGAAGCAGTGTTATTTGTTTCCAGAATTACCTCAGTTAAAAGCGGCTGTGGAAGAGTGGCATAGAAACAAGAGTAATAAACACACACACACACACATAAAGCAATGTAGCTCGAAACCATCAACTGCTTGGTATCTTGTCTAAAACTTGCGGTGCCCTTTCCGATTAAAAAAGACAAAATATAATGATTAAAGTGAGATATCATATTAGTTCAATATTAAATATGAATATTGTAGAACACTTCACCAGGAAAAAAAAGATATAATATATGCCAGACTGAACTAATTCCAGATAGTTGACTTTCTGGCTGTTCATCAGCCACTTTGGACAAAATTTAGTTTCCCTACATACGTACATAAAATGATAAAATACACGGGTTTCTGACTTTTGTGATAAATGAAAGATTATACAAAAACGGTTGATCTCTAATACTTCATTTAAAGAAAGAATGCTAACAAGAAGGAAAACGCATTGAAAACAAAACGACTAAACAAGTTTGAATGCAATGGTCAACAATACTGTAATTGGTCTATTTTAAAAAATAAATAATTTCGAAAGGAAAATAATTAATGATTGAAAACTCCGTGACAAGAACTATATAAATCCAAGTATTCTTTTCAAACAGCTTTCAGTACTGTGCATGTGTCATTTTTAGCTCTATTGGTCATAGACCAGAAGAGCTTATGGGATGGTATATTGTCCGTCGCCCGTCCGTCCGTTAGAAAAAAGTTTGTTATCGCTACCCCTCCTAAACTACTTGGAGGATTACCTTGAAACTTTACACACATTCATCCCATGGTTTAGTTAGTCCTAAATGAATATAGTGCTGCTCGGACATCCAATATGGTCGCCACAGTGGCCATATTGAGAATCTTGTTATCTCTACTCTTTCTGAATGAATGATCATATCAACACGGGGTTTTCACTAAAAGACTTCTTATGATGTCTAGTGTGTCCTAAATGAAAATGATGTTAATCTGACATCCAATATGGGCGCCACAGTGGCCATTTTGAAACTCTTGTTATCGCTACTCCTCCTGAATGTATGGTCGTATCAGCATGGCGTTTTCACTAAAAGACGTGGCCATATTGAGAATCTTGTTATCTCTACTCTTTCTGAATGAATGATCATATCAACACGAGGTTTTCACTAAAAGACTTCTTATGATGTCTAGCTGTTCCTAAATAAAAATGATGCCAATCTGACATCCAATATGGCTGCCATGGCAGCCATCTTAAAAATCTTGTTATCACAACTCTTTTTGAACAGAAAGTCATATTGAAGTGGGGTTTTCACCAGAAGACTTCTTGTGATGTCCAATTCGTCTTAAATGAAAATGGTGCCGATCTGACGTCAAGTATGGCCGCCACAACAGCCATCTTGAAAATCTTGTTATTGCTACTCCTGAATGGATGGTCATATCTTGAAAATATTGTTTTCTCGACTCCTCTGCAAATGGATGGCTATATCAACATGGGGTTTTCAGCAATAGACTTATTATGATACATAGTTGATCCTAAATGAAAATGGTGCCAGTCGTACATCCATTATGCCTGCCATGACCACTGTCTTACAAATCTTGTTGTCACTACTTCCCCTGAATGGATGATCATTATGACATTGGGTTTTCACCAAAATACTTCTAATGATGTCCACTTTGAAACTGGTGCCAAGCTGATATCCAATATGTGAACCACAGAAGTTAATTTTAAAATCTTGTTATTGCTGAAGAATATCAGAGATGGTTTCAACACTCGACAGTTAAAATGAAGAAATGGTCTTATCTTGACTTTTTTAAAATTCTTTTCGCCCAGTAGAGCATCAGTTCCTTCGAGGGACTCTTGTTGTTCTTTTTTGCATACATGTTGATCGGATCCTAGCTAATTGGAATAACGTTTGAAATTCTGTTCCTCATTCTCGCATTACTATTTGCTTAATCCTCCTATATCGGATACATTTTAATCATAAATTGCACCTACTGAGCAGCTAAATCTACATAGACAGCATGACAGTATATTTCATTTGAGTGATGACTTTATTTTCAAACAATGAACAAAAAAGCTGGGGGGGGGGAGGTGGAGAACATTATAAATTGTTTCAAAAGGATGTACCTCCTACTGTCCAGGAAATGAACCGATTCTTGTAAGACATTAATATTACAATCCTATGCTCCATTAATGTACAAGTCATGTGCTGCTTGTAGATAACACTACTCGATGAACCTGGCTGACCATGTTTTGATTCTCATGCAAGCAAATCCATGTCAAGGCACTGACGCCAGGCCTACAATTCTTAAACTTGCCCTCAACGTTTAATTAGATCACAAATGAGCTGTCATAAAACAAGGCAATACATTATGTACCTATATATCGGAGATAACGACCCTATAATGTACTTAGAAGAAAATGCCGCCGTTGATGTATCGCCAGGCACGAAAAATGTATCCACAAGGGCAGCACGTACCCAAATACCATTTTATAAGGAACTGACTTCCCACCTCAACCTCCACCCCTCCCTCTGGCGATAAGGACACGAGTCATACATACTTCATGCAAAATGTGAGCATCGGGGTATCTGCGTTGTAACAAAATCATCGCACAATGCGTTGTAATGAAATCACAGCCATGAAACAATAAATAGAAGTCCTTTATCTCGAAAATTGCTTAGATTATGTTAAATCGTGTGCTTTCTGTGCGGAGCAACGGTAGCTCAATTGGAA
The DNA here is from genome assembly GCA_029931535.1 of Margaritifera margaritifera. Lineage (NCBI taxonomy): Eukaryota > Metazoa > Mollusca > Bivalvia > Unionida > Margaritiferidae > Margaritifera > Margaritifera margaritifera. The sequence continues at coordinate 3,437,087 of JAQPZY010001684.1, forward strand.
GAGCGCTGGACTCGTAATTCCAGTGTCGCGGGTTCGATACCCGCCCAGGATAATTCGCGTCGGCTGTCGTAGTGTGTCCCACTCCAACTTATAGCCAATCATGTGTTAAAAATACCGTTAAAACCAACTAACAAGAACAGTTGTATTGGTGAGTTTTGAAATTGGCTATATGTCTCGAAATTATATCCGAAAAATGAAAATCTTTGCTATAACTTTCAATTTAACTGCTTCGTGATCAAATGGTAATCGTTTTTACAGTCAGACCCAAAGGAATTCATTATTACAGAAAGATGAGATCAAATATTAATCTTTTAGGCATTCCATACGACTCTCACCAGCAGCAGCATCATTGTCTTTATATGAATGAAACAGAGAAATCAATCACGAACCGTTTTCGGAGGCCCCGGATTTCGCCATGTTTTCGTTGCCAATGCATGGAAAATACCGTTGCCGGTGCGTTACGATTGACCAATGTTGAAAATAGAATGCATGCATTAAACTTGCTGTATGCGCACTTGATTATTCCTCCAGACCGTGCAAGCAAGACCCATCTACAACAATGTTGGGGGTGGACTAGACCCTCATTCCACAGAAAAGCCAAATGAGCTGCATTTTGGATCGATCTTGCACGATTCGCTCTGTTCAAAAGATTTTGTGGGACAAAAATATATGAACCTGAAGGCAACTTCATGTATTTATTTTCCCATAAATTTCTTTGTAGAAAAAAAAAAGAAAAGAAAAGAAACCCATACAAAAAGCTGACACAAATGGGATACAACAATGTGACCTTCCTACTCAGTGACTTACATGTTTTGAATATATTTATTGATAAAATTTCATTTCTCAGTCTAATGGATATCTTTTTTTTTATGTAAAATTACAGTACATAGCATTGCAAATGGACTTGTCTGGTCACAAGTCAAACTATTGTATTACACCACCCGTGAAGCCTTGTGTGTTGCATTTAAGCAAGACATGCCCGTCATCGTGCTAATATGTTAATTATTGGGAGATATCGTTTACACTTTATTCTCACACTCAGTCACCGTGGTGGAAATTTACAAAGAATTATTAAAGATATTGCACATGGAAAGCCATATAATTGTTAGTTCCGGTTTTAGTAGTTTGGCTAAAATTGAAATCTTGAGGAGAAAAGCATACCATAATTAACTTCGATAACATAATTGCCAATCGTTTTGATTTTGATCAGAAGTATTTTATAATCAGCCTTCATTTTGAAATTCTGGTTTTTGTATTAATTTTTTTTAAAATCTAGGTTTTGCATTCCTCGGTAAGAGATATTAAAGGAAATGACAAGAGAACGAGCATATTGTCTCTCCTCCACCCCAGCCCCCCCACCCCCACACAAAAAGGCCATTTGTTTAGAGCAACCAGCATGAAGCTGTTATATTTTTTAAAAACATTTTTGGAAGATTCCAATATGGCGTAATAATACTAAACCTTATTTAATGTAGCCTTGATATTGTCTGAAATGTTTCTAACAACATTGCCAATGCAATGCGGGTGTATATGCAATAACTGCATGGGACAACGACAGTCATAATTGTTAATAAACTAGTTTTAGAAAATTCAACAAGTAAATACTTCTATTATAATTTTTGGCCGAAACTTCACTTAAAACAGTACTGAAAAGTTCATGTTTATAAAGTGTTATGCACTTGTGAGACATGGGTGCTTGTTTTCAAAACAAATGATATCGGTAATTTTATGTCAGATGCAGGAGCATACAATTAGCTGACACAGCGTATTCTGCGTGCCTCAAACCAGCTGCAGCCTAAGGTTGTATCCATTTATAACATGCAAGTATACACAATAGAAAGAATGTCTGTAGCAAAGCATGTATCAAGCGTCAACACCTTCAGTATGGTAAAGGGTAAGGTAATTACTTGCTGAATTATTGAAAATTCCTTAATGACAATTAGCATAATCGCTAGGCAGAGCTTACGGTAAGATATATAACAGAACTGATTGACATAGGTGAAACTTGCGTGCGCACCGTAATTTACACAATTATGTGTTTTCAGGGGTATGTTCCCCGCCCCCCCCCCCCAACCCTATCAGGATAAGCTCTTCAAAAGAAATAATTCGACAGACAAATCTAACTGCTGTAAATAATTTTAAGTAATGCGATACGCTGTTGTGTCACGCACTTTAATTTATAACTAGATCTATTTTTGCTATGTCACGTTTGTATTCCTAGCAGGACATGACGCCATTAAATTGAAAGTCTTTGAATGCATTAGTCCATGACCTACTGTCATATTCTGTCATTCTGCAAATTTTCTAAAGTTCAGCAACTGTTACATAATTTACGGCTCTAATTATGAGGATTAATAAAAATGATGCATGTAGCATTAGGCTGCTACCTCAGGTCGGCTCTGTAAATTTTGCATTTAAGTTTATACGTGTAAATATGAGTAAAAACACATTATAAAAAATCTATAGTATACACTCTAACAAAGATATAAAAAAGATATAACAAATAAAAAAACAGGTTTAGAGGTGCTCGGTTAAAAAGGAAATCAAAATTGTTTACTAGGGAGTCAAATCGCCACGTGTACTAATTCTTTCCACTTCTATGAGTTTCACTTCTCTTGAAAACGACTGACTGAATTTCATTAAAGGAACTGTCAGCAATGTCGCAAAGCAAGAGTATGTATGTATGTATGTATGTATGCATGCATGCATGCATGCATGCATGCATGCATGTATGTATGTATGTATGTATGTATGTATGTATGTATGTATGTATGTATGTATGTATGTATGTATGTATGTATGTATGTATGTATGTATGTATGTATGTATGTATGTATGTATGTGTGTGTGTATGTATGTATGTATGTATGTATGTATGTATGTATGTATGTATGTATGTATGTATGTATGTATGTATGTATGTATGTATGAGCGTTTAACGGCACGTCAACATTACAATGGTTATTATGATGCCAATTTAAAGTAAAGATCTTACAATGTAAATATGACGGATTGCACAAAACTTTAGGAAGATAAACCTTTCCAAATAAATGTAAACCTGAAGTACAAAAATAAAAAATATAAAAGGTAAAAATGTTGAAATTCTGTAAAAGGTATACATATTAAAAGATAAAGGTAACACATGTAAAATCCTTAAAATCCGTATGGTCGCAAAGCAACAGAGAATAGCATTAAATATGAAGAGATAGGTATATAGAAATATAGTCAAGTATCTCATTCATCTTACACATGACCAAACAATTTTTTTCCATGAAAATTTAAGTAGAAATACAAACAAGCAGTAATTATGGCATTAGTTTCCAATTTTGATTACTGAACATAAAAACGCAAAGTTGAAGTGGAAACAACTGGAATTCACGACAGCGACGACTTACGATCGGAAAACTGGCGAAAACACTTAGATGAATAAAACTCTGACAAGATAATTTTTCCCCCTTTTATTCAAGCATATCATATTCCGAAATATTCACATATTTTCCATATCTAAATTATTCTGTATTATATTGACGAAATTTTACCTAGCTTTTGTTTCTTTTGTGCCGTTATGACGATGTAATTAGCACAGTGGGGGCCGTGAAAATAAAATGTCTATTGTTTAGCTGTCGAACATGTTGATTTACCGTTTAGTTTCTTCTGCTTCAGGGCATCTTTTCAAAGTCATACGCAAATCATCATCGTTATCGCTTGCATAACTACTTTCATAATGAGTTTTCTTGTTAATGTGTGAACGAGTTTGCAATGTTATCAGTGTGACCTAGTTATGTGTTACAGGCTGGTTTCTCAGTAATTAAATGAGCCATGATGATCTAGGTTACTGGGAAAACTATCCTTTGGCACGCATTGTGAGAAGTATATTTGACCCCAGCGTTTCGAAAAAAAACGATCCTCAGGTAGATTTGTGACACGCGAGAATAACTTAGACGAGGCTGAGTTTATCGTATGAAGTAGCGTATAATTATTGTGGGTATGGTTAAAGATCAATATGTTTGTAATGTGATACTGTCACTTAACAAGCGATATTTCACAAGTCTTATTTCTTTGCTAGTCTTCTACTGCTCAGTGTGTGATAATTATGACAGGTAGAGTTGTCACAAATTATGTTTCAAAGAAAACATGATATCTGTCTTAACTTCTGGTTCGTTGTGATTTGTAAACACATGAATAAATAACGTATAGGAGGAACCACCTTTATTAAGACTGTGATCTTCCAATTTCTGTTATATCAAACCACCTTTTGTAAAATCTGTCGTATCACTAAATAGTCTTTAGACAAGTTGAAAAGCTAAATGTTACAGTTGTCACCTTGCAAACATAGATTACGAAATTGAAAAGCAAAGACTGTAAATTGCAAGTATAAGAACTTCAGGAATATATATTTTACTTAAAAGACGTTTTCTATGATCATTTTGACAATGAAATATGTTTTTAAAAATGTTTTTAGAAAATTTTGTTGACATAAAGACAGCTGACACATCCATGTAGTACGCTATTACTAATCACTAGAAACTCATGTAAATGAGGACGTGAAATTCTACAAATGTAGCTTATTCAAGGTCTCATCTATACACAGGAGCATGATAAAGTGGATTGAAATCCAACTTTCCCGTGGTAAAATTATGCTGCGGAATCAAAGAGAAAGAGGAATCAGAGACCATAACTTTTCTAAATGATAATTTCGAACGCTGGAAAGCAAACTCATCAAAGATTCCATCAGTATCAAGCTGCATGCTAAATCTGGTTGAAATCCAACAATCCATGGTAAAGAAATGCTTCAGAAACGAAAGTCTGGAGGACGGCAATCAGAAGACATAAGTGCTGTAAATGATGTCGTAAAATGCTGGAAGACAAACCTTCTCAAAGTCTCATTAATATAATACTAAATTTGGTTGAAAGTCAGCTAACTTTGGCAAAAAAAATAAGCTGTGGAAACCAAAGTCAGGGGGACAAGTTATCGTAACTATTGTCGTGAAATGCTGTCAATCATGTTTTCATCAACATAAAGCTCCCAACTCGCAATGTGGTTGAAATCCAACAAACCTTGCTAAATTTGAGGCTTCATCAGTATAAGCCGCAAAACAAATTTAGTTAAACTCCTGCAATTTCCATTATAGTTATTTTGTGGAAACCAAATTGTTTACGGACGGTCAGACGGACAGACAGTTGGACGAGGGGATAGACGGACTGGCAGACCGACTGACTGACGGATAAGGTGACACTACACGGCTCTGCAGATTTCGTCGTATGGGACCTTAATAAAAAAAAACAACTTAAAAAAAAACAACTTAATGATGGAAAACTAAGCATACGAATATGTGTGTATATGTGTGTGTGTGAGAGAGAGAGAGAGAGACAGACAGACAGACAGACAGACAGACACACAGAGTCCAATTTTATGGTGTTGTATTGTTTATTACAACTATAGGTATCATCTTCAAGGGTATTTAATCACTAATAAGTTGTCTGAACGTTTTTCTATACATTTTGAGTAACAAGAATAAGGACTTCTTACTTGCATATGTGTTTTGGCACAGCTGAAAAGAAGAAACAAGCACTCAGTTGTTAGAAATAATTCTTTCTGGCAATCGTAACTGCTGGATGTTTCGACACAAGCAATACATAATAAATTTATTTGAATCATGGATACGTAAGGCTTTTCAGCATTGTGGAGAAAACAATGTTTTTAGGCGACCATCGATACCTTTACAATGAATGGATAACATAGATTTTTACATTTTTTTTCTTCTAAAATTCATACGGGTTTCCATAGCAATGTGGCAATAATACGAGACGTATGAGGGATTTGAACAAAGTATATCGCCTTTATAAGATTTATTCTGCGCATTATTATGAGATATAGGAGAGAGAGAGAGAGAGAGAGAGAGAGAGAGAGAGAGAGAGAGAGAGAGAGAGAGAGAGAGAGAGAAACCAAATATAATGCATGTAAAAACGGTTCAATTTCAGCTATATAGGGGGCTTTCGTAAAATAGTATACAGTATATTTTAATTTCTCTAAATGTCACCAGACTTAGAAGATTGACTTTAGAAGCGAAAATAAGTGTAAGTATAGTTATTCGATAATGCTTTTTTAGTATAGGTAAAACATGTGGCGAGAAGGAATTGAAGCTGTTTGGTAATAACAAAATAATATTTCCTTGCTCCACTCGAAAATACTGAAATTGGAGGATAGTTAGGAATGAAAAATATGCCGTTTGCCTGGTTGTTTGGGTTAAAACACGTAAAAATGGTTATAACTTGTCGAGAAAATCGCATAATGACTTAGTAACTGATGAATCATTGACTTGGTTTCAGAAGAAAATGCTGTTGTAGGCAATAATACATATTATGCCAGTATTTGGCTGACCTCTTTTACAACGCGGAGGTAGATGTTTTCTTTCATCGGTAATTAGATTCTGATTGAAGAGTAATCTTGACTCTTATTGCATCTGATAGGCGTATATTTTTACCATGGCGTGTTGCAAATTCATCTCTGTGGACTACATACTGGCAACCAACGTCTGACTACTTGTACAGTTTACAAGGTCAGCAAAAGTACAAATGGCTGCAATTTTAATGACAGTAAACTTTAGAAAACAAAAAACAAATAAAAGTGTCTGGCTGACGTTCAGATCTAATCCGAAATAACTGATCTCTTATTCTTTTAAACATACCCTACCTGTCAACGTACTGCCCCCCCCTCCCCACACACACACACATATATATATATATATATATATATATATATATATATATATATATATATATATATATATATATATATATATATATATATATATACTTGCGAACAGACAAATAGTAACTGAGTAAATAGGCCCAGGTATGTATGTATGTATTCATGAATGTATGTACGTCTAAAAGTAAGTCAGCAATCCACTTAGCCATCCAGTCAGCAGTTTTGTAGAGTTTGTGGACGTCAGAAAATGCGAGTTTCTCAAGTTTTTGGAGATCAAACACAAATCTATAAAACACAAATCATTATTAATACTTAGCCTAATGGAAAGACGTGTGTTTTGCAACATTCTATGTTTATATACATTTTTAAACGACACTTTTCACATAGTTTTTGCAAATAGTTGATTGATATAGAGAAGTTTCTTAACTTTGCTAGAGAGATCACCCATTCTCGTTTTTTTCAAGGGCGAAGCCTGTAACACTCTACGGTCTCTGTCGACCGTCAAATCTTCCTTTGCTAAACAAACACGAGTGTTATGCATTTATGCAGGTAATGCCAGTGTAAATTTATATACAGATGTCCCAAATCCTATGAATAATAATGAATGAGAGAATTCACTATTGATTAGTACGCATTCCTTGTCAGTACCGTACATACTCGAGTAAAAGTGGAGTCCAACTGCAAACAACATAGATCCTGATCTGCCGTCGCATAATGCGCCGGCAGATCAGGGTCTGTGTTGTTTGTTGTACTGATTATTAACAAACTGCATAGACCCAGATCTGTCGGCGCATTATACAGTTGGACTCGACGTATAAGCGAATACATAGGGTATCTTACGTTTTCCAGTATGAACATATTGAGGATATAGTCCTAACAAGAATTGACGATATTTCCATCCACTGCATCACATTGACCGAGCATATTGTCTCTCCTCCACCCCAGCCCCCCCCCATATATATATATATATATATATATATATATATATATATACTCCCTTATATCTCTAGTCCAACTTCAACTGCACAGACCCAGATCTACCGTCGTCTAATGTACCGGCAGACCTGGGATAATGCAGTTCCTTAGGAGTAATCAGAGTCTATGTTGTTTGCAGTTGGTCTCGACTAATAAGCGAGTATCCACGGGTCTATTTGGAATGTCGCTTCCTAAATTGTTATAATCCCTTCCCTAAATTGAAACAACCCTATACCATGTTTTAAACTGGTTTCTACCAACACCCCTTCCGCATTCTGCCAAATGAATCTGTCTCTTGCATTCAAATAGTGTCAAGTCGAGTATTAATAATGATAATACAGATATAGAATCCGTACAAAGATAATAAACAAGCGAAAAAACACTCCTAATTATTTTGACAGAATATTTCTGTTTGATATTGTTTTTTTGTGATTTAATTCAACATTTGTTAACAGCATTTTCTTCGAGTAAATCTAAGATGCAAAAAATATCTACACCCGAGTCATTAACTTATTTGGTATAATGTATATTACACGTCAGGTTTGGGTGCATGTCCTTTTTATTTAGAATATTGGCATCAGAAAGAGTTTGGAAACTTTCGTGTGTGCAAACGTTTGCCAGAACACAAGGAACACATTTAAGCAAGAGGGTTTAACGTCTTTCCAGAGTTTTCCTTCAAACGTTTGCTGCAACACGATGGAAGCATTTAAGCCAGTGGTGAAAATTCTTTCCAGAGTACCCCAGCATACGTTTGTCGGAGCACAAGGGAAGCATTTAAGCCACAGGGTTAACAAACTTTCCAGAGTGCTCCTGCAAACTTCTGCCGGAACACGAGAGCAGCATTTAAGCCAGTCGGCTAAAAGCCTTTCCAGAGTGCTCCTGCATTCGCTTGTACACATTATAACGTGCATGATTGTTATTATTACGTGACAAATCAATAAATAAGTGAATTATATACCAAACAATCCTACATACGAAAAAGCTTATATCCAAGCAGCACGAACAATGACGATATTGGACTACATCTAAGTCAACGAGCATGCGTTCAGCCAACAGGAATTGACCTGTTCATGCAAGAAGTAAAATTCGTTATACTCTTTATGTGTGTACTTCAGCTTGAATTAAGAACCAGATTGTTTTATAAGTTAAGTTTACTTTCATCATTGTTTTATAATTTAATTTTACTTTCATCATTGTTTTATAATTTAATTTTACTTTCATCATTGTTTTATAATTTAAGTTTACTTTCATCATTGTTTTATAATTTAATTTTTCTTTCATCATTGTTTTATAATTAAATTTTACTTTCATCATTGTTTTATAATTTAAGTTTACTTTCGTCATAGATCATTGTGATGTCGACGTTTCACTCGCAGAACTGTAAATTTTCAGATATACCAATAGTACCTCTAAATGTGTTTCCTTACATAATGTGCTGCAATAACACTCACTTGCTACACAATTTGTGACAATTACTACTGACAATCGAAAGTGATTCGTATTCTTTGAGATTCAAAGGTTCAAAACTGGCTTGGTTTAATCTTGCCAATTTGTTATTTCAACGTTTGTCTCTAGATAATTATTTCTGGATCTCATTTGCAAGAAAGAATCACGTAAATTGGTGACCGAAACTGAGTTCAAAACTACATTGTCGACTGTTCTGATTTATTCATAGCTCAGACGCCGGTGCAGACGACACAAATATTAAACACATTACTCATAGCTATTTATAGGTAAATGAAGTTTTCTTTACCGCCTCTCTGCATGTATGTATATCTGTTGGTGTAAATTTTGTAAATTTGTTACTTCAACGTTTGTCTCCTGATAATTATTATTATTTTTTGTTATCTCATTTTCAAGAAAGTGCCCTTTATTGTGTGAAGAAAGCATCCAGTAAGTTGGTGCCTGAAACTGGATACAAAGCTACGTTTTTGATTGTTGTGATTCATTCATAGCTTAAACTGTTGTGATTCATTCACAGCTTAAATTGTTGTGATTCATTCATAGCTTAAACTGTTGTGATTCATCCGTAGATTAAATTGTTGTGATTTATTCATAGCTTAAATTGTTGTGATTCATTCATAGCTTAAATGCCGGTTCAGGCGACAAAAATATCAACCCAAAAAAATAAAATACAGATAGCTGCTTTTAATGTAATAAAGTTTTCATTACCCATCACTATGTATGTATGTATGTATGTATGTATGTATGTATGTATGTATGTATGTATGTATGTATGTATGTATGTATGTATGTATGTATGTTTGTATGTTTGTGTATGTATGTATGTATGTATGTATGTATGTATGTATGTATGTATGTATGTATGTATGTATGTATGTATGTATGTATGTATGTATGTATGTATGTATGTATGCATGTAAGTATCTATGGTGACAAGCTCGTTGATTTTTAAACATAAATTGTTTTGTCCATATCGAGTGGACAGACAAAGTTTTTTGCACCGATTAAGTATCGATGATACACACATTCATGTCATACTTTTTTTCACACGAGAAATACAACCTATCTAACTTTGACATAAACTAAAAGTAAAATGAAGATACATTTTGAAAACTCATTTTGGCATGTTTTTCTGTTTCTATAGCTTCCAGTACCAACTGATAATTACATTACTTGCTGTAAGTCCCGCCCACCTCATTTGCATATATAAATTTGTCGTTTTCGCACAAAACTGTAAAGTTTTACAGACATATTGTTCTAAATAAAAATACGTTAACTTTAAAGTTTGTATTTAATCCAAATAATACTTGTTAAGTTACTGTATTACAGCTTTAAGTTTCTACACAATATCTATACCTTAGTCAACTTTGTGAGATTTTGTCAGTTTGTGCTCCCTCAAGCTACTCGTGTTATTTATCACTCTGCAATCACTCACGCTAGACAATAGATGCTAGTCCAGAAAATGGTGCAAGGTAATTCTGTAAGTAAGGTTGATCATGACTGACATGATGGAACTATTTATGAGTGATTAAAGAGGCGTATTAATACATTTGGATACTGCCCTCATGTTCTCCCTCAAGCAGGCTTTTAAAGGTCCAGTTTATTCAAGAATAGACTTCTTCAACACTATTTAGCACCCCCTTATCCAATTACCTATGTCCTGGGGGAGAGGGGGGGGGGGTGCTTCTAGGCTGAGGCTTGGCCCTCCGTTATAAAACTCTATTTTACTCCAAATCTTGAAAACAGTCTGACCAATCAAAAGTCCATATTTGTACATTTTAATGAAGATTTCGAATCTGGAATAACATTTATTTCTCGAAACGCTGAGTAAAGATTTGTGTCAGATAGATCTGGTGGGAGTACACAATTATGAGTACACACTATTGTAAATTTCAAGGGACTAATGGATAGGATATTTACTGTTAGTATGAACTAAAATAATTAAGAAAATGTTGCTTTAATTTTGCAAAAATTTGAATTTTTCTTTTTTAAGGTAACATTAAATAAGTCTGTAAAATTTCCAAATTTTTATTCATTAGAAAAGGTTTGGAAGTCAGTATGGGCGGGTTTAAAGTCAGTTCCGGAAAGTTAAACGACGTTGAATCCCATAGTGTTTCAGGTTGGATTTCATACAGTAATTGCTTACTTAGTTTTAAATATATCGTTTCCCATTTTAAAAAATTCCATATGTACTGCATTTCGCCAGTAAGTGATTTTTTAAAAATGCTGTTTAAATCAATCAATATACCGTAAACAAGATCTTCTTTTCCGAATGTACAATTGTTTATAACTTATGAAAATTATTTTAGGATATACAACATCTATAAAACTATAAACACTGTATACAAATTATACATAATTCGTTATGATTAAGACCTGTTGCAGTTGGGCTTTACAATATTTTAAGGTCAGTTTGTTTTAGTCACCTCCACTAGGTGGCGTTCTTAATTTTTTTTATGGCCTTCTTTATGCTGGAATTTTGGAGAAATTCTAATAAGTTTTAAGGATTTTTATTTTATTGCATGGTATTCTTTTATTACATTATTGTAATCATAACGGCATGAATTATTTCAAAATTACTAACATATTCTTTCCATGAATGCAAAACATGATAAAAATAAAATGTGTCATGTGATAATAGTAGAGCGGGTTGATGCAAAAATACTTCAGAGGGTGATACAAGCATGAAACTTGGCGGAATTATTATAAACAGAAAACGTTAAAAGAAAAATACATTATCCACGTACATTTAATCCATTTCCAAAATGGCTGCGATATTAAACCAAAATGGCTGCAAAAAGCCTGCTTTATCCTGGAAGCGGAGTACCTTATGACAGAATCAAATCTATTATAATCCAAAAGTGGAAGTTATTGTGCAAAATCTGCTCAGAACAAAGTATGATATTATCGTTGTTACGTGTATTGCGGGAAAGTATTTATATATACTAGCAGTTTTCTAATCCTGATAATGTCTTAAAAACGCATTGAATAAAGAAATGTTTCATATTACAAGTCCTTAAAAATATGTCCTTTTCTTTTTATAAAAAAAACAACAGGTATGGCCATTGACAACCAAAAAGCCAGCCCACCGTATCCTTTCGATGACATGGGTTTTGAAGAAAAAGACGAGGAAGCGATAAACAAGAGGATCATTTTTGGCAAGATTCTTGGCGGCGGCTTCAGGTATGGCAGACGTGATAATTGGGAGCAGAGGGATATAGTGGATGACAAAAAGGTTTCCCGAAAAAAGAGGAGTCCCCAGACCCCCAACAACCCTTCTTATCACACCGGCGACTCGTATGATAGGAACACAAGGCAGTGGGGCAGCGTTCTTGGACGAGGTTTAAAAATGGGGCGACGGAGTTACGATGACAATGAGGTTGATGACTTCGACGATTATATTGAGAAAAGAAGGTTGGGTCTTGTGTTAGGCAATGGGCTATTGCTGGGAAAAAGACATGATCACCATCATGGGCGCCATCAAAACCAGCAACAAACCAACACGGTACAGAGAGACTCATCATCATATCCTAGCGCTCAGACACGAACCTCGCCAAATCACACGGGCCGTTATGGATCCAGCAACCCTAATGCAGCACAAAGTAGGTCCAATAACCCAGCTTCGAGAAGCAATTCTAACTCTAATCCAGCTCAACGCAGTTCACCTAACAATTCTCCCTCCAGACCTTCGTCATATACCTCCGGCTACGGTGCATCCCCGCAAAACTCCAACATCCCGGCACCTAACAATGGATATACTAGAAACAATGGGTACAACACGGCACAGCGTAATTCCTATGACACAGCCCAACGTAACCCGTACAATACAGCTCAGCGTAATTCTTACAATGCAGCCCAGTGGAACGGGTACAACTCACCCCCAAGCAACTCGCCCTTGAGCAATCCGTACAACGCACGCCAGAGTAATCCGCACAATACAAACCAACGTACCTACCCATACAACGTATACGTTGATTTGGACGATCTGTATGATTCCGATGAGTACGAAAGACGACGAGCCCAGCAAATGTTGAGTCAGGTAAGCCGCAGTCAGCCCATCAGCAACACCCGGCAAACCAACTATGTCCTACCATACAAGACTTACCGCACTTACATCGACAGTTCCGGTGAGGTGGAAACAGACAGCGTGGAGGTGTATCCTAACCCGTACGCCTCCCGGCCGAATTCGTATAACAGCTACAACCAGCGGACTTATGGCTAGACTGTGTGGATTAATGGAATAGAATATGATTGCCATGTGAGTAAGTCGAGACTTTAAATGTGCACATATATAAACAGTGTTGTAAAGATTTTGGAAGTAAAATCACGGGAAGAGGTCGGAACTAATATTATGGTCGTTAGATCTGTATGCAGTTTCCTTTCTTTTTTTTCTTGTTTTTCGCTATCCCAAATGTTTCGAGTCGTTTCGAGCAAAGATGAAAGCGGAATGCTACCATACCGATTATTTTCTCAACAGCTTTAGTATTTCAACGGCTTCTCCTCAAAATGGCTTACTTTTAGAAAATGATATTAAATACAGTTGAACCTCGATCATCTGAGACTGAATGGTTAAATTATCAGTCCATTCCAACTGGAAGTATGTCTGCCTAATTCCACCTTTGACTACAAAAACGCTAAATTCTGATTATCGAACGTTTCAACAACTCCAACCATTTCGATGTCACACTCAGCGTTTAGAAAAGCCAGATTGTATCCTACTCAAAATCATTGGGTGAAGTGTCTTATAAAACAATCAGTTTACGCAGTAATTTTAGAATCGGAGGAAAGATACGTCACAAGGACTTCGTGATGACATGAAAGATATGTCACAAGGACTTCGTGATGACATGTAGGCTTATCCATTCTAGAGCAGTTAACATGCTATGCATATGTAGTAGATTATACCGATACCATCGAGGATATCAAAATAAATATTGAGATCTTGCCCATTTTCGCTTCAATATATTAGATGATTTAGCTTTCATGCTTGTCTCGAAAACAAATGATTCGTGATAGTCATGTATATTATTAGGGGACTTAAATTCAGAGTTAGATTCAAATAAAGAAAATCACCTATTCTAATCCATGACTTAGAGATATGTACTGACTTTTGCAACGACTTCTCACACACAGATAATATTTAAATTGTAGAAAACATTGAGATACGATCCGGCTCTTGTCACTAAGACAAAAGACGATTGAAGCGTCAAAGAGACAGGAGGTTTAGCTAGTGGATTAGAGAGAAATTATATGTAGCACTGGGAACTGGCTTCGATGTTAAATAACTTATTGTTTATGTAACATTGCTAAGGGTATGCAATATCCTATTAGTAATTATTAAAAAAAATATTTAAAAGAAATAACAAAGAATTGTTTGAGGTTTTAGGAAACCATTCTTCATTTAGTATGTTATTTCAGATCCTGAATGTCACATACTCCTTTCCGAGGAAGGTCAGTTTCTTCGCAACTTTTGCAGACAAACTGCATGCATTACATTGGGATTGAAGTCCTAAAAGTCCCTTTGTAGCTCAGAAGTTTCTCTCTTATTGAAGTTGATTGAATTACAAGAAGTATCTTATTAATGAGACCTTGTAAGTGACATTAATAATCATTTGCAAAGATTTGTGAAGACTTCTGAGATAGGGTCATTAATTTTGTACAAAGTTACAATCCACGCAAAACTGCAGAGGCGTAAATAGGTTGAATGTGGTATCCTATAATTCCCCTCGCCCTACAGTTTACATTTTGTTTCCAAAGATTACTTGATTAGCTAACAATTCGGTTTTAATTCAGTTCAGTTTTTTTTTAATTCGATTGGATTCTAATCAATTCGATTTTTAAAAATATATTTAATGTATAAAAAATGCTGTAAACCATTAAGTTTATGCAAAATTGCATCATTTAAAGGCTAGTCGCTGTACAAGTTGCGTGTGTTTGAAATTTGCTAAAAGTGCCGACTTATTCACCTGCATGTTCTATACTTAGTCAATGAAATACTAGTACAAGAAATTACTAATCCTTCTGAAAGAAAACATTATGTTCGCTAACGCTGTCCGATAAGCGCATTGTATGCAATTGCTTGTAATTATACTCTTTCAGGTACTATTAAATAGATGTATATTGATGTTTTCGAATGATTAAAACCAATGTACGGGATTTGAACACGAACTGTGTTGAAGGAGCTAATTTTTTTACGCAAACTCATGCATGTGTTTCAAGGAAGAAACTGGTTTTGATTCTGGAAATTATATATATATATATATATAATCATGATAAACCAATATGAATAATTTACTATTTCGTTCGGTGTTTATTTTCAATCAGTGACTAATTTTATTTCAAAGTGTAATCAACCGTCAATAATGTAATTGTGGCTGAAATTTATTGCGAATGTATACTGCCATTGAGGAGGATATTTTTTAAAAATAAAGATTATATTTTGGTGAGGATGTAGACCACTTACTACATTGAGAATTATGGGACTCATGTATGACACGTTTTTAGGGCACCACCATCCATTACTCTAATTTAGAACAAATCTCCATGCGATGTCGAAATAATTGAATGATCTTGTCCGTAACGTTTTGAAAAATTAGCAATTTTATTTTATTACAATTATTTGATGAGTATTAATAGATATAAATATAATATAGCTTTAGCTTTCATTTAAATGTATTTGTTTGTTTCAATGTTTGTCTGTATGTATTTAAATCGTCATTCAGAGGTTTCATGTATTCTTTTCTTCAGGTCAATGTCATGTTCTGTCTGTGTTTTTCTTTTTCAAAGCCAAATTAAAATTTTCTTTCGAATAATATCAATGAAACTGAGATGGAACTGAAAGAAGATAGATTAAAACTGTGCTAATGCACACTGAACCTTCACACATGATAAATAAAAGAAAGAGCAAAAGGTTTATTCTAGTATTGACCAAATTCATTTGCCTTCTAATGTTGGTTGAATCGAATATCTTGAGTTCGTATTGTAAATGATACTACGGTGTACAAGATTCATTGTAGCTGAGGTTACCTTAGCTCTTAAGGTCGGTGTACAAGATTCATTGTAGCTGAGGTTACCTTATTTCTTAAGGTCCTCTGCTATTTTACTGAGACCTAAGACCTATGGAGACATTTTCAGCAACGTTGCCAGATTCATGCGATTTGGCACCTGAGCTTAGCTTGACGGTATTTCTGCAACAATATTAACCAAATGAAACCAAATGAAACTTTCTAAAGGAGTAAACAACTACTTTATGCTTCTTTCGAGCACCTCAAAGTGTGAAATGGCCAGAAACTTATCATTTTCAAAGCGGTATTTGCAAAGGCTGAAATGGTCAGAAACTTATCATTTTCAACGCTGTATTTGCAAAGGTTGAAATAGTCGCGATGGGTAACAAATCAATGGTAAACGGGGGAAAAAAAATTAAATTAAAAACTGGGAAGTCCCCACCATCACTAAATATAGCAATGGTTTTACAGAGTTAAGATAACCTTAGCTATTTGGCGACTAGATGGACGTATATTGTCATTTAATGGTTGTAAATCTTAGCCAAACTTGTAAAAAGATTTACAACAGCTGGCATTAAACATTTTCCATTAGTTTGCATGTAATTTCTTCTGTTTTCTTATGAGATTTTGAATATTTTATCATTTGTATGGAGAATGTTTAAATATCTGTTTAATATAAAACAGAGAGAAATAAAAGCAATGTTTGAAATGATTTTTATTCTATTTGTTGACACAAATTAAAATTGTCATCTATCTATCTATCTATCTATCTATCTATCTATCTATCTATCTATCTATCTATCTATCTATCTATCCACTTACTTCCCTTTCTGTCTTCTTTACTTTCTTTCACTTTTTATATCTCTCTCTCTATCTATTCGTTTATTTATCGATCGATCTGTCAATGTATGTATGTATGTATGTATGTATGTATGTATGTATGTATGTATGTATGTATGTATGTATGTATGTATGTATGTATGTATGTATGTATGCTTCTTTCTTTCTTTCATATATAACGGTCTTGGAAATTACCCAAACGATGTTTTGTTAGTTGGCTTCTGAGCATGATTTGCTCATACATTATTTTAATCAACGCGTGACTAAATGTATGACACGTATTAACCAACGAAAATCTCCAATAGCTCAAATTTAAGCCACTGAGTACCACGCGCAGACAATTTTCTTCCAAGAGTGCATCATGATTTAATTGTTAGTTCTACTAGTCATAGACCAGAAGAGCTTATAGGATGGTATGTTGTCCGTCATCCGTCATCATCGCCTGTCGTTCGTCGTCCTTCCATCCGTTAGCACAAGTTTGTTATCGCTACTGCTAAACTAACTGGAAGATTGCCATGAAACTTTACACACATATTCATAGTCTAGTTGGTCCTAAATGAAAATCGGACATCCAAAATGACCACCACAGCAGCCATCTTGAAAATATTGTTATCACTACTCCTCCTGAATGGATAGTCGTATGAACATGGGGTTTTTACTAAACAACTTCTTCTGATGTCTAGTTGGTCCTAATGGTTCCATTCAGACATTCAATATACCTGCCACAGTGGCCATTTTGAAAATCTTGTTATCACTATATCACTATATCTCTTGAATCGATGGTAATATCAGCATGGAGTTTTCACTGAAAGGCTTCTTATGATGTCTACTGAGTCGAGCAAATCATGTTATCACTACTTCTCCTACATTGCCGGTCACGTCGACATTGTGCTTTCACCAAAACTTCTTATGATGTCAAGTTGGTACTAAATAGAAATGGTGCCAATCTGATATCGAATCTTGCCACCATGGCATTCATCTTGAAAATCTTGTTATCGTTGCTCCTCCAAAACAAAAAGTGATATCAACATGGGGTTTCCACCACAAGACTTCTTATGATGCCTTTTTGGTCCTAAATATGTCCACCATAGCAGCTAATTTGAAAATCTTGTTATCGCTGAAGAATATCAAAGATGGTTTCAACACTCGGCAGTTAAAAGAAAGAAATAGTCTTATCGTGAATTCCTCGAAATTCTCTTCATCCAGTAGGGCGTCAGTCCATTCGAGGGACTTTTGTTAGATGGGCAGGTAATATTAAGAGAGAGAGAGAGAGAGAGAGAGAGAGAGAGAGAGAGAGAGAGAGAGAGAGACCGACCGACCGACCGACAGACAGACAGACAGAGAGAGAGAGAGAGAGTCTGTGTGTTTGTATGTCTCAAATTCTCAAAATACTCGATTTAAAAATGAACTTTAACACAAAGTCTTAATGTTATTGACGCAACCGTTGCCACCGGATAAGTCATACTTGTCTATTTTTCTGCTAACACAGGAGAAACAAAAACCATGGAGAGAAGTTTTAGCTCAGAGTCTTTTGGAGCTGAAAGAAATGTTGAAGAGGAATGGTGGTCATTGAGTCATGGATGATTCACTTGTTTTGCAACCATCAAGCACTATGATCGAGACCTAATATAATACATTTTCTGCTTCTTAGCTAAGTCAAAGTAATTTATATATCAGAGTTCACGGAATTCTAATCCTTGAATAATGTACACTATATCCATTACTCAAAGTGCAGTAGCATTAATGGGTTAGATACAGATAGAAATGATGACATGAATGGGTTTATGGGTTAGAAGTCTCTAATTCCTAATACTACTGGAGCAATCACGATGAACTATGTTGCAGAATAGATTTTAGCTCGAAGTTAATTTCCATTTTCCATGAAAAGGGATATAGTGATACCCATGTCTGTACCTCGCGAATTGTGTTTCCATTCAATAACTTTTGAAGAGCTTGATAGATTGAAACCAATTTTAATATGTTGCTTTATATGAAGAGGGTCTAGGTAAAACTCCATTTTTGCCTCTTTTTATCTAGAATTGACTGACTACAGCCCTGTTTGACTGAGATAATTTGCCCATACATCAAGAAGTCTGTTTTCGCCCATTGGCTTTCGAAGCACTTCATGTATTGAAACTAAATTTGGTAGAGGACTATGTATTTGGAAGATGTAGGACAAATTAGATTTTCAACTATTTCAGTAAAACTATGAAAATGAAATGGACCTTTTTCGACGAATACATCTGACGTTCCATCCATAACCAAATTTCTTGAATTATACCCTGTTGATGGGGGCATCCATATACTCTGGAGATACTTCTACTTGAGCATATGTGGAGGGTGTATAGGTAAGCAGTTGATAGGAGGACAACTCATATTTTTGATCTTTTAAATTTCATATAAGGATACAAGAACATAAAAAATTAAAATTAAAAATCACTAGACCAATTTGTTTTTTTAAATAAGATAAAATCACTAGACCAGTCAGACTATGGAGACAGTTGGCAAACTCTAACACATCATAAATAATGGCACAAATCTACATTTTATTGAATTGAACAATTTCAGGGAGGTAACATAAATAATAATGAGTTTAGTTAAGTTACAAAATCACACGCAAGAGACATCAATTGCTGATTTGTTGATTTCAGACATGAAAAAGATATCCTGCAATGGTTTATAAAAGATGCTGATCACAGATTACACTTAATGATGATAATATTTAAATAAACAACATAATAATGAGAGTATGATGGTTAAAAGAGTAAAGTATAAGGAAGTAGTAAATTATGTGAGTAAATACACAAACGTGCATTCGGCTAATTTACAGCTCAGTCTAAAGATCTCGTAAAATTTACAAGGTCAGTATGCAATGACTCAACGAAAACAGAAATATAATTTATGGAAAATAAAGTTTGATTTAAAGCAGCACATGGTGACTCATTATATGAAGCGGCTGTTGTAGAGTCACCTACATACATTTCTAAATTTTACATAAATTTGAAATCATTTGTACGTTTTAAAGGATTGAAGAAATGTTGCAAATCGTTTGCAGATAAAAGTACTTATTGTAGATGGATATCCTGTTGGTTTGTTGATAACACCTGAGGACAAGGGCTACCTTCCTAACTGAAGCATAAATTACTATCTGGATATTTGTATGCCTTTTGAAATGACTGACAATGAACAGTGTTTTGTATAAATCTTTACCACGCTTCTGAAAAGTTCATTTGATTACACTAATATTAATCAATTGTGTGAACAAATTAAACGGGACTAAAGAAAATAAAATATGCTGAATTGAACGAATGGTTAACTAAATACATTGCACAAACAAACGAGACAAATATAGAAGGATCGATGTTAGTCACGTGGATGTCCAGTGGCAGCATATAGTGTTGACATGCAAACATACAAAGCATAAAACAATGGATACAAATACATTTTGACAGTGAGGGGTGTATTCTCAAAATACAACTGGGCTGCAAAAGTGCAAACTAAATAGGAAGATGGCATTCACGACGCTTTTAGAAAAGTCTCCAATGAGAGAAAGCCTGGAAAATGCACAGTCTGATGAAGGAAAAGAGGTTTACAACAGAAAAATGAAGGATCTGCTGGAAACGTAAAACATACTTTTCAACTTGCTAAGACAAAACAGTCTCTATAGTGGAAATATTTAACAGTACCTTAAAGGTTTGAATGTGGAAGTATTTCACTGAAAATGAGACCAGAAAAGGGTGGATTTTTGACCAAATTTAGTTATGGGATACAATGACTCGTCACATATCAATAGACACGACTCCAGATCACTCCAGCAAGCAGATCACTAGTATGGACCAATCTATTTTGTTACCTGAAAATATATACATTTGGATCACTAACATTTAAAATTCCCGAAACGGTCAGAATTTCACAATACAAAACAATCTTTGTAAAGGGCCACCTTCTTAACTTTAGCAATAAAATATTTAAAATCAGGCAAGTAATCTTCGGTGAATCAGTCGTTTAGAAACTGGATGACTTAAAGATAGAGGATATAGAGGGCATCTTTTGCAAATAAGTGTTGCCTTTATATGACGAACATGATATAAAAAAATTGAAATGGAAAGGTTATGATGAGTCGGTGAACAGCGGGGAACCGGCAGAGAATATTTGCCATTAAATAAATAACGTAAGAAGAGTACATAAATAGAATTATCAAGGAGCATAACTACTTTGCTTTTTTTAAAATAAACATGACGCGTTTCTTGAGTGTAACAGATTTGGTAAAAAGGTGCAACGGAAAATATAAGAATTAAGAGTCACGAAGAATGTACATCGAAAGACATCACAGGTAAGCAACACAATGGTGCACATTAAAAACGTGATAAGGCGACTATAAAGTAGACAGCATCCTACCAAGGTAATACATGACATCACGGAAGAAATAAAAAAGAAATGGCAATCTTCCAACCATATCAAAAATAAAGCCGAAAAAGAGATACAGTGTAAAAGACTACAGGTTAGTGTACGAGATTTTGAACAAAATATGGTGTAATGACAATCACATAACTGTTGATGCATTTAAGGGAAAATTAATACTTCTTTCAAATTTAATTCAAAGAAAGCATAACAACTTCACCATCAACTATGCATCTTCCTTGATAAAATGTTTTACAATGTACAATTTTAATACGTCCATAAAACCGTCAATCACAAAAAATGGCCACAAAATGCACCAAAATTAACTGTTATAAAGCATTTTTTACACAACGTCCAGTACACTTATAGCAGAGTGTAGACATATGGATTTTGAAAATACAATTGTTTTCAGAACTTTTATTTGACTTCTAATAGTATTTATAATTAAACTACACAAATAAATGCTACATTTAATATTGGAGGTACCCTCAATTGTAAAATATTACAAATGCAACAGAGAAATCCCGATAGAGGAAATGGAATTTTTAAAAATAAAATACCAGACATGTCACGATTGTGTAAAATAAACGAGATTAAATTGGAGTTACAGTGGATGAAATTATATTATTAGTGAGAGAAATAAATAAATAAATGGATGTGAAAAACAGAGGATAGATGTTCAATGTATTAAGATAAGAAACGAAACTTTCACAATAAATTTTTTATAAATTTAAATAATCAACAAGTACAGCAACTGATCCTTGTCCTGCGATTCAATTTAATGCAATAAAATGGTTGATTAACCTTAACCAAGTAACATAGAAAATGCATTTTAACCAAGAAAATAATTACTATACTGAAACTCAATTTTTCATGTAAAATCCAACATACACTTTGATAACTGTACTTTAAAATATGAGAATTATAACTCTGAACCGATACAAAGCAGACCGTGTCATGATATTTTCGTAGAATCAGCTAAACTGGGCCGCGTGCATGGTAACATCTGGTTGAGGGATTTTCTACTCGTATTTAATAGACAAAATATTTCCAGAATTAGCCAAACCAGTATACAAATTTGATCTTTATTTCCCGATGCGAAAACTCCTGTCTGAATATAAAATATATTTACCCGGTAATAATGCATTAAATTAAAAAACAACAACAATTTGGTTGCGGAAGCTGCTTAAATCTACCTTTTGAAATAGTTTATGAACATTTAATTCTGTTTGATGCTTTGCTTACACTTTTGATCAGCAATGCAAAAACAAACACACTTAGGCCAAAACAATTAATATGACGTGATCAGCTAGGAAAAGAAAACAACTTGGCTAGCACTATTAAATATCCAAATTAGATGTATTACTACTGCTAGTTCCTTCGCTTACTCAAACAAATAATGAGCTAAATTATGCCAGGCATTTTTGTTTTTGTCAAAACATGATTTGCTTGGAGAAGGAGAAGTTGGATGTAGTGGAGTAGGAGTTTGTGATGGGGAATAGGTAGAAGAAACAACACTTTTGACCAAATGTGACACAGACATATCAAATGTTGATTTTGTCCTTGCTACCGTTGTAGCTATAGTAGCAATTGTTGCAACCTTCTCTTTGAATATTCTTTTCACTCTTTCACTTAACCGTAATTTGTCTCTAACTATTTTATCAATCCTTTCAATATTGTCTCCACAGTTTCACTCCAAATGTATTAGATGTTGAACTAATTGAGATTCTATGCTGTCAACACTTTCCAACTGTTCTTACGATACGTCGTATTTTATTTGGGTCTGTTTATTTGCTGATGTCCTTTTCATAGCTCTTTAATCTCTTTATCTTGCATTTCAACATCAGATTGCATAGGTTCTCATTTTGAATTAACAACTTGTACAGCTATTTCCCAATAATTTTGTTTCCTTTTGCGTAGATAATAATATTTTAACTACAGGTGGAAGTTCTCAATTTGGAATTCTTCTTTGACATTCGTAACTATAGTCTCAGCTTGTCTTGGATCTCTATTTACTCAGGTACTTTCATTGGTTGCATCGTACAACAGTAAGTTCAAGCGAATATATAGGTTCTATCTCATCACTACCAGGTACCATTAATTCGTTGCCTTGTTTTGTCCAGCCTATTTCAGCCAACAGCTCCTTTCCAGCCTGAGTAGCTATAGCGCTATGTGCAAGTACTGTTCTTAGAGATTTGAGCTATCTTACTATTTTGTTTTACATAATAGAGTATTTCGCTTATTTACACAAAGGCCTTCATTTATGTTATCTTTGTACAAGCCAAGAACTTGGCGTGTGAAGGTTTCGAAACTCCAGTTAGAGTGACATAATCAAAAACATCTGATACTTTGATCTGCGAAAAAAAAAACAAAAAAAAAACGAGCATGATTTACAGTATCATCAACCCGTATTTTGTGTGTATCTTCTTCATGTAAAGATGTTCTACTTAATAATCAAATTCATCACCATAGACATTTTTCGGTTTTATTTAAATAGCAAAATATTGGACAAAGTCCAACGGGAAAAAGGATTGGGATCTATGAAAGAGAAAAATAAAAATAACCCCATTTCTTTTGATATTGAAGAGTAGACATAGGAATTAAACATTGCAAAAGATATATCCTGTAAAAATGTAATTGAAGAGCTGGAAAGAATGGATGGCAGACAATAAAGGACACATATGAAATCTTTGTCAATGCTAGAGGTGCTAAAATGTCTCAATAACTGTCAGATGTTGCAATCTACACTCTGACATTGATTAGCAGATTTCATCCGATCGAGATCTTTGTTTTCAGAATGAACAGAAAGATGGTTATACGATTTCAAACGATATAAGATATTTCATTGGACCTTTGTCTTTCAAATTGCAATCACCTCTATCTGTACTGAATTCTAGTTTGATAAGATTCAAATATATTAATTTCAAAAAGGTGACAGAAAATAATGAATCTAACAACACTGAAACATATGCTAAATAAATAAACATTTACTGGTTGCTTTGGTGTTGATGCACGCCTTCAGTAACAATTGTTACCATAGTTGTTATTTCAAGGATAGCTGCTTCCTTTGCAATAAAGCCTCACCGGAAAATAAAATAGACAATACTTTTCAAAAGCTCCTCAATGATAAAGTTGGTCATCTTGAATGTATCAAGTTTGTTTCTTGTTTTCTTATACATATTTTTGGATGGCACTGTATAATTTTTTTCACTAGCAATTATATATCTAGTGTTTGACTAATTAAAACGTTTTTTTTTTCTTCTCTTTTTCAGGGCGAGAAACGTAAAAAGAGACACCTAGCATGACATAATATATGTCTAAATCATCTTCATTATCTCTTTCGGGTTTAGTAAAATTAGCTATTTAAGGTAAAATTCAATTGATGGTACACTTAACATTTTCATTGTATCAATTTTTAAATTTTGTCTCAATACTGAATAAATTTCTTACTCTTCTACTGTGAATTAATCACATATTTTCATAACTGTGGTACCTTTCATTCATGTACTCTTGTTGCACTACATGTACTTGTTCTCTGTTTTCTTCACTCTCTTCTTTGCTGTATTTAATTTGACAAAGTTTGCATTAGTTCTGTTTCTGATTAACTTCGGTTACACATTTGATTACATATTTTACTTTTTGGCATTCAGAACATAAACACTTTGCAATTTCTTTAAGAACAGTTATAGAGAGTAATAATAAAATCCACAAAAATGATAAAGACAGTAAAACGCTAATGAATAATGTTAACAAAGAACTTATCTACTTGAACAATAAGATTACTGTGAACACTAATACCGTGTTTGAGCTGCAGCAGAAGAATAATGTAACAGAAACCAAAAAAAAAAAAAAAAAAGAAAAAAAAAGATGGATAAAAACAACAGTAAAATAAATCTTAATGAAAGCTATGAGAAATAAGTTACGATTCATCTTTACAGATTTGAGCAATAAGATCAAAACAATAAATGATGTTACATTTCAAGAGTTTTATAATAAGTTGAACAATCAAAAACAGATTTTAAAATATTTTGATTGACAATTGCTTCATAGTTCGGCGTCGTACAATGTAATATTGACGAATAAGACAAAAGGTTATAACTTTTGAATAAAGCTTTAACTGATTCAAACAAGACTTTACAACAGTGACAGATGCGGTTAAAACTGAAATAAATAAAAAGACTCTAGCATTAAGGGGTACAATTAATACAGTTAAAACAAAAAGAAAACTTAGAGACATTCCAATCTGAATTGAACATGGAAATGGGCACAAAACGTCATGTATTTCTTGTTAGAATTGATAAAATATAAAGGAAATCGATGATAACAAAAAGGAGTATGTGCATACTAATAAACCGATATCTGGATGTATATTGCTTTACGAGTTTCCAATTGTCCAGTGGTTGAACAGAGTTGTACTAAAAGAGCTAAAATATATCAGACCAATAAAAACATACAAACGAGAAGAAAAAAAGCGAGTGTAGGATTATCTATATCATAATTGGAATAGTATTAGCGGGTAAAAGTAACTAGGATTTCCATCCGTCAGAATGTAACCACGTGATCAGTTTGAGCTGTCAACCATAAAACACTTGTCGTCATACACCTACAATTCTATCAGTTTTATTTTGATGTCACACATCTCATGATTGTATGTTCTGTGTAATACATTTGTTTGGTAATTTTCCTTCTGATTAAACAGACGATCTTTGTATATCTTGCTATTTTTTCTTTCGGTTTACACAATATTGTATTTATTACATAACATTCTTTTCGTCTTTATCAGTCCTAAATGAAAAAAGTTTTGACCTTAACCCAGAAAACGTTTTGATGGAAACGCCATTCAGCTCATCCTTGAAAAGTCTGCACTGTCTTACCCTTTTTTGGTAATCAAAAAGGTTATCCTTTGGATGGTCACAAGTGTTTTAGGACTTGTTTTCCAATCAGTATCAGTCATTAACAGTCTCGTTCAGTCACCTTTTTTATTTTGAACTTGTAGTATAACTTATAAATCAACCATTTTAAGAACTCTAGCACTCTAAATCCACTGTAAATTCGTTTGATTAATTGGATTTTCTTTTGTTTCTGAGTGACTAACATTTAGTCACAGTCAAGAATTGTTCTCTTGGCAAATTATAGATCTTGCCGTTCTATTGATGAAGTTTTCCAGTTGTTCACGAAACGGACTGTTATTAATTAGTTTGATGAAGTCTTTTCTGAAATCATTTGTTTCTTTGTGTCTAAAATGTGTATTCAGTTCCCTGTGGGATTTAAGCCACCGTTGTTGATCAAATAAGACAACTCTGTGTATTCTTGTCAGTTTTAGACCCAATTGTATGTAGAGCTTTAAGTTTCTGTAGTGAATGACATATTCATCTTTGTTTTTTAATGTTCATAACATTTTGGGCACTCTTGGTTCTGTACTCTTAAAATCACCAGCCAACTTCTTTTGCAAGGCAAATATGTCATTGTCATCTGGAATTAATTTCTCTGGAACTAACGGGTAGTCCTTG
The DNA here is from genome assembly GCA_029931535.1 of Margaritifera margaritifera. Classification (NCBI taxonomy): domain Eukaryota; kingdom Metazoa; phylum Mollusca; class Bivalvia; order Unionida; family Margaritiferidae; genus Margaritifera; species Margaritifera margaritifera. The sequence continues at coordinate 3,463,993 of JAQPZY010001684.1, forward strand.
GAAGTGTAATGGAATCTCCAAATCCACGTCTAAAATGCGACCATTATCATAATCATCTATTTGTTTTCAACAGAGTTTCTTTTACCAATCGAATTTGTTCAACAATTGGCTATCTAAAGCTTTTTCAAGAATGTATTGACGCATGGTCCACCACAGAACTAGTATGTAAGTAAATAATGAGTATCATTGGACCTGAGATTTCAAACTCACCATCAGTTTTTATGTTACCATCTTTGTCTAGGTAGCATTTGCGTCAGTGTTTCTATCTGGTATCATTCTATTTCCACCTCTTAATCCACTTTCAATCATCACAGGAGCATATTATAGCCTGTCAACAGTTTTAATTCAACAAAAATGTGTTGTCCTTAAACTTGCACCAGGATCTAGCCCCTTGCATTTCGCCAGAGATGCACGTTACTTCGGGAACGATTCCGCGTGTGCCTTTGTAGTCAGTGAGGTTGTTTTCAGTTTATATAGAACAAATTTTCACCGCAGACAAGAGCAGAACCACAGACTCTCGTTTTGAAAAATCCTACGCTATACGTTCAGACCAAGGGAGATCAGTTACTAAAACTGTAAATTTATCAGTATATTAGCATACTGACATTCAAATAAAATGATAGTAAAGTCCCTGTACACATTCTAAACGACAATTATATCATTAATGTTAGTAAAATTTCAAATTATTTGTCGTACAGAATCAGATGGTACTGTGCAGTATATATTGTACAAGTAGAGAGAAATATTAATACGTAATGGAAGCGTATATTTTATGTTTGTGAATCTAAAACAATTTTACAATCTTTCTAACTGGTGTACACTCTGTACTAAAATATTGATTTTATTTGCCGCTGCCCAAAGCAGAAAATCTTCACTCATAAATGGCACAATTTCGCCGGCTCATGACCTGATAGTCTGTCGTGGAGCTAAAACTAAGAGGCACAATTACCTTCAGAAGCAGTAACATTTAATACAATTTTAAATATCTATGATATAGTAGTGGATAAATAGACAGTACTCAATTTTTTTTGTATCAAGTCATTTTTTTTTAAGATGTCACTATTTAATTTTTACTATAGTTGAGTAATTATTCAGTTATGATTTTTAATTGTGATACACAAGAATGTCAGTGGACTAGTAATTTTTAATGAATTTTGAAACACCCCTAAGTCCACCTTCACTGGGGCTCTGCCGTCGTACTGGTCTGGTAATCTTTTAATTTGATTTTTATTAATCTTGTATATGTATACGAGTGTTAAAAAGTAACCAATACGAGTGGTCTATCACTGTGAATTTATCAGTTACTTAGGTTCATAGAACTAATTATTTTGTAACAAATTTTGAATTTAAGTAAATTAAGGGTTTTGACACACACACACACACCCACACACCCACACCCACACACACACACACACACACACACACACACACACACACACATTACCTACATAAGGAGAACCTTGTAAATCTATATACATTAGGAGGTCAACCTCAAGGAAATAATTTATACGCTTCCCTTATCTGCTTAAAGTGGAATGTGTTTGCTGTTACACAAGAACATGACTCTGAGGTCAAAATATTGTGAAAGACTAACTTTATATTTGATTGACTTGTATGTTTTGCACATACATTGGGAGGATCACACACCACTGTCAAGTGATATACACTAGGAGGACCCCAGTTCACACATTTTTAGCACGTTGAGCTTGAGAGGACATTGCAGAATTACCTCCAACTTGCCCAAGGCAAAACTTTAGGATTCCTTTTGTTTAGTAAATTATAATTATTTTATTGATCTATATTTAAATGGTTTGCTGCTGTAGTACATATACAAATCTAAACAACAAATATAAAAGTATATTGATTTTTCCTGTTACTTTAATATAAGCCATGCTGCCGACGAAAACTGAGCCAGTGGTCGCTAAATATCAGTTGTACTTTTACGAGACAATCTAAAAGATTAAGGATTTCAGTGGTAAAGATAAGAATAAGCATAATGTTTGTGCACAGAAATATACGTAATTATATGTGTTACGCACCTCTTGTAACAGGTGTACGATTTGGTTGGTTATCGTTATCTAGAGGATGATCGACCTCGGTGTTATTGCTCAGTTCGAGTAAATAATAAAATAAAATATAAAAGTTTATAGATGGGATAAATAGAGATCTGAGCAGAGATATAGAATAGAATGACACGAGCCCCCGTATATGAAATATAACAATTTAATCAATTACAGAAAACAAAATGAAAATTGTACATGGCATTTGAAAGATATACTTCTTTTAGAAATCAATTACAGAATTTCAACAAAAATGTAATTAGCCGATCTGTTTATATCGATAAGACTCAGTTCATCATGGAATCGAGTGAACAATCGAATCAATCGCCCAGCACCTGCATAACCTTGTTATTGCTGGTCACTTCCAATTCCTCGTTGCTGACAGGTCACGATTGATGTTCTCCCCCCCCCCCCTCTCTCTCTCTCTCTTTTTTTTATCGAGCCTCTTTTCGGTCGTCAAACTTAGTATGGGATGTCTCCTCTCTCTACCCTCTAAGTGCATACGTATAGTGTATCGATGGATGAGTGGGTAGGTTAGTAGGTGGAGCTTTTTTCCCTTTTAAAATAAACAAGACGTAACCTAAATATTCTGTCAGATTTCCTTCTGGGGAGTAGAACATTACCCCACTCTCGTTACGTCAGATATCGTCCTATCGGAATTCAAACAGATACCAAAGGCTACTAGTTTCAGAAGATTAATGTACTTTCTAACGGCTATTTCATCACTAACTCACTCTAACATCACACGAGACATAACAGTTTCACTTCAAGTCTTAAATATACAAATGAATCAATGAAATTCACTTCATGGCTTAAGTACATTAGTGGCAGTGAATATTCACTCAACTCTTTAGCATACATGATTCGTATCATCTAAGACAGGTAAATTCACACAGATTCTCGCAACTTGTATTAAAAAAAGTATGTATGAAAGTCTTAGCATACATGATTCCTATAACAATCAAGACGACAAATTCAAAAAATTTGTCAAACTCATATAAAGAAAATTGATGTGGGAATTCAAACAAATAATTATATTGGTATCAACGAATAGCATGAGATTGATGTAAATACCTTGTGATTTCAAGACTCGTGTTCCTCAACTTCCAGACACCTGCCCCTTGAACAATTGTTTATACGAGAGAATTTCGCCTTATTCTGCTCGGAGTCAAGATTCTTCCGGCCTTTCGTAGGAAAACTTGGACTGACTAAATTTTGCGATGTGGAATATTTACAAAATGAAATTTTGTCTGGGAAACACACCCATTATTTAGCGTAGCCAATCAGGATTAAACATATCTACCGCCTTTTATAAATACACGCCCATCGGTGTAAGCGCAACCCTCTAGATTTCGCGCTATTTAAATAACCGATACTGGAAAATTTCAAAAGATGACAATACTTCAAGTGGTTTTCACAAATAGTCTATGCATCCTCTCAAGTATTTTCGATACTTAGACCCAAAATTCGCCTATCCTTTCACATCTGTCCGATCATTATACCACGAATGCTTAACTAAGAATCAATCGCGCTCCAAACAGGGACATTAAAACCATAGCAGTCTAGCGATTTAATACGGTACCTTTCCTCATAAATCTGATTAATTGTTACGTGCCACACTGACCACAGCAATGATGCGCTCTATGAAATACATAGACAGAAATTTGCACCCTTACAATATGAATATTATTTTCCTTCAGATTTTCGAAATCTTTTGTAATAATAATAATAATAATAATAATAACATTTTATATTATTCTACTGGAGCAAGTAAGCAGTATACTATTTTAAAACACTATATTTCCGTAATTCACTTATCCAATTTATATGTCGTTTACACCAACATGCTTGATGGCTGTTTTCAAGTTAAATTGTGTCATTTTTTATTTATCTATAAGATCATTAAATTTCTATACATTGTTCAACTCGTATGCATGTATATTCCTCTAAAAGCACCCAATAAGCTATTATAAATGGTTACATAAATTATTCTTGAGCAGATAAATAGTCTAAACAAATTACACCGGATCCTGATCTTTACTTTAGATTACAGCGGAAACAGAAAGAAAATAAGCTCTACACCCCTTTTTGTATCTTTGCAACATCGGGTAAACTTATTTTCTGTTCCACTTCTATCAATTTCTTTGAATTGCGTATTTTATTTCTTAATAAGGGTGTGGATATCCCAAAGCCGTTATCTTGCAAAAAGATGATGAATGAAACCACACTGGGCACATCAGACGCTACATCCTTTGCTTTGTACGACGTCTTGAGTTGCACGTACTGACCACTATGCGTGCATTTTGTTTCTGCATTATGCGGAGTTTTCGTCAGCTGCGGATAATCAAACTTTACATTGTTAAACTGACCATTTCTGTTGAATTCCTGTCTCTATTGTTTACATTGCTTTTCAAAATGTCTCCGGTGTTTGAAAAAATTGCGATTTAGTGGGATAATTTACAGAATAATATGATAAAAATAAGAGATATAATGATTTTCTGTGCCACTTCTACTGATTTCTTTGAAATGCGTATTTTATTTAAATGCCGAGAAAAGCAAGGATAATTTTCAAAAGCTACGTATTAACTCTAGTCTTTACGCCCCAGTATTTTCTTTGATGGGGGATGTGATTAATACGTACGATAAAATTAGTTATTCCCAGTTTGGATTTAAGAAAGGGTTGGAAACTGTTAATTTCTATTTATACTCCATAGTCTTTTAAACTGGTATAGGGATTTATTCTGCTTTTGAAGACTGGCAAAAGGCTTTTTGTTTGTTTTCAAGAATGGTTTATTGTATAAATCATTTCAATCTGGAGTGAGAGGGAAATGTCGAAAGTAACTACATATATGTGATCTGTTCTGAAAAGCATATACAATTTATCAAAATGATTTCTGAAACACTTGTAAAATTTCGGAAATGCACAGAGATCGATTTTCTGAAACACTTGTAAAATTTCCTCTAGGTCATTTATTTTTTTCATTCAACATAAAACAAAATAAAAGGATTTTTTTATCAATATAAATAATGAAACAAGCTATATTGTTATACATTCAGCAGTTTTTAGAGAGATGATAGGAATATTTCATGAGTTTAACATAAAAGCAACAATTTAAGTATCAAGAGATAACATGCATTTGTTTACCAGATTGGATGGCATCGAAGAGTGATCAAATATAATTGTAGTATAAAATAACACAGAAGAGAATACAAATTCGATTTGTTGATTTCAAGTTTCCAAAATGATATGCTCCAATATTTTAAAAAAGATGAAGATTTACAGATCACATTTAAAAATGATAACATAGAAATAAGCCTCATCAATCCTGATACCAGGATTGTTAAAAGAATACGCAATGAAAAGGAATAAATTACATTTTTGATTTGAGTAAAAATACACATTTGTATTCAGGTAATATTGCAGTACAACGCAAAGTTGTCGCATACTTTACAAGGTCAGTCTAAAGTGATTCAGAAAAGACAGAGACAGAATTCACGGAAAACAAAATTCGAATAAAAACAGTACATGGTGATTCAGTATATGAAATAACTGTTTTCGAATCAACTATAGGAATGGCAAAATGTTACGTAAATCTGAAATCGTACATACCTTTAAAAAGATTGGAGAAACGTTGCAAACTGTTGAAAATAGCAGTTCCTGCTGTAGATGGTTTCTGGTTGGTTTGTTGATAACGCTTAAAGACAAATTTTCAAGCGTAACATATTGGCTGGATCTTTTCTTACTGTTTTAAATTACTGAAAAATTAATAGTATCTAAGACACCTTTACTACGATCCTGACAGTAACATTTCTTACATAAATATAAATCAAATGTGGAAACTAATTACTCAAGACAAAAGTAAAATAAAATATGTTGACTTGAAGCAATGGTTAACTAAACAATCTACCTATATTGTATCCAAGGAAAGTGTAAAAAGCTTTCCTTATAGAAAGGTCTATGTAAGTTACCTGGATGACTGGTGGCACTAAGACACTGTTTACATGAAAGCATATGAAAAATACAACAATGGATACTAATACAAAGGGGGATGATATACACGACGCTTTCAAATAAATATTCAAAGATGAAAGCTTCGAAAGAAGTTTGATGAAGGAAAAGAGTTGCATAACAAAAACAAAAGGATTTCTAGGAAAAGGAGACACTGAGTACTTTTCAACTTACTCAGACAAAATAAAGCATATGTACTAGGAAGGTTTAACAGAACTCTAAAAACTAGAATGAGGAAGTATGTCACTCAAAATGAAACCAAAAAATGAGTTGACGTTTGGCCAAAGCTAATTTATAGATACTATAACACATAGTACTCGTCAATAGACATGACATGGGTCAAAGCGAGCAAGGAAGAAAACAGTTCAAAAGTATTACTATTCAGTTATTCAACAGCTCATACATTTGTAACTCCTAAAATATTAAATTGGTGAACAGTATCAATTTCAAAATATAAAACAATAATTGCAAAATGCTACCTTTGTAACTTTTACAGAGGAAATATTCAAAATGAGGCGAGTAATATTAGGTGACCCGGTTGATTATAAACGGAAAACCATAAATGGAGAGGATAATGAAGGTATGTTTGCAAATAAGAGTTACCTATATACCACACAAAAGATGACAAATACAAAGTTGAAAAGATTTTCAAGATCAAAATAATGAAAGGTAAAATGTCTGTACTTGTCAAATGGAAAGGATATCATTTAACAGGTGGCAACAAGCAGAAAACATGATTACGTTAAAACAAATGATGTGTCACTGCATGGAGGAAGCATAGACAAAAACATACCAGAGTTAGTCAAATTAGCATACAAAGTTCATGTTTATTTCCAGATGCGAAAACTGTGATCTGAATATAAATTTGTTTACCTGATGACGATATATTCAAAACAAATAACAACATCATTGACATGAAGCAATTTAATTTGATCTGCAAAACTTTTAGAATTCCACCTCGTCGCAACCGGATACATCAAGCGAGAAAACAAATACTTGATATATAATGGTCCAGAATAGTATACAACTGTACATCAAAGTCTTGAAGAGTCCACATCTGCTGTTGTGTTAGCTGCTTACAAACGTAAATATAAATATCAATCTGGTATTACAACAAAGAACATGAACAAACTAGAGAAAAGAAAATGAAAAGAGTACTAAATGTGAATGTGGACAACAGTAAATAGGTCTCTAGAGCGGTAACAAGCTCAGTCAATCAAATTTAAAATTACCTGAATAATATCGTGAATCTTGCTCTTATTTAAACTCATCCAACGTCTTCATAATATAAAACTATTTATCAAGTTTGATCAAAATCTGCTAAGAAATACAGTTGCTGATTGTTAATAAACTCAGCTAATCAGATGCAAGGTCAGATAAATTTTTTAAAATTTTTTTGTTCATAATCACACTTAACCAGGATGTTGATGACATAGGTCTGTTTACCAAGTTTGATCAAAATCCTATCACAATTACAAGACCAATTCATAAATATATACATAGATCTCGGTCATAACAAAAATCATCAACATCATGACAATATTAGACTATTTACTATGTTTGATTAAAATAAATCCGGTAATAAATACAACCTCACAAGTGGTAAAAAGCTCAGCCAGTCAAATGTAAGATCACCTCATTAATGTGCATGGCTCTTGCATATTATCAAAATTTTCTATGATCTTGATGACGTAAGCATATATTTAAAATTTGGTCAATGTTAGATTATAAATATGGCTTCCAGGGTGGTAACAAGCAGAGCCAATCAGATGCAAGATTACATCATAAATATATGTGGATCTCGCTCATTGGAGAACCTATGCAAGATCTTGACAATTTAAGCCCATATTTCAAGTTTGATCAAGGTCGGATCAGAAATATGGCTTTCATAGTGGCAACAAGCTGATCAGATGCAAGATCTTCGCATGAATATGATAGCAGCTCATTCAATATCGAACTTATCCAAGATCTTGATATAAGCCTAAATTCCAAGTTTGATCAAAATCAGACCAGCAATATGGCTTCCAAAGAGGCAACAAACTCAGCCAGTCAGATTCAAGGTCACCTAATTAGTACGAGTGGCTCTTGGTCATTATCGATGTCTTCCGGGATCCTTAACATATAAAAATATATTCCAGAAATACGGCTACCAGAGTGGTAACAACGTCAGCCTGTCATATGCAAGACTACCTCATTAGTACGGGTTTATCTCGCACATTATCGAATCCATCGAATATATTGATGATATAAACCCATATTCAAAGTTTAATAAAAATCAGACGAGAAATATGTCTTCCACTATAGTAATAAGCTCAGCCAATAAGATTCGAGGTCACCTGATTAGTATGTGTGGATCTCGCTCATTTTTCGAACTCGTCCGAGATTTTTAAGATATAAGCATATATTCCAAGTTTGATCAGATTTGAATCAGAAATGTAGCTCCTACCCCAAAAAATATCAGATTCAATGAAACCTCATTAATATGACTGAATCCTTCCCATTTTCAAACTCGTCCCAGATTTTGGTGATATAAACCCATATTCCAAATTTGATTGAAATTGTATAAAAAATTATGGACTCCACAGTGTTAACAAGTAATTGTTGACGGACAGTCAACGCAGGATGGACGATTGATGACGGATGACACACGACCGACTCAGAGCCGTATCATAAGCTCACTTGGCCTTACGGTCAGGTCAGCTAAAAACTGGGTGAACATATATTATGATCTTACATAATTTCCATTATTAATATTTTAATATATTCCATCTTTCAGGGCTTGAAATTCATTTTTATTGCAAACAGCAGGCACATGGTACAAGGACTGAAAGTGTGTAGCAGAAGTATCAGCCCCCAGGTGCCACTGTATGGCAAAACTTTGCCTGAGATTCGCAGAGAATAATTTTTGACAAATGCTTGAAATGATTTAGCATTACGCATTAGAAACCAAAATTGTTCTGAATACCAAATTCATTCAGCTTTATGTGTTGGGCACTGTAATAATGGGCAAATCATGTCTGTATGGTATGGAAAGACCTGCTTGTGCTTTAAATTGTTATGTGTTGGGCACTGTAATAATGGGCAAATCATTTCTGTATGGTATGGAAAGACATGCTTGTGCTTTCAATTGTTATGTATTGGGCAATGTAATAATGGGCAAATCATTTCTGTATGGTATGGAAAGACCTGCTTGTGCTGTATGGTATGGTATGTATGTATGTCTGTATGGTATGGAAAGACCTGCTTGTGCTGTATGGTATGTATGTATGTCTGTATGGTATGGAAAGACCTGCTTGTGCTGTATGGTATGTATGTATGTCTGTATGGTATGGAAAGACCTGCTTGTGCTGTATGGTATGGTATGTATGTATGTCTGTATGGTATGGAAAGACCTGCTTGTGCTGTATGGTATGTATGTATGTCTGTATGGTATGGAAAGACCTGCTTGTGCTTTAAATTGTAACTACAATTGCTGCACCCTCAAGCTTAAAAATTGAAGGAAGAAAAAAAAGGAAGAAAAATTGCTACGCTGTCCATATTTTATTAATTCCGATTTTACCCTGAATTTATTTAATTATATGTAGTAATGCTTTCAAACAAAAATAGTTAAGTACAAATCATCCTATCAAAGAGAAGGAATTATTTAATTTTCAAATGTCCTATCTAACCCCTGAAGTATGGTTAACTTTAACCTTAGATTACAATCTAACCCCTGAAGTTCACTTATTATGATATATCTTGCCCTTGAGAGATGGTCAAATGTAACAACACATAATAAATTATGTCAAAGAAAGCCGTTAACGCTCATCATTAACTTCTTCAGTCTGTTATTTTTAATTTGCCCTGGCACATTTAGATAAATCCACTTTCAATATCCTTCCCTACAACAATTACGGATTTCCTTTCTAAATAACAGAGAAAAAAAAGAAAGAATTTACCGCAACATTTTATGCTAAACTTGGAAAAATTCTAGGTCCAGTGCATTTTACCCCGCCTTTTGTTTGAGAAAAAAACCCGTTGTAGTTGTGACCCTAGTGTCATCATCACAGACAAAAACAACAACAACATCATACTCACTTCTTCGTCTTGGTCTTGTGATAGATAGATAGATAGATAGATAGATAGATAGATAGATAGATAGATAGATAGATAGATAGATAGATAGATGTTATTCTATATATTTCTTGGTACTTCGTTTCTTCTTTGTATCATTTATTACTTTGTAAGTTTTTCTATCTTTTCACCTTCCTTTTCCAATATTTAATTTTTGCCTGCAATCAATTATTTGTCTGTTCAGTTCTCTCGGTGTATCTCTTTGTGTTTCTCTGTCTGTCTCTCTGTGTGTGTGTCTCTGTCTGTCTGTCGGTCTATTGATCTAATTAATTCTTTCATCTGTGTTTGTCGTTCGTTACTCCTTCCTTCCTTTTTTATTCATTCGTTTTTTTTTCTTCATCTGTCTAAGTGGCAATTGCATTCTCCTGTAGACATTTCTAACGTTTATAAATTGACCGTTGTACTAAAAAATAGAAAATATGAATTGTTTGTATCATCCAAAATGTAAATATTCTTCAAGATCTCTATCTGAATGAAACATTTGTATACAGTTTTTTCTGTTATAACTCTTAACTGTCCCTACAGAGTTTAGCGAGTGGTGAACGGATTTCAACTGTCAAGATTATACATTCATTCAATGTTGTACCCAAATAGACTCCAATTATGTTGATTCCTAACTCGTTGTAAAAAGATACTCTGCATGTGCAGCGCACCACGTGATTACATTTTCTAAGAATCACTCTCTGGGAAGATATACTATCTCTTCAATGTCTTTCTTACGCGTTAAAGTGGTGTACCTTTGCATTTATCCATATACCGTATTAGGCATAAAATGTCAAGAATCGATCATTCTAGTCTCTTGGTTGTACACTCTAGTCTCTAGAAAATGTAAGACACGAGCTTATCAGCAAAACTGGACACTTCAAATACAGTTTCGTTCTTTCCATGTAAAAAGTATTACTGATTTATTTAAGAGTAGCTGCCCAACGGATCCAGATCACAAAACGTTTTATGTCTGTATGAAAAGTTGTTATGAATGCGTAACACAAGCAAGTTCACGATTTTTCATTTTGAATCATAATCCATAGTAAACAACGTTCGCATCCTCTAATAGTAGCTACAGAAGGCTATTAGGTGTACAACTTCCCTCAGAGTGACCCTGGCGCAAATATCGGGCACGAATTTCAGTTGGATTTGAGCAAGGCAGGTGTTCTGTTTCTCATTATAGTGAGCATAACTGGACTGTAGATCTGTATATTTGATATCATTCTAATTTATTTTTATGCCGTAATTTTTACTGAGTGTCTTTACTATGTCGTGCTTCTATAACACTTTTTCGTGCATTTCAATTTTGTTTTCCATCGTTAAATATTCTTTTGTATATTGATATTTGATAAATGATCCCTTTCTTTTTTCGGATCAATGATTGTTTAAATCAAACAACTAAGATTCTGATGTTCCTATTTTAATCGCATTTAATTTCAGCATTTTTACATACTTACATCACTTAAATGAATAATTTATAGAACAGACATTTTACTTCCAACAGTAACTTGAAAATCAATGATTTTGATAAAATATTTGATTGTCGTATTAGAAGCTAAAATATTAGGATATATTTGTTTAAAAACAATTTTAGGTTTTATCATCAGAGAAATAACTGTAAAATCGCTGGCAAGTTGGATTGATGTTTATTTTAATACCATTTATTCTTCCCTCACTTCGTCCGTCCTTCCTATTTTCTTATTTTTTTCCCTTCATTCGCTCTATTTTTTTATCTTTCTTTCATTCTAATATTTTCATAATCTTCTTCAGTGGTACAAATCAGAATATGCAAACGTGACCGATGTAAAAGTCGTCAATATATCAGGATTAACCGTATATTTTATTTCTTTAATTCAGTAAAGAATGAACGGGAACACTGTGCAAATTGTATGAATCCACGAAGAAGATCATACTCAAGTTTGCACAGCGTTTTTTCTGTACATTGCGAATAGCGATCAATATTCGTAATTTGTATACAGTCAATAAGAAAACGAATCGTATCTCTTGTGAAAACCACACAATGCCTATACTGATATAATGAGAGATCTTCTCACCCTGATTTCATTGTAGCATAACGGGTACTGCCTTAAATCGTCTGTGTGTGAAATTATTATACGTAATGACCAGTGTGAATAAGGTCTTTGTCTTTTTCTCTTATTAAGTTATTTGCTTGCTTCTATTTTTGTTTGTTGTTGTTGTTGTTGTTGTGTTTTATATATATATATATATATATATATATATATATATATCCCAGATGACGAGGCTCTACAAAATGTTTACGGAGTCATCTTTTTTTACAGTTAATTTTTGGAGAATCAATCATTGTTGTTTAGTGAACTTGTAATGAATTTTTTCAAGAAACCTTTGGTGGTTTTCTAAATCAAGATTTGTACTTCTGAATTATGAATGATTGTGGTATTTAAGAAATAAAGGTGTTGTTAATCTAGATACGTGTCTGACAGTGTTTTGTGGGAAGGACTAGTGAAGATTCAACAGGACTAGTACATTTCTCAATCTGCTAGTCCTTCTGGCTACAAGTAAATTTTTGTTTAATTCTAGGCCTGTTTAACATCCTACATAGCAGTCACGCTTTAATTTGTATTTATTGATAGGTATAGTTGCGCGATACGGTAAGTTGGTAGGTAGGTATGACTATCTTTGCCTGACGATATACTCAGATAAAGCAATCATTATAGGTGCAGACAATTGACTTGTTGCTGACAATGAAACTACTAGAGATTTTACCTCTATTCTTCAAGTCCACACAAGAGAATAACTAGATGAAAACATAATAGCAGGAATGGGATAGAGAACATGATAGGTAAATAATAGATAGTACCGATTAAAAGTTCCAAAAATGTAAAGTTAACAAACAAAATGACAAAATGTCCCCCCCCCCCCCCGCCCATTTTTTTATATATTTTTTTTAGGACAGAACTAAATGAAACGTATGTGGATCGTTTCGGTGCATGCAACTTTTTAGTTGTTGGAATGTTACGCTTTCCATTGATACAGATGCAGTTTAACCCCGTGGTGTGAATGTTGTGTTTTAATTAGAGGAACAATGAAGACTGCTAAATTCTTCTGAGCCAATAGAAAATCGAAATTAAATGAAGCATACACAATAAAGGTTGATGCTCTATTTTTACTACGTGTAGTTGAATAACAGCCAATTATTTAGGTCACTGAGATCTTTGTGCTAATAACTATTTTATTTTATTTGCTTGTAAGCCTTTGGAAATAAGTACTTGTAAATATTATTTCATTAGATGGCTGTAGTTTGTCACCTTTCTGTGTTCCACCAGTGTTAGCAAAAAGGAAGACACTTTTTCTTTGGTCTCCTTTGTGTCAACATAAGCAACGTTAAGATTTTGTTATGGATGATACCTGGTAAAATGTCTGAGTATGTATTTTAAACAATAAATATTTTTGCCATTTGAATGCTGACACCATATTCATATATTGATATGCCTTATCTTGTATCAAGCTCAGCGCAACATGTCCCAAAGTAAGCATTCTAATTTAGAAAAGTATAGCTAATGGTGCCCTATCACCACATGTCCTCACAATTATTGTATAATAAGTATTTCGATGATAATTCAAAATTGACAGGTAAAATATTGTATATTCCTCTCAGTATATAGCATGAAATGGTGTATGTTGATGGGTGAAATCTTCTGTTGTGATTCATTTATCGAAACTGCCAAAGCAACATGAAACTGGAAGACTGTGACACGATTTATGGATGGTCGTTAATTCTCATAGTTTCATATAATTTATAACTTGTCTTGTTCATGTTCTATTACAAATACGTTACTATTTTAGTTCATTTTATATTTATACTTGTATGTTTCAATACTAAATAGCAGAGTCATGCAAGTACATCATAAGGAGGTCCAATCTATCAGAAGTTCAAAGTGCCGAATTAATGTGAGGTATAAATGACATCGAAACCTTGACAAATGGCCTCGTAATCTTGATGAAATGATATCATGATATACTTCATTTTGCATTGCCCAGTAAATGTACATTTTTCACCTGTAAATATCTATGTTAAGGTTGTTAGAAGTAACATACGCCTTGGTGCTGTCTATTGGCAAGATTCATTGTTTCGTGGAACCCTTATTTTTAGCCCGATAAATTCCGCAAACCGCATCAAACATATATATATATATATATATATATATATATATATATATATATATATATATATATATATACACACACACACACACATATATATTAGATTCCGAAATAGGTTGCAGAGGTTAATATTTCAGGGGATTTGCGATATTTCTTCCTTCAAGATCCAGTTTGTATTCCCCTCTACAAACATGGTCATGACATACAGCGTTACCCTTGTCTGTCCGTCACGTCAAGTCACAGTACGTTTTGCGTTTTTACGTTTAGGTCTTAGGCACTGTGATGAGGAGCTCCTGCTTCATGAACACATTTGTACGTATATCTATATTGAGGACATTGCTATCATAGCCATTTCTCAATTCGTCTGTGTATTTTTCACATTTGATAAAGAATATGCTGCCGGCGTTTCATATTCCGCGCAGTAAGGGTCATCATCTTTCCACTGAATTAGTGCATTATTTATATAATTGTATCCAAGGGAATGACAATATCTTTGTCCAACTAGCCCTCAGAACAAAACAGAATTGTTGGGCTAGCCCATTTTCTTTTACAGAAAAAATAAAAAAATCTGAATTTGTATATTGTTTTCCATGCCATGTCTGTGCCGAGCTAAGTCAATATTGGAATTGTCGCTCTAGTATCTTTGTATTTGAGTGGGACCCTAAGATTAATATGACTATCTATACTTCTATATTTTTCTTATATAATTTTGTATATAAATATAACTTTGTTTTGGGCTTCTTTTCTGTGTACTTTTTTATGACTCCATTTTCAGATGTACATCACAAGTAAATTAGGTAAATTCATTAGTTAATTTTATTCCTTCCTTTGCTCTCTTCTTCTTCTTCTTCTTAATAATAATAATAATAATAATAATAATAATAACAATTATAACAATAATAATTAGCCGGAGTTTCTCGGCTATTCGTCCTGACAATATTTGTATTGGGGCATACAAACTGGACTATGAAGGAAAAGTTTTCGCAAATTCAACTAAAAATAAAAAACAATTAAATTTAAATATTAAACTGTTATTTGATTTAATAATGAAATGTAATTGTGTTTAATTATAGTATCTAGCAATTCGTAATTCAGTCATGATCTGAACCAGATTTTGGTATTATCCTGTGTGTTGTTACATTATTACATCTCAGTCATGAACATCATTAAAATTTCCGTCAGTGGTCCCCATAGACTGTGGAATTGCTTATTATCTTACAAATCTTTTTGGACTGCATCATTGTTAAAAACGTACGGAAACGTTATAATAATGGAAGAAAGATACATAAAAAATTCCTTTTTTGTCTTCCAAAACACAATTGTCTACGGTGGTGAAGACAGCACCCTCAACGTCGTCTGTCGTCCATCTTCAGTCGTTGTCAGAAGTCAACATTTATACAAAGTTACAATGGCTACATGGCACATAGCTGATGTTAAGCTAAGTTTCGTACGCCCATACCATAGTTTTCTGTCTTATGCTGTTGTAATAAGACCTCAGGACGTCGCTGTTGACTCTATGATGTCATTCTAGGCAAGGGTTTATGTCTGAGGCATCCGATTATACTTGAATTATTTCACAACCCTACTTTGTGGTTTTATTGAACCAAATAGGTGTTCATCACATCATAAAATCTTACATTGGCCAAATGTTTATATCTACTACTTGTATTATTGTTCTCCGCCACTTTTATATTATTTTCTGACATTTCTGGCCGTGGCATATAACTACCGTATAGCGGCAAATTCAATTGTGGACAGTCTGCACGCATGCTTTAACCGTTCGCATAGTAGATAAACTGCCCGTAGACCAGTGGTTCACAAACCCCGGGTCGCGAGGACCGTCGCGACCCTTTATCAGTATTGCATTTTGGGTCGCAAAAAATGGTATTTAGGATCGCGATCAAAAATGTTTGGGAACCACTGCCGTAGACCGATTTGTGGTCGTTTCTGAGAGGGATTGTTAATAAACAATGCATGTTTGGATAAATTAGATACAATGTATCAATAGAAAACTGATTCAACTTGCCTTCTTAGTTCAAAGGTATTAAACTCTTATATTTGCAATCCTGAACTCGTTGACTAAAATTGTATCTGATTCTCTTGCTTTTATCTTAGTTTCCTTTCCTGACCTTGGCAACCTTTTAGGGTAAGAATATATTCTCCAGTTTTTAATCAGTTATTTTGGTGTCGAGGAGCCCTCAAGCCCTTAGATCGACCCATTGCCGGGAATGAAAACTCCTGGCCATGTTGATAGTCTTTAAAGGAATAAGTTGAATAAACAAATGGAAAAAAAATGTTTACATAATTGAAGAAATCTTTCTTTAAACCATTTAGCTACTTTGTCCTGGTTCGAAATATTTAATAAATAAATCAAACCCATGAAGTGACGATTGTTCCAAATAAACACCGTATTTGGGAGATGAAACCCAAGTGGAAATATTTAATACATAAATCATACCCATGAAGTGCCGATTGTTCCAAATATACACCGTATTTGTGAGATGAAACCCAAGTGGAGGTTAAGCCCCAGCGGACTCAGTAACCCCTTGATTTTTTAAAATCGGTGTTTATCTGCAATAGTAAACAACTGATAGAGTATATATTTCTTCTCTAGCATACTTCATAATGATTTATTACACTTAGCCAAACAAAGTTAAGTTGTGTGGGTTTTCTAGATATATATACATTCTCCACTGCTTGCAGTTTCTTCTGTATGTTGCCCACCTCTTCAATTAAAAGTATCCAATCAGAATTGTTCAAGTTGGCGGGTGCTTTAAAACTTGTAAGTGCAATGTTATGAACAATTGCTGTTGATAAAAATCAGTGACTGTATCGCAATTTAACTTCGTTGTGAATCAAGTGAATTAAAGATGTGCTAAAAGTATTTAGGGCTTTACAACAGTTAACATGTGTCAGATAAATGTAGAATATGAGAAATTGTGCCCTGAATTTTCCATGATCATCTTTAACGTTCAGTGGAATAATGATGATGGCCTTTTTTTTTACGTGACCAATTCAGGACCATGGCTTTACTAAACATCTCAAGTTTTCTTATTGAAATTGGGGTTTTTCTGTATCTTACATTGCTTGGTTTGTAACTACGAGTTTTCACTTAACTCCAAGCAGGCCTCAAGGATTAAAATAAAGTCAAAATATCCTGCATTCGCCTGAAAATAGTATTGTTTTATTGCTGAGGAATTCCACACCTTGCATTTGCAATTTGAAAATTAAAGAGTGGTTTTTCAATCCCGTTTTGTCTCAAAGAAATACGAATATTGCTAGAAATGTCATAAGCGAGATGATGCAAAATCTCAATATGATAAAAAGTGCTAGTGTGCTAATGATCAGGATAAAACCACCATTGTCCCTGAAAATGTCTGGAAATATTCCAATTGATTTTAGGTGGAATTCGATTTTGCTCCCTGTCTCTGTCTTTCTCTCCCTCCCCCCCTCTCTCTCTCTCTCTCTCGATGGATGGATCGATCATATATCAGAATCATGGTTGTGCAATGTGTTTCACAAATCCAAATGATTTTGTATGACTGAATGACTGTTTACAAATCATCAGCGAGTTCGCAAAACGATTTGTAATGAAGACAAGGTCAAATAAATGCCACAAATTATTACATTGTTCCTTTGTAAGATTTTGAATACACATTTCTTATCTTTCTCTCTCTCGCTTCATTGTTCATATACAGGATGGCAAGTTAAATACGAGCAATTTTTGATGGATGCCTTTTAGTGTGAATTGCTAAGTTGTTCGATTTCAAAATTCTCTCATTCCCCTTCTGTCTGTCTGTATCTCTCTCTGATATGGATATATTGGACCAAGGACTGGAGACAGCGTCTAACGTCATTATTGAAAATTGCATTTTCAACACCCATTCATGGAATACCATTTAAACTTAGAGCATGAACTAGCATTGCGTTACCAGAATTTAGAACACGTTTAAAATCATACGAGAAAGCCGCCGTCATACAATACTTTAGGGAATATTTTCCCGAGTTTAGGTCAACCTCAAGAAGTCTGAGGCCGGATTCTGATTGCACGCCATTTGTCAAGATGGCAGACTTAGGTTAGAGAAATGTTCCTGACTGAAGATATTATATGTATTGAAATACTGAATATTAGATGATGGGTCAGATTCATTTAGAATTATCACATGGACGTTTTTGTATCAAGTCAGACTGTGCGAATAGCCTTTCCCAGTTTAGATACACGGCCGCCGTACGAATGGTCTCGACCTTTCATGATAATGACAGTGATGATTGTTATTCCCTATTTACTTTATCGTAGGACTCCGGTTTTTCTGTCTGGGTAAAAAAAATCAAGTCAACTATTGGTAGTGGTGGCAGTGGTGGTGGACTATGGTTCTACACAACTAGATTGAATGAATATGTTAGTATTGACAACTTAAATTGACAAATTAAATTTCTGACTAAATTTCATGCGCACATTTTGTAAAGGCACATCTGCAACCGTTTTGTATAATAAGTACACAGACACAAAAGTTTTTAAAGTGCGCATGCACAAAACTTCATCAGTACGCATTTGCACAAGTTTGTTCAAAGTGTGAACGCACAACCATTTTGGGAAGTTTTTTCAACGTGTGCACGCGCAATTTTTTTAATGGTAAGTTGCGAACGGAGGCTCCTCCGCGGGGGACGTCGCGAGCGAGACCCCTCGGTGGGGTACTTTGCGAGCTGGGGCCTCTCGGCAGGGTACGTCGCGAGCGGGGGCCCTCGGCGGGACCCCTCGGCGCTTGTTTGTTAGGTGGAAAACACGACATCGCTGAATTATGCGACCCGCTTTCTGATTGGTGTACAATGCAATTTAGTTTCGATCCGGGTCGGGTATATTTAAGGATTGTTCCGTCCATTCTCAAGACAACCAAGAAGATGAACTATGGAATCTATCACCTTTATTTCCAGCATACTGTTTAATCAGTGCTACCCGATGCACGTCAAGTCCAGGTGGGCGATCACACAAATCGCCTACACTGCTCTATGGAAAAGAAGAGTCTACATGGAAAGGCGAGGACGTGTGTTTGAAGAAAGTGTTTTTTTGTGGACCTGCAGAGCGTAGAAGCTTGCGAAGGAGAACAGTGAAGTGGTGTCACCAGTGTTAGCCGTTTTTTGTTAACCCCCAACGGGCCTTTTCAAGGCTACCCAGATCTATCAGAAACAGAAATACTTCTCCGATATTGCCAAAACCCCAGTATTTTATGTGGAAACACACACTTTATTATTATTATTATTATTATTATTATTATTATTATTATTGGAATTAAAAAAACCCAAACTATATTTGCCTTTAGGTACTAACATATAAAAAAAATGGGAATTTTAGATGAAAATAGCATACATTATTTCTACTTTATTGGTGTTAGTTTGTATATTTGAGAAGATATGCCTTAGTATTTTATTATAATGTCACGTAAGTATAATAATATCAATAAACACGACTTACTTGGTTGTTATGGTGCATTCACTTTTCTTTAAACAGTTATTTTAACCGTACACCTAATGGCAATTTTTCCCTAACGTTTGAATTCATTTTCCAAATATTTAGTCTAAAATTGCTTTCTAACCGTGTTAAATGTCCATCAAGTTGGGCCTTTCCGATTTCAAGCTTTTCCAAAGGTAAATGCAGCGTTTATGCTTGGGTTTTTTCTCTGCTAATGTCTTTTTTTTTAGCTTATGAATCTGTTTTTCAGCATCGAGGTTCATAGATTCTATTTTTGGTTTGACAACTTCTACTGCGTTTGCGTAATCTCTTAATTCTCTTTTCTTTAGTGTAGTAATATACTGTTCTCGTGAATAAAAAATTGTCTCTGCTTTGCTTACCTGTTGATCACACCTGTCAGTTGTGTCTATGGCTCGCATCTGTATTTCTTAAAGGTATTTGTATTTGTTGCCTTTGTATAATAGTAGGTTCAACCTAGTTCAATTAACAAGTTCCTACCTGTCATTAATTGCTATAGAGCCAGGTGCTAGTATTGATCTGATATTGTCTTTTTTTTTAAAAATTTGAACTAACTTTCGATCAAGTTTTCATAACAGAATGTGTTTGTTTTGTATTCTAAAGTTGTTTCTTTCCATGTGGTTCTGTAATTCATTCAGCACAAAGCCTTTCTTTATATTTTTGTGCCCTGTTTCTTGTGCTCGTTGTTTTCGTTATACCACCTTTTCTAGTATTCTTATTGACAGAGTTTTCAATAATTACTGCTAAATTTAGCAATGTTTTTCTCTTCTTGACACCTTGAACATGTCTTGAAGTCCATCTCTTCTTGACACCTTGAACATGTCTTGAAATCCATCTCTTCTTGACACCTTGAACATGTCTTGAAGTCTATCTCTTCTTGACACCTTGAACATGTCTTGAAGTCCGTCTCTTTTAGATACCTAATTACGTTTAAAATTATTTGTCATTACAGGTAAGTTATCTTGCAACTAACCTCGTTTTCATTTTGCTTTATGTGTTGTTCACTTTTACAACTTTGCTTGACAAATACATGGAAAGTGAACAAGATAAAAAGCAAACATGATAAGGTAACTTCACAAAAAGCCAAAAGATCCAGGCAGAGTTGAACTTAAAACAACAAATTAGTAACCGTTCACATGAATTTAAAGATATTTAAAAAAAATTTAAAAATTGCAACAGAACGTTTAAAGACCTAACAAGAGTCAAAAAAGTCTCATCATTCCAGTTTCTTTTAGTCAGTCCGCAATCAACTGCCGGATATCAAATGGACTTTTAGTCAATCCACAATCAACTGTCGGATATCAAAATGGACTTTTAGTCAGTCCACAATTACTGCTGGATATCAAATGGACTTTTAGTCAGTCCACAATTAACTGCTGGATATCAAATGGACTTTTAGTCAGTCCACAATTAACTGCTTGATATAAAATGTACTTTTAGTCAGTCCTCAATCAACTGCTGGATATCAAATGGACTTTTAGTCAGTCCACAATTAACTGCTGGATATCAAAAGGACTTTTAGTCAGTCCACAATTAACTGCTTGATATAAAATGTACTTTTAGTCAGTCCTCAATCAACTGCTGGATATCAAATGGACTTTTGACAGTCCTCAATCAACTGCCGGATATCCAATGGACTTTAGTCAGTCCACAATCAACTGCCGGATATCCAATGGACTTTTAGTCAGTCCACAATCAACTGCCGGATATCCAATGGACTATTAGTCAGTCCACAATCAACTGCTGGATATCAAATGGACTTTTAGTCAGTCCACAATCAACTGCCGGATATTAAATGGACTTGTACCTGACAAATTTGTTATACAATAACAGGAAACTAAGTTGAAAGAAAAACTCCTTTACAGATGAATGGTACAGACTTTGCAAAGCAACAGAACTAAATTATAATGGATGTACTCCTTGAGAAAGAAATATATTTTACCAATCCAGTTGATAACAAAACTTGAAAACTATTGCATTACAGAGAATTGATTTTGTTGTTGATTGTTACATTGTTTCTGATGAACTAAAAAACAATATCTTATTCTACATCAATCACAATAATGAAGCAAGGACTGTTTAAATTTCTTATGGTTATTACAACCTTGGAATGTACATGAATACAATCAAAGAGGGAATGACTACGTATGGTGACAAAGAAAAATAAATTAAATGTTTGAAACACAACTGAAATGTTAAATAAGTCCAAGTAACAATTACACAGAATACATAACCAACGACAATGGTAATTGTTTGGAATCAATATCCAGCCAGCTATACGGGTATCTACTGAATCTGATATAGCTTGCTGGTTTCTGACATTCTATACATTTATCTCGATCAAATCGACAACACAGAAGGTTACATAAAATGGTTACTATTCGTGTTTACTAGAGTCTTTACCTGTTAAAAATGTTTTTAACGGAGACTTTTTTCTTCATATAGGATTGAATAGCATAAATACCGACGTAACGAGGCAGTTTACTCAAGCAGCTAATAAACAAAGGGTAAAAATTCGTCAAAAGGGTGATAATGAATGAAAAAAGAACAGAAAGTGAGTAAAAATTATGCTGGGAAGCGAAGCAATATTGATAATTGTCTTATAATGACTCATGATTTAAACCATAATAAAGACCATGACATAAATAAGCAATCGCTGATAATGGTTATTTTTGTAACAGGAACTGGATTGTTCTGGTTTGTGAAATAATTTAGGAAACTTCTCTGGCTACTTTCCACCTACTTCTCAATACATCGGAAAGTATGGAAGTACACTTCATATGGGAAGTCTATTTTTGAACTCAGTAGTAATCTCCACACTCTTAATATCTATGACTCGTTTCAACATAACTAATGGTAAAGTGAGTAGGTCGACCAAATCAGTCACTAATTTGATAAAATTTGATACCGTTTAAAATAAGCAATGATTACGATACCAATAATCTCTCTGTCATACATTTCAAGGTCCAATTTTATTGATTCTATCTTTGAATTGACTACTTTTACTGCATTTACATAACGCCCAAATTCTCTTTCGTCTTGCGAAGTAAAGAATCTATCTGTAGGTAGATTTGAAAACACATTATTTATTGAGTCGTCTAATTCATCAATTAACCTATACATAATGTCACGAGAATTGATTTGTCCATTTTTTTTTAATATACTGAAGAATCAGTTGAAACTCAAAATGGTTTGTGCCAGATGGGTCCTGCATTTGTTGACGGCTGATCAACAACAGACTCGGGTTGAAATCGCCAAGCAACTGTTCGCCAAATATGAAAAGTGCGACCAGAGAAGTTTGAATGAGATTGTCACAGGTAATGAAACATGGATTTACTCTTTTGAATCCGACGCAAGAGGAAAAATAAATTTTGGATCGGAGAAAACGAGCATAGACCACAATTTGCTGATGTAGTCGAACTGTCAAGAGAGTTTTATACGCATTATTTTCTTTTTTGCAAACAGTCGTGTCGTCCAGGTATCTGTAAATGAATCTGCTAGTAACA
Organism: Margaritifera margaritifera; assembly: GCA_029931535.1. Taxonomy (NCBI): domain Eukaryota; kingdom Metazoa; phylum Mollusca; class Bivalvia; order Unionida; family Margaritiferidae; genus Margaritifera; species Margaritifera margaritifera. The sequence continues at coordinate 3,487,294 of JAQPZY010001684.1, forward strand.
CTGGACATTTGTATGCATCTTATGTATTGTCAAAAGTTGCTAAATACTACCAAACTACCGTTCTATGCACCGGTACTTGAAGTATCCATCTACTCCATGACAACACACCGGCGCAAAAATCGGCCGTCGTGAAGAAGCACAGCATCCAAACTTTGCCACATCGTCTATACAGCCCCAATTTAGTTCCAAGTGATTCTTATCAAAGATTCGCTGAAGGGAGGAAGATTTGAAAGCCACAGTGCGGTTGGAACTACAGTTTTCTAATGTATGAACAACATATCAAAAAGTGAATACAAAATGACATTTATTAATTGGATAATCAGACTGAGAAAGTGTGTAGAGGTGCATCACTGATGTACTGTTCACTAATAAAGAACTTTCTCGTACAGCGCAGTAATATTCATAACTTTTTAAATACCCATCGTACTTATTAATGCAGTCGTCACATACGATGTGATTTTCGCTGTGAGAAAGATCAATTAACCTGGCAACAATTTACCTGTTTCTTTTAGCATAAGACCCTCTAATCCTTCATAAGATACATTTGAAATGGAACTACTCTCTATATCAGATCTTAAAGATTAGTATGTAATAATTTCAGGAGCTTCTGAATCAAGATATAAAGGCTTTCCGTACATTTCGGAAACCTCAAAAATGGTCTACCTCCTTCTGCTTTTTAAGCTATGTAAATGGACAAGAAATTGGAACAGAAATTAGGATTTCTAGAAGATAATCTTACTCCTTAGACCGACGAGAACCAGCAAAAGCTTAAAATTATCAAAGGCAATTGAACTTACAAACAGCTGAGTACAATGGAAGAAAAACAAGTAAAGTTAGCTCAAGAATTGTTTATAAATGTTACATCATTCAAAATATCTAAATTTTTATCTGATGTTATCATCATTGCTATACCGACTTTGGTGAGTAAATTTATACCAGTTGCCACTCTAGACTCTTCGCAAATAAAACGCAAAGTTAATTATATGACATCTAACGGATATTGATATTTCACAGGATTTTCATTATTTAAATTAGGCATTCCTTTGTCATCTTTTAATGCTAGATTAATAACTCTCAAATATATAATACTGAGAGAGAATAAGGATCCTAAGGTAGTAGATATGGTTGAACTGACAGGATAATTTGAAAAATCCTCTCGAGACTTCCTGTACTTCCAACGTACTTCCGACGTACAGCCCGACGCACTTCCCATAGGTTGTCATTTTCCTAAATATTAAATGTACACGAAGTACCACGCAATAAATTTTCATTATTACTGATCACAACTGTAACTATAAATTGTATAGCTGTATGCATATCTGTCTACTGATTGGCAAAGTCTGCGAAAAAACTACTCTCTAAGACAGACAATGTAAAAAGTGTGAAGTCTGTAGAAATAATCAATTATGATAAAGATGATGGGAAATATGATACAAGATCTTATCTATAATGAAACTAGCTCCTTTCTGAATCGTTAACTCTCCTTTTGTGTTTTCTGATTTCTTGTTTTGATGGCATATAGTCAGTTTTTGATTTTTTCGCTTGCCCTCATGTATCTGGTATTAGTCCAGTGCAGTCATTTATTCTGCTGTTCTGGATCAGTGAAATCAAAGGAAGCGCAAGATATAAAATGATAAATATCTAAATCATCATCATCAACACTTTCAGGCTTTGTAAAATGCAACTAATTACAATAGAATTCCATTGATGGAACACCAAGAATTATTTAACGTTGTATCGGATTTAACTTTCTGGATTAATTCCGCTAAAAATCTGCTCCTTGTCAACTGAATTGGTATCTAATTTTCATCATTTTTTGTGTTATCTGTTTCTAAAATATTCGTTATAGTGCTCTCTCTTCTGATAGATAAGTAAAATACAAAAATATTTTCATTGCACTAGTGAAGGGTGTTAGTGTGCATGTTGCTTACAAGTTTCTACAGATTTGTTTTTATCACAATTGGTGGCAACGTACGGTAGATAGATAACTCCAAACAAGCAGGCAAAAATACCACAGGAAGTTAAATACCCCAATCACACACAACCTTTGCAGCATTAAAATCCAACAATCATTACAGATAACGATACTAAAACTGACTTCAAATATATTGATTGTGTCGGGTAGTTTCTTCGTGCACAAAGTAATGGTACCGAAGCTATACAGTTTATGGTGTATGGAAAGAAGTTTAGAATAGCACTTTACTTACAGATCATTGTCCACTGTGGCCACGTGCTCTTAATCAGGATTTCAGATTTTTACATTACACTTGTAAAAGCAGCTGAAGTAATCGAAGGAGGAAACCAAGACTATGAACCAGGGAGCATTTGTCATCAGTGCAATATGATAATCTCCGAATGAATTGCACAATCGGTAAAAAAAGAAGTCTAGAATTGGGATTGCTTTCTTCTACAACTATGCCACTATGGAAGGAATCATCAATATAGCAGCCAATGAAACTTAAACTAAAATCAAGTTTAATTATCTCAGGATTGGTTTAAGGGGTGTTTTGCTACTTTGTAAAAAAAAGCAGAAACATTGATACTGAAATTTTTTTTAAAAAAACATTTTAATGGAAAAAATTTCGATGACAATAGATAGTCTGGCAAACATGATTTATTCCCCATGTGTCCTACTGAGACAACAGTTTACAGAAGCCACTAAGTATTTTTTTTAATAAACAACGTTAACACGCAGAAATTAGTAACGTAAGTGTTCAAATATTTTGCACTGACATTCAGGCTTGATTTGAGAAGTACGCACGGTCTTAAATTAGCCAACGTATAACAAGGTGTATACTTTCGAATCAGCAGATAAGAAAATGATGCTCACAAAATATCTATTTATTTAGTGTCTATTGCACAGGTTAACATTCCAAACAGTCAACTCAAATGAATTATCTTTTAGCCGTGGAAACATATATTTGAAATAACCACATAACATAACAGTTTGTGGAATGACTTATTCTAGGAAAACATTGTTGACTTTAAATCTGATAGAGACTGAAAACATAAAAGTTTTCGATCACATAGTTATATCATTTGTCCAACGTTTTCGATCACACAGTTATATCATCTGTCCAACGTTTTCGATCACATAGTTATCACCTGTCCAACGTTTTCGATCACATAGTTATATCATCTGTCCAACGTTTTCGATCACACAGTTATATCATCTGTCCAACGTTTCCGATCACATAGTTATCACCTGTCCAACGTTTTCGATCACATAGTTATATCATCTGTCCAATGTTTTCGATCACATAGTTATATCATCTGTCCAACTTTTCTGTGGAACAAGACTTACGATAGAAAGTGGTTGCTCAAAGATCAAAAGGTGATCGTGTGAATACACTACATAAGTAGTTATAATTACTATTAGATGATTACCAAGGTAAAACTACTTTGTTTCTGATTGATGATTGTGGGAATCTTGAAGATGCAAAAAAAAAAAAAAAAAAAAAAAAAATGAAATTAAAAAAAAAAAAAAAAAAAAAAAAGAAAGGGAGTAACCGATTCAAACTAACTTATAGCGGTAACCATTTTGAAATATCGGTATGGGTGACCGTTGAAAGTGCAACTTTGTATTCAAAGATTTAATAGCAAGAACAAAATGCAATGGAAATAATCTCATCACAGATCACGAACAACAAGAGAATGTAGATACTTTGAGCAAAGAAAAAAACCCCAAACGTTTAATGAGACTCGAGTTTTCTTTTGACTACATGGTCCAGACGTGTCCGTAAGGTAAACTGTTTACGTTGTCAACCATACAAGGCTTATCGTCATATATAGACAATGCTACTTTGTTAATGTTTATGTTATACATCTCTTGATTTTATGACCTGAGTAAATTCATTTCATGGTAAATTTCCTTAAGACTGAATAAGAAATCTTTGTACATTTAGAAATCATAAAATAATTAAAAATAACAAAGTAGACGGAATGTCTTCAATGATAAATTAGACTAAGTGTAGTTGGGAAGAAATAGTTGCTGTTGGATGCAATCAGGAATATTTGTTAATTTAGATTTTATATCGCCCACAGCTTTCGATGTTCAGGCTTATATTTGAAATACTTAACACGGCATGACCTAGCCCCATTTTTCTAAACATATCCAAATGTTTTCATGATACTGAGATTTTTGAATATCTTTCTTATTGCTCGGTTGATAACTATGATGATTTCACAGAACATTCAGCAGGCATCAATGATTAAACTACCATCATAAAATCTTCAATTTTCCGTAAAGGAGTCTTGTCTTATCTCTGAGGAAAATGTGAGAATTTCCTTAAATTTGAGGAATTCCTCAACACTCTTTTCTAGAATAAAAAGGTTTCCATGTGTTACATTTTAAAACTAAGAAGTAATTGTGCATAATTTCCACTACAATACTGATGTTGTCTTATGTATCATAAGCACGATAATATAAAATCTCAATCTGAGGAGTAATTTTGAGAAGTTTAGTGAAACCAGGGCCTAGAAGCAAAATTCAATAGGTTAACGCTTTTATCGGATACATTACCTATTGTATTGTCATGTAAAGCACGCGTCAAAAGATTTTACCAGCTTAGCAAACTTGATGCTTTTTAAAAACCACTTTTGGCACTATCTCTGTATTTTGAGTGACAAGCTTGGCAAGGAAGTCAAACCAGAAGCCAAGGAAACGACACGCTGTCTAGTTTATGCGCACAACTTCCTCATTATGTAATAATTATGATGTTTTTGTTGCTTCAATAATTTAACTCTGAGACCCCTTGTTTCATAGCAGTCTATAACCCAATGAAGGTAGTGAGTAATAGATATATCGTTTAACATCGCGCAACCAGATAACCCCCTCCCCATTTGTTCATGTTTCCTATATCCATAACCACATACAAGATATGCCCTTGTTTGTTACGTTATAGTGAACAATATCCATTTCAACATGTAACTAACTACAGCACCAAGGTGAAAAACAACACATGTAAAGAAATAGCAGCATCAGTATTAAAAATGGCACATATATCCCAAAGCTTTCAAACAACAAATACTTGATTGAAAATAAAGCAAAGCAAATAAATGATATACAAAAATGGGAGACAGAACTTCAGCACAAAAAAGAACTATAACAACGTTAACATATACAACAATCTGATATTGGAATCAGAGAATAAAAATATAAATGAATATAACAATCCTAAAGAAGCAGGTTTTATAACCATAAAATATAAAATATTATTATCATCTTCTGGTATCTTAACATCATTATATTTGCAAATATGTTAATGATTGCAATTGCAAAAACAACTTAGATCAATCTGTGCCGATAAATAATATTTTAAACATTTTTATTAGCTTCATACTGTAAACTATCTGGCACAGATTTAAAAAAAAGACTTTGTTTTTAATTATATGATCAATTCGCATTTTTATCTTGTCTATATCATTATTAAGTGCTGATTTTATGAATCTATTACAATCTTTCATTGATACAGCAAACGCTGTTTCTGTAGAGTCAGTCAGTCGGATTGTATCAAATACATAATATTTCCACTGCTATATTTGAATATTTGACCCATAACTGGTACATATTGGAAAATAAACAAAATCAATTGATCCACGAAATTGAACATGATTGTCACAGAATGTTAATGTTATATATAGCACAATACTGAAGCAATTGTCCAGTAGCGGATTGGAAATGAATGGGAAGAAGAGGAGGGAAGATACGTAAGAAAGAAAGATGAGCGTTAGACAGGAAAAAGAAAACCAGAGTGATTTAGAGTAGCCAGTAAACAATAATAAAAAGATCAGTCGAATTTATGAGTCTCCCGAATATAAGTTTTGATTTTTTGCAGGATTAATTCACTACATACACACACCCATTTATCCCATACCAATATCAAGAACAAAGAACAAGGAGAAAAGGATGAGAAAAAGAGAATTGGGTGGGTAGATATTTCTCGATTTGTATCTCTGTACGAATGCAGTTTTAAGAAGATGAAGATTGTGGTTAACAATAAACCCTTTCCCCCTGCACATTTCTGTATGAAAATCTTATTTGAACACTTCATGAAATGGTTACAAATATTTAGTAAAATTGATCGAATCGCAAAATTTCCATGTGATTCATACTTTTTGTGGTAATATTGCAATTAATAACTCTTTTATGTTTTTTACCGGTCATTTTGTGTAGTGTGGTGTGTCCCTGATCGATTTACAGATTGTTGTTGTTAATGAACAACTGACATGCTATACATTTATGGCTTTAATAAGGACGGGGTCTAAATATTCTGCTACAAATGACCACAGAAATATTTTTCATTATGACAGAATGACCACAGAAATATTTTTCATTATCACAGAAAAGGAATACAATACACTGGAAACGCATTTGCGTGTTAAGGAGTTAAATGTGACTGCTTACCGTGAATAAGCGATATCATATTTGGTTTATTACTCCGCACAATATTTTTATGTAGTCATTGTGATCCTTTGGCTAAAATTTACCATCAGATATTTAATTTACAATCCCATTAACGAATAATGTTTCTCTCTTCAAGGACTAGTATAGGTATACTTCAGATAATGAAGAATCTTTATTTATTTCAATAGCCCCAACAGACTATGTGGATACATTTTCAGTTAATTTAATTGACTGGCGGATAGCACAATAATCAACACGGAATGATCATCTATAGTTTACAATATACAAGGAACACATAGGAAGAAACGAAATTACATATGCATGCAGATGCAGATCAATGCAGATGAAATAAGCAGATTAATTCACAAAATATCTCTGTTGGGAGAAAGAGATATCTACATTATTAAAAGTAATCATATCAAGATAAAATCAGATGTTATGTAATTCAAATTCATGCTTAAGCAATGGTCAATCAAAACTATTTAGAACATGACTGGATATAGTATCCTATTTCTATGATTAAAAGCTTTATAAATGTAAGCGGTCAAATTATTCAAAATTCTAGTATTCTGGGTATCCATACGTTCTATAAATTTAAACAAATTTGATCTTTTTTCTGAAATATTTCTCTATATATTTGGCTCTTAGATCTTTATATAATAATGATTTAAGTACAAAATGATATTCATCTTCAAGGAGGTTACAGTAGTATGTATAAAGGCGGGTCTCAGCACAACACACCCTCCCTCGTTCCAAATCCTTCGGATTTGTCACTTCGATCGGATATGTTATGCCGAGACCACGCCTTTATACATACTACTTTGAGATGTTACCAAACTTGTCATCGTAATTGATGAATAGTAATATTCTCCCCCCTATAATAAATGTTTACATAAAATTATGCTTAATACTTATCTTTAATTGCATTGATAAATCAATGATTATTATTATTTATTTGCCTTACCCTATAGTATAGTTTAGATACAATTTACATTAGTGTTTTAGACGTTGTCATCGAAAATAATATCAAGAACATTTTCATATTTATTATCATCATCATAATCATATCCAAATGCGAATGTATTTATTCCATCATAACAAATTCTTTTATCATGAAAATTACATAATCCAGCTTTATTGATAATGTTTTTTTTAATATTATGTTTGGTTGAGTTTATCGTTGTCATTGACACATGATTATGTTCACCGTCTAACGCATTAAGATAATCATCGAATGATACATGTTTATCAACTACGGTTTTTACAATTCCTTTAGCTTTTTTCTTTATTTTATTATCATTGGTTTTTATGCTATACATTTTAGATCTTATTCCAACGAATTCTTTGATTGGAGTGAAGTTAGTTTCATCTTTCAATTTATCAATTACCTTTTTATTCTCCTCGTTTCTAAACGGACTATTATTAGGGTAGTCTGATAGATCAAATAACGCTCTGTTGTCATAGATGTCTTGATATAAATCCTCAACTTCAACGTAATAACAGAGAGAATCTGTGTCGCTAAATAATAATTCTGAGTTGGGGTATTTATGCTTGAAATAATCGTAATGAAATTCATATATTAATATTTTTGATATATCTAGTATGGCGGATCCAACATAGATTGGTTTGTTTAGTTTTAGTTCGGTTTTACGTTTATGAACTGCTACTAGGTTTTCTTTGAAAATTTTCATTGATACAAATGTGTCTTCGGCTAGAACTTTATCTCGTCGTGCCGGATTATTGATTAATTCTATATTTCTACGCTTTCTTATATTTTCCATTGTTTTACCAAATACTGAATTGTTCATTAACTTGAAAAAGTCTTTTTCTGATTCAGTTGTTGCTGCTGTTCTTTTACTTGTGTTAAAGTCGATGTATTCTTTGAGCCAGCAAGATTGTCTAAATTTTAGTGCGCCATGGACATATGTTATTATAACACCGTGATCGACTGCTTGTTTTAATGCCTGATGATGAATGATGTATCGGGTTTTACTCATTAAGTTGGGAACAAGTTTATATGCAACATTTTTGCTTAGATTATATTTTACTTTTAGATCGCGTTGTTCCTGAGATATCATATCATCGGTGATTAATAGTTGTTCAGCGCAGAAAGGATAATCATTATGTAATTTGTGTAGGTTATTGGGATACATTAGATCGACTTCAACAAAATATCCTGTATCTTCTGGTATTTTTTTACTCGTTTCGTTTAAATATTGGTCTCCAGTTATCCATCGAAATCCATCGACAGGCATTGGTTGAGACATTGCCCAACCATATAAATTATTTGTATCTAAATATGTGATATAACTTGATGGCTTACTTGCATCATAATCTTTTAAGTATTTGTTATTAGCGATTGCGTGCTTTTTAGTAATAACACTTATTCCACCACGTATTGATTTTTCTATAAAATAAAACATAGTTGGATCTGTCAACAATTTTAGATTTACTTTGGTTAGTTTCAATGCTGCATCCCATGATAAACCTGGAGATGAGTAATACCAGCAAGGATCGAGTTTGTAGTAGTTTAAACATGTGGATCTAAATTCTTCGAAAACATCGGCTAATAATAGAACATCTGTTTTAGGATATACATCATGATAATCACCAAGTGTTTTACAATTTAACGTAGACCAGACTTTGTGCGCGTGTTTGTAATCATCGTCAGATATTTGTTCCATTTTTAGTTTAGAATAGAATTTTTCTTGTGGTGGAAGACATGTTTCATCGAATTTATTCCAATCGTTCATGTATTCGTAAGGATAAATTCCTTTTTGTTTTAGTAAACTACTATCGATTGATTTATCAACTGCATCAAAATGCTGCTCTAGATGAGTAAATTTACTACATCCTTTTGCTAGTACATCAAGTGATGCGGGTTTAAACTGTAAACTATCAATAAATTGCAGAGGCCCTATTGTCACAGACATATACTTTTCATCGGTGTTTGCAATGCAACTGATTTTTTTTATCCCGGAGATTAACATTATCAAAGGCGCTGACGATAATATGCGAGTCATATCCACGTAAATTATGAAATATTATTGGAATAAACTCTGGACATTTAAAATGTAAATTACATTTATCATGTGCTGGTCCACGATATTCTCCAGTAACATGACAATGATCTCTTACTTTGTCAGTAAATCTTTCTGTGGAAGATTCGCATATAATTTGTTGTTGACAAATATGACATATATTTGACAAATCATGTTCTTCTTCTTGTTGCTGTGTTAGTGGTATCATTTTTTTACCGTGTTTGTACATTAATCGTATGTTATTTGCTTCTGTCATTAAGTTTGATAACAGCCATTCAGCGGGATTGATGCCGCGATATAATTTAATATCTTTTGAAAGATTTGGATTTACACATACAACCTTGTAAGCAACACCACAAGGGACATTATTTTGTATCGCAGTCGTTGATGATATTTTAGGATCATTAGTTGCTGATTCGATTGGTATTAGTAATGATTCAAAATCCGCATAAATAACATATGGAATTTTTAGTTGTTTGTTATAGTTGTTGAAACTTAATGATTCTTTTCCTTTTTCTGGTAGTTTTACTCGCTGAACTTCTACACAGTAATCGAGATGTTTTCTAAACATATCCTCTGATTGACATCCGTGCAGACATTTATAACAAAAATGTATTTTAGATTTGTGTTTGTTATACTGCGACGCAACTAGTCCATCAAAGTTTTTAATATAACAATAGTGTTCTTTGTAATAAAGCAAATTAATTGTTTCCTGCGATGCTGTTTTACTTATTAGCCTTGGATAATATTTTATTTTGTTTGTGGATTCTTCAAGACCAAACACATTAATACTAATACCATTGAGTTTTTCAAATTTTCCAATCTGTGATTCGGCAACAGGAAACTCAATTCCAGTAAAATTTAATAAATTTTCATATTGCTTATAGTGCGATACTCTGTTTGGATTTCTGTCAGGGGTGTAAAGCGCAGATAGAATCGCCCATTTGAAACATTTATTGTCACTGTTTTTTACATTTATTACACATCGACTGTTATTAGTTTGTTCTGGTAACTCAACATAAGATTTTCCTCTTAATGGTTTAAATTTATGAGTGTGAATAAACACAGATTGTATTTGTTGTAATACCCAGGCCGAACCTAATGAAATATATTCCGCTATTTTGTTCTCAAGCTCACTGAAAACTACTTTTGTTATTATTTTATTTAAGTTTGATCCTAACAAAGCAATTTTTGATTTTGATGAAATATAAGCTTCAATTTTATTTGACGATTGATTGTGATCGATTGACGATTGATCAGTGATTGCTGTTGCTTTTTCAAATATTACTTTATATTGCACTAAAAATTTGATACTTAAATGTTTTAATCGTTCTTGTATTATTATTGGAGATATTATATGATATAATTCTAATAGTGATGATAACACGATATTATTTGCTAGATCAATTTGCCACGAATTATCAAATCCTGCAAACGCCGATGCAATTTTCTTAATATGTGTTGATTTCCGCATTATTATATATATATATATATATATATATTGTTTCTTTAATTGATATTTTATTACGCTTAACATGATAGACATTGCGGTAAACAAAACAATCAATTAGAGAAACAATTATTGAAGTATATTATATATAATGCAAAATTCTATAATTCCAGAATATAATGAACTCAATACACCTTGCGCTCATCCCATATTTGACGGACTTTATGGAACAATGTCAGGTTTAGTTTCTTGTGATGATGAAATTTATCTAGAAATTATAACAACGCCGGCAGGATATAAAATTGTTTGTGAGGAAACAGAAATGTTTGTTCGAGACTTTATTTACACTTGTTTCATCGACGAAATTCCAGCTGGATATCGTGTTTATCATGTAAATGGCTCTATTATTGATAATAATGTTGATAATTTAGGATTACAGGATGAATATCAACGACATCCTTTGTATAAAAAATACGAAGCCAACGATGGAGGAATGATAAGAAATGTAAAAACAAAGAAAGTAGTTGGTAATATGGATAAATTTGGTTATTTACAGTTTACTGCCTTACATAATCCAACTAAATGCATTCGGTCGCATCGTTTAATATACGAGCTTTTCAATGATATTATTTCATCAAAACTTGTTATAGATCACATTAACAAAATCAAAACAGACAATAGACTTGAAAATTTAGATTTAGTTACCCAAAGAGAAAATACAAGACGAGGTAATGCCGGTGGTGTTAGATTAGCTCATTCAGTAATATCAACTGATTCAGAAACAGAAGAACAACTTCAATTTGAATCAACATATGACGAGGTAATGCCGGTGGTGTTAGATTAGCTCATTCAGTAATATCAACTGATTCAGAAACAGAAGAACAACTTCAATTTGAATCAACATAAGTTTGAATATGTTAATTAAGTTTTAAGTATTTTAATCAGTTCGTTTTTTGAAATGCAGTTGTGTACATAAAGCATTATTGTGTCGATGTTCCAGTCGACTACTACACTTCCAAGTTCATTAAATATTCTTAGTTCATCAGATGTTAATAACACATTATTTTTTTCTACCCCAATTTTATTACTTACTTTATTTATTTGAATTATAACGCTACCTGTAGTACTATTGTTTGAAAAACAGTATTTTATTGCTCTCTCCAAATCGGTCATGTTTTCTACAAAACCCTTCGAGTGATATCTGATTGCCATAGTGATATATATATAATAATTATTTAGATAAAATTGCGTTTATATAATGTTAGTAAGATTAAAATTATTAATTAGTACAACCGATCAACAGTTGCTAGTGAATGATAAGCCAACCGTCAACCACAAATATATACCAGCTACAAATGATACCGATGATAATGTTCCGCATTATGAGTTAGATATCGGCGAAGTCGTTGATGAATACGACGCCGTAACAGTCGTTGACTATCGCCCTTATAAAAATTTTAGAAAGAAAAGTCGCTATAATGCAAAGTACCATGTTATTAAAAAAACTATTAAATTTAATTTTACTTCTGAAGAACGCGAAGAATTTCAACGAAGACTAAATTTTTTTTAAATGTTCGCATCCCGGGACGTAAAAAGAATATTAAATTTGATTATATTTTTGTTAAAATCTTTGAATTATTAGATATCGACGATAAAAGGCGTCACGAATTAATAAGTTTGTGCTTGCCTGTTAAATGCAAACATATTTTAAATAATTATATTAGAATTTGCTGCGAAATGCACTGGTTCAATCATTAATTACAAATTGTAATCGATTGTTGATTTCGTCGGTACCCAGCTATTAAAAGAATTACTATAACCTCTCCATTTTACTAATGATTTATTACCGCGTTGTTTTATTACTTTTTCAATCACAAATACATCTTGATCTGTGTGCTGCAGTTCTTGTTCGTAAAAACTTCCTGTGATTGGCTCGCCATTTGAGTCTTGTAATTTGTAGGTAACAGGAATTGTTGTTAATATCTCGCTGATTACGAATACTTCTTCGCTCCAGTTTGGTGTGTAACCTTTTTCGAATTGTTTTTTAATTAATGAAATTCTAACACGATCACCAACATTGAATTTATGTTTTCTATACAGATTTTCACTCGCTAGTATTGGATTAGATAGTGCTTCAGTAGGTGTCATTCCAGTTGATCTATGTGTTGTATTATTATATTCAGCTTGGATTTGTGGCAAAACATCGACGTATCTATTAGTATCATTAGCGGTCATCCACTTGTACAATTTTTCTTTGATTGTTCTATTAAAGCGTTCAACAATTACACTATTACCTTCATTGCCAGTCATATATTTTTTAATATTATGTTGTTTTAGCCAGTCCTCGAATTGCTTGTTGTAAAACTCTACGCCGTGATCGGTCCATATTTTGTTTGGTTGCCTCGCACTGTCCGCAATAATTTTACTAAATGCTGATGTTATTGTTGCTCCCATTTTATTTTTTATTGACTCGATAAAAGCGAATCTACTTTGAATATCTACCACAGTTAATAAAAATTTATTATCGTCGTTGTAGCCGGCCAGCGCGGACATATCAGCGAGATCAATGGCCCATGTATCATCTACGGCGTTTACAACAACGAGACGACGTTGAAACTTTTTTTTTTTGGTTTGTGAAGCTCAGCGGCAAGTTTACTAAGATATGTTGATTGTCCGAGCCCAAGTTTATATTTTGCTCCAATTACTCCTCGCACAAATAATTTGTTAACTCGTTCTCTCATATTTTTTTGTTGTATTTCTCTAAGTTCGTCTAACATTTTATTGTCACACATATGTTTACCTGCCTTGCCATTGGCAACGTTATCCCGGTAGCATATATCATGTCGCATAGCTGTGGCATCAACTTGATTGTATGGTTCTTGTCCTGGTAGCGGTTGATCATTGCTGTCAAGTTGAGTATCTAGTGGATTCCATGGTCCTGTATATTTATGTCCGGGCAATGTCCAACCACCTTTTGGTCGAGGCAACTTTCCAATAAGATTATGTATATCAATTGCTCCACCAACAATTTTATTTTGTTTACATTTTTTACAGTAAACGTGTACTGCATTACCTTCCACACAAATACATTTTTGTGATGGCGTGCCGTTAACTCTGCATTTACAATTCATTTAGTGTTTATATTATTGATTTTAACAATTATTTGAATAATCATCAATGAATCAATCATCGAATCAATCATTGCTGAGATCATCGACGTAATCGCTCAAAGCAAGATCAACTAGATTAATATTATTGCCGCTGCCAATTACTTTGTTGGCGCTAATAAAAGTACTCTTTTTTCCACCACATACTTTGCATGTACTTTTTATCATTGTTCTATTATTTTTTGTTGTTATTTTTGTTTCATTATTGCTTTCTGTTTTATTTTTACACTTGAGGCAGTAAGTCAACATTATTTCAATCGATTACATAAAATTGATTTTATAAATACAATCAATCTTCAATCAACAATCGACGAATCAATCGTTAATCCGCTTTCAGCGGATCGCAGATTGATCGGGTTGATCAGCGATTGATTTATTGATCAAACATTTTCATACAAATTACATCATTGTTCGTCGTTGGGTTAGGATCGAATTGCAGAATAAAATCAACAAATGATTTTTTCGAGTTCATCCATAATATAAATGATACGCAATAATAACCGCATGTGTTTGTTCCAGCTGGTTGAATTTGTTTTGATGAGTAATTTATTGTTTCTGTTTTCAATGGAAGACTTTTAACATATTTTTTAATAGCATCGCTAGGTGGAATGCCATATGAATCGAAGTAATTGTTGCCATATAATGCAACCCAGTGTGTTCCTGGTCCGTCTTTGAAATCCTGTATATTAATAACCGCTGATCGACCTGATTGTTGATCCCGATCGGCCTGATCAATCGTCAATCGACGATCCACTCGATCCGTTTAAAGCGGATTAACAAGTGGATTACGGTCGATCACAGATTGATTCGTCGATTGTTGCAGCGGATTAAGTTGGTCTTTGTTGAAAACACCGATAAAGTTTTTAATATTTTTTAAATAATCCATAATTTCAAAGTTACTTAGTGGTGGTATATATTTATTTACCTTCTTCGTCGGCGTCGCAGTCCGTATCCTGCTCTTCTTGTTCCTGGTAGGGTTACTCCGCGGCCTTTTCGCACTCTGCTTTTTTTTACACCTCGTCCAAGTCCTAACAAATTCGGCAGCAGTGAACCAGCTATTCCTGCCAATAATGGGCCAATAAATCCGCCTCTTCTTTTCATTCCACCAATAGATCGCCGTGGTCTTCTAATCATTGTGTATATAATTGCAATTATATAAAATTTAACATTGATCGACCGTAATCCGCTTGCAGTGGATCGTCGATTAACATTGACATCGTTTAATACCAGACCCATACACACGTGTATGCACCTGTTTGCGAACTGGTGCACGCACACGTCGATCGACTGTTAGTCGATTGCGAACTGGTGCACCTGTTCGCAATCCACTTGTTAATCCGCTTTTAGCGGATCGAGCGGATCGACGTCGACGTCGACGTAAATTTTTAATTCCTCTTCCAGATGTTGCTTTTTCTGCTGCTCCAGATATTGCTCCAGTTGCTGCTGCAACACCCAGTGTTCCTAGTAGTGGTAATATTTTTGGCAATAAAGTTTTAGCTGCTGAAGCGATAAAACTACCAATTGATCCGCCAGATCGACGTGATCGATTATATATTTTACGTGGCATAATAATAATCGTTTATACAAAAATTGACCTGATCAATTACACTTTGATTGACATTTTACCATTAAGAGCATCAAGAACAACGTATCTATCAGATGTTATTAGCGCGAAAACAGTATAGGCTCCACCACCATATCCACCTGCTGTAGCAACACCACCAAATACTTTACCCCCAATAATATCTGCAGCTGTTCTTCCAAGAGTGTATAAAGTGTTGTTTAGATTCCATTGAATTTCAATATCTGCTGGTGTCCCGACTAATCGTTCAGAATGTGTTGTAAGATCAAAATGAAATATTGGATATAATTTAGCGAATTCGTCGATGGATATTTGAGATCCGTCCGCGGTGTCCTGATACTTTTGCATGGCTTCCATCAGCGTGAAGTATGCGCGAGAAACGTTTCTGTTGTTTGTATCAAAATTACATTCTAGAGCTCGTTCTGGATACTGTCTTGAAGCCATTCTTACAACTATTCGTTCAACAAACATATGATCAAAAATCATATTATTTTGATTTTGATCGTTTATTCGATCGTTTGATTGAAATACCACAAATACGTGACGCGGCAGTCGTTCCGATGGAACAGTGTCTATTCTCCATGTACCGCTAGTACTGCCAGCTGGCATACTAAAATCATATGTTCTCCATTGTTCGAAATACAATTTTCGCGTATAGGATGTCAGCGCCTGCTCAAGATCTAATGATACTAACGTTGATGGTACAACCTTTGGCATCCATAGTGATACGTAATTGATAACAAATCGACCATCATGGACTCCAGCTCCTCCTTTATGTATAGTCCTTGATGCCTCATTTGTTGTTAATTCGATTCGATGCCTCATACTTCTAACCACAGAAGTAACGTCCTTGCAAAAACCAAAGACTGAGCTCAATGGAAGAAGTATTGTCACCAGTCTACTACCATCACATATTTTTTGACGCTTTGTAAAGCCTTCGTTGTACTGTCTTTGTCTTAAATTTGTTGCTGCATCACGAATTGCGGCATTCACACCGCCTGCATTAGCAACAATAGCTGCTGGAATAAGAACATTGTTGTTATTAGCGATGGCTAAGTCAGCTCCACCAGCTCCAGCACCAACACCATTGTCTGTTCGGAACTCTTGTGAAACAGCGGCTCCAGTGTTACCGTCTTTTATCCATAACATGTTTGTTGCAACTGACCGAGAATAGTCCTCGGAAAAACTTACAATGTTCATTATTGTGCTTGCCCAAAGGAAGATGTCTTATGTATTCAATCTCATGATCGTTGATTATGTATTTTGCTTCCTTAAACAAAGCCCAGCCATTGTTTACCAGCGCGATGTTCTCATCACCTACAAAATCTGCAAGCGGTATTATGTTTGCGTCCCTTAAACGTCCGCGGACTTCAATATATCCTTTGTGAGGCAACAGATAAAGATCTTCATCACGTGTCCTTAAAATAAGATTTCCTGTTTTATCCAGAGTATTAGGCTGATCTTCTTGATATTCTATGTACTCAAATTCTGTCGCAGAATTATCTACGTCATAAACGTCATTAATATTAAGATAGGATCTAATTGACATTTTTGATTATATAATAATTGATTATATAAAATTCTTGAATTGATTGCGATCAATTTGTAATTGATCAATCTTCAATCGACCGTGGTCGATCATTGATTGATTCGTTGATCAACCTCGGTTGATTCATCGACGATCCGCTGCAAGCGGATTACGGTCGATCGTCGATTAGTAAAAAACTGGATTATGTATAACAGGCTGTTGATCAATCGCGGATCGACCACGGTCGATTAACGATTGTCGACTAAATTCTTTAGCAGTTTTTTCATGGCGCGTTCTATTTCAGGAGTTGGCGCTATATTTTTTATTACCTGATCAATTTGTTTTTGCGTCAATTGTTGATCGACATGATCAATCGTTGATTGATTGCGATCCGTTGCAAGCGGATTGTGTGGTTGTCCTCGAATTTTATCTGCAATCTTTTGTCCAACCGCTGTTCCAGTTGCAGATAATGCGCCAGTGGCAAATGATTTTGCGGCCTCAAATGCGATTGGCGCGGCTTTAGCAGCAATACTAGGTGCCTTACCGACTAGTCTGCCGAGCCAATCAAATAATATATTTCCTCCGATTTTTTTTTGTTTCGTGAATTGCAATAGGAGATACTCTAAATGATAGTCCTGGTTTTGTAAAGACCCTCTTTGAAAATATTCCTCCGAGAAACCCTCCAACGATTTTTCTGTTCATTATTTTTCGTCTCCGCATTTTATATATGATTGATTATACAAAAAAAACTCAATGAGTGATTTTTAATAAAAATCTTTGAATCCACTAAGTGGATGAATCTACCTCTGAAATTTCTATGAAATTGAATCTACCTCTGAAATTTCTATGAAATTGAATCTACCTCTGAAATTTCTATGAAATTGAATCTACCTCTGAAATTTCTATGAAATTGAATCTACCTCTGAAATTTCTATGAAATTGAATCTACCTCTGAAATTTCTATGAAATTGAATCTACCTCCGAAATTTCTATATAATTGAATCTACCTCTGAAATTTCTATGAAATTGAATCTACCTCTGAAATTTCTATGAAATTGAATCTACCTTAGGTAGATTTACGTAGATGAATCCACTAAGTGGATTTACGTAAATGCAAGTAGTATGTCACCTGCTCATTATTAAAATCTAATTGTCGCCCCGATTGATCTGTGATTGACATTGTAATATCCGCGATTCTGTCGCTGACGTTAAGCGGATAATAAATGACTTGTTTCGGCGATACCATCAATAATGACCCAGGAGGAGCATCAGGAATAAAAGAATAAATTGTTTGGCCACGGCTTCCCTTGGGTGAATGAGACCCGTAAATGATAGAGCAATTGATTAGAATCGTACTAACATCAGATATATTTATTGGAAATTCACCACTCATTGTTACATCTGAATTAGTTAGAGAACCGTAGATCTGACGTGAAAAACCAAACATGTCACCGATTGTGTTTTGCGTATTAAAATCAACATGAAAATTATTTTTCAGATGAAGCAACGAACGCATTGTATTGTAATTTGGCTCAATGTTAAAGTCATCACTGTTAAATCCGAGTTTAGTAATTTCTGATTTAATAACTTCGTTGATGTCACTGATGTTGTAGGCGCCTGGTGGTATTGTAATTGTTTTAGTGACGCCGCCAACAATAATATTCAATCGATCGTTAACGTCTTTTTTAACATTGTAAAAAGAGTGCCACATTGTCGCGGATATCAATCCGAGCTCATAATCGGTGTCTGTGGCAAGTTCAATTGCGGGATAATAGGACACTCTAAAGTTTGCGCTGTTTTGCCATGTTGCGATTGAATCAAGTAGTAGTGTTACTGCGGCCATTATTGCGTTTATATAATCGTTTATATAATAAACGTTTATAAAAATCGTGTGTACAAAATTGCGTTTATATAATTGGATTTTTATATATAAACGCATTGTTATTAACAATGATTTAAGAATTTTCAATCATCATCATTTTACAAACTTATTTATAAACTTTTTATGTTTTTGCGTTTATGTATTTGCTGCTTCTGAGATAATCCATTATTTCCACGATTTCATTGTCAATTTCCACTCCAGAGTTACCAGCTTGCTTTGATGACACAAGTACATTTAACCGATTTATTACATCGCGAATATTTTTAAAGATTTTAATACCTTTTCCTGTTTTTAATCCATGATCGACCTGATCAATCGCTGATCGACCTCGGTCGATTGTTGATCGACTTGGTGGTTGATCTTGACTAATGCCAGCAATAGATGCTGCAAATTCATCTCTATCTCGTTTTTGACTTTGTTCAGCTTCATTTACAGCCATTTCTTTAAACGTTTCTTTATATACTTGTCGTTTTCTTAAATTAAATTTATGAGCTGCTATTGATTGCTGATCCTTATAATTTTTTTTTTATATATCTTCCACTTTTTCTGTTTTCACCAGCTAAGTGATCTAAACGATTCTGCCGCTCATCTGGTGGTATATGTTTCGCAGATCTTCTAAATCCATCCTCAGCTTGTTGTGTTATTGTAAAACGTCCATCATCTTTGATTATTATTCCAGTATATATGCCAATTTGTTCATCATCAGATGGTATGGTAATCGGTTGGATATCGTCGGTTTGTATTGCAGCAGTCTGACTAGCAACCGGAGTTAATAATGTTTTTATTTGAGTAAGCGTTGTTTGGGTTGGAGTAAATCCTCGAGAAATCGCTGTCATTATATCTGCAACCTGTTCCTTACCGTGTTCGTCTTTAAACGTACCAACAAAAGTTTTTTGAATTGGCTTCAAAAACCCTAGAAGTGATTCTTCTTTTTCCGTTTCGTTCCATCGTACCGCTTGAAACAATCGTTGATTTTTTTGCTTGACTTCAGCAAGTTTTTTCAGCAGTTCTATTCGATCCCTGCTGTTATTAACTTTTTCTAAATAATATCGCTCATTGTCATCGTCGATCGACCACAGTCGTTGACCGATCGACGAATCAACGATCGACTGTGGTCGATTGACAGCACCTTCTGAAGATAATTTATTTTTTTGTTTTACTGCGGTCAGTTTTTTCAGTAATTTTAACCGCTTTTTATTGTTATATTTTTTTAAATTTATATTGCTGTTATCACTAATAAATTTTTCATATTCCATCGTTTATGAGTTTATTGTATATAAAAAATTCTTGAATTGAATCGATTATTGTTATTTGCTAAATATGTTAATAACCTTTAATCTGGTGGTGGTTTTCCTAGCATTTGACGACTGCTACGATTTTGTATCTCATCATTAACACGATGAAGAATATTTTCAATTTGTCTGTAAATATAATGCATACGTTCATTTGGTCTGGTTTGATTCCTTTCCTCGTTTATTGTTTGTAAATCCCGAATTGCTTCATTTCGCAATACAGTAAGATCATATTGTTGATACTCAGATAAATTAACGCGTGAATAATGATCAGGATTTCTGATATAAAGTCGATCTGTATTAAATACAACAGCAGGTCGTGCCGCAGCTGGTTAGACCACTATTAGTGGTTGTGGTGGTGGTGACGCACGTACTAGTAGCGGCCCAGGATTTCTTTGCCACTCTATTGCTGCTTGCCGTTCTCGTTCTATTTGTTCTCTTTTCAATTTATGTTCTTCTAACAGTTTCTTCCACGCATCTGATGTTGATGGTTGTGGTTGTGGTAGTAGCCGCTCTTGTTCCAGTCGTCGCTTTTCACGTTTTTCCAATCGTTCTTTTTCTAATTGTTTTTGTTTCAATCGTTCTTTTTCCAATCGCGCTTGTTCTTGTTCCCAATCCGCCCATTCTTTATCTCTCTCTAACTGACGTTTATCACGCTGTTCTTGTTCCAATCGCTCTTGTTCTTTTATACGTGCAAGTATTGCTGGTGATCGATACCAATCGGTTGATTGTTGTACCTCTGCCACTGGTATTGATGGTTGTTCTCGTTCTTGTTGTTCCAATCGCTCTTTCTCCTGTTCCAATCGTCGCTTTTCACGTTTTTCTAGTCGTTCTGTTCGTTCTTTTTCCTGTTTTTCTTTTTTCCATTTATCCTCAGCACGTTTTAGTCGTTCCAATCGCTCTTGTTCCTGTTTTTTTTTTTTCAATTTATCCTCCACATATTTTAGTCGTTCCAATCGATCTTTTTCAAGTAGTTCTTTTTCCAATTTTTGCTTATTACGTTCTACTTGTTCTTGCATCTTCTTATATTTTTCCTTTGTTTCCTTTTCACGTTGTTCCAATTCCAGTCGTTGCTTTTCTTCTTTTTCCAGTCGTTGCTTTTCTTCTTTTTCCAGTCGTTGTTTACTTTTTATTTGGTCTTCCTTCTTATATTCACTTTCTAGTTGTTCTTCCGTCTTCTTATATTCACTTTCTAGTTGTTCCAATCGCTGTTCTTTTTCTTCTTTTTCTAGTCGTTGCTTTTCCAATTTTTCCAGTCGTTGCTTTTCTTCTTTTTCCAATTTTTCTTTATCACGTTGTAGTTGTTCTTGCATCTTCTCATATTTTTCCTTTGCTTCCTTTTCACGTTGTTCTGATTCCAGTTGTTCTTGCATCTTCTCATATTTTTCCTTTGCTTCCTTTTCGAGTTGTTCCATTTCCAGTCGCTCTTTTTCCCATTGTTCCTTGTCACGTTGTATTTGTTCTTGCAAACGTTTTAGTTTTTCCAATTGTTCTTGTTCACGTTTTACTATTTCCAATTGTTTCAATTGCTGCTGTTCCAATTGTTGTTGGTCGCGTTTTATCTGATCTTTCTCTCGCTGCAGTTGATCAAATTGTTCTTGTAATGGTGATTGTTGTGCTAGTGTTTGGTCCTCCATCAATGTCATCGAATCAATCGCTGATCGACCACGGTCGATTGATGATTTCAATTGTATTGATGGTTCTAATGATGTTGGTTCCAATGATGGTTTTAGTCCTTTTTGTATCGGTTTTAGTCTTCGTGTTGTTATTGGACGTGTTAGCTGAATCGGTAGTTCTAGTGTTTGTTCCGACGTTGTCATCAACGGATTAATCAACGAATCAATGATCGGTCGTTGACCATAATCCGCCTGCAGTGGATCGTCGTGATCAATGATCAGTCGTTGACCGTGATCAATCTTTGATTGATTCGATGATTGATGAGATGTTCGTGATGTCTCTGGTTCTTGTTCACGTTGTTTTTGTAACAATTGATCCAGTGGCTGCCACAATTGTTGTTCTTTTTCAAGGTATTTTTGTTCCCATTGTTCCTTATCACGTTGTAGTTGTTCTTGCGTCTTCTTATATTTTTCCTTTGCTTCATTTTCACGTTGTTCTTTTTCGCGTTGTTCTTGTCGCCATTTTTTATATAACATTTGACTTTCACGTTCATCCTGATCCAGTTGATCTATGTCATCGGTCGATCTAAATTGATCAGGTTGATCGCCGCTACCATAATCATCACCATAATCATCACCACCATCATCTCCACCATCATCAATGTCATGTGGAATAATACTTAATCCAAAACTGCTGGGTGTGCTCGTGGACCTATCAGATTTTTGTGCTGGAGTTAGTAGCCGCTGTATCTCATCAAGTTTTTGTTCGGTCGGCTTAAATCCCGCAGAAATTGTTGTAGCAAGATCAGCATCTTGTTTTTTACCTTTATCATCTTTAACAGTACCAATAAAAAACTTACGCACTGGTTTTAAAAACCGTAGCAGTGATTGATAATTCTCTTGTTCTTTTTGTCTCGTAAATTGAAACAATCTCTGATTTTTGTACTTAACCTCAGACAATTTTCTTAAAATGTCTAATCGATCATCAATACCATGTACCTGCTGCAAATAGTATCGTTCCATTATTAACTGATTATAATTGCGTTTATATAATAAACATATACAAAATCAATGCCATCAATCAACAATCAATCAAGTCAATCGCTGATCGCAATAATAATACAAATGGTTATAAAAACTCATCGAGATTTTTTCTAAACATTTTCTCAGGATCAATCGCGTACTTGTCAAACAAAAAGAAATCGTATCTACCACCTGTGGAATGACGATACATCTGAATAAATTGTCGTTTATCAACAGCACCACCATAAAAATCATTGGCGATTCTACCTATATCATTATTATCAAGGCCACCAAATAAAATAAAACAGCCTGTGTTGCGTCGAATCGTCTTTGGAACAGTAAAATAACCTTGCGCGAGATAAATGAAATTGCAACGTTTGTTACGCGACAATGCAAAATAGGATTCCACGGGTTTAGTGTCCTTAGTTGTCAAAGGTATATCATCAAATACCACAATCTTATTTTCCTCATCATCGAGTTCAGAAACAGGAATAACATCATCGGTAGAATGAAATGTAATAATATCCTGACCTGATATTGGTTTTAAAATATGATCATTAAATTGCTGCAACAGATCATATTTTTGTTGTTGCGCATTAATTGTGTAAATATACACACGATCATATTTTAATTTTTTATCCGTTATTAAATTCATTAATAAATTAGTTTTACCCGAGCCAGTTCGTCCAACAATTAAATAATGTGTATCTGGCAACTCATTCTTATGCTTGGTTTTTGTATTTCGTGATGGATCATCAAAGTTAATAATTGACATTTTTACTTTTATATATAATTGAATTTTATATAATAAAATCTATTTTATACAAAATCGCTTTTACGTTGATTTTATCAACGCGTAAAAAATAAAATGTCTTTTTATAGTAAATTTGGTACGGTAATAAAAACAACATCAGATACTCCATCAACCGCAAAAGCTGTTGGTGCCATAGATGTATCGGGATTAGTAAAGAAATCCGGCGACACAATGACTGGCAACTTAAAAATGAGTAATTCCAGAGTAATTGGTTTGGAAACTGATTATCCTGTGCTCAATCCCAACAATACTCAAGCGGTAAGTCCAATCCAGATGTTAACAATAAATGACAGAAAAGTCAATAAATCTGGCGATGTGATGACTGGAGTCTTAAATATGAGCGCCAATAAAATAACTTCATCGTATGTTCCAACAAATCCATCAGATTTAGTCAACAAATTATATGTAGACACATTTGCATCAACGTATGTCAACCGTTATGGCAGCACAATGCTGGGCGCACTTATCATGGGATCAAATAAAATATCATCGACGTATGTTCCAATCAACGGCACTGATCTTGTAAACAAATTATATGTAGATGAATCAACGATATTTCTCAAACGCGCTGGAGATATAATGGTTGGAACGCTAAGCATGGGAATGAATAAAATAACATCTTCAGCAATTCCAACAACTGCCATTGACTTAGTGAACAAAACATATGTGGACGATATTACATCACAATATGTCAGCCACAGCGGAGATATAATGGCTGGAACTTTAACAATGGTTAATGGAGCTAAAATAACAGGATTACCAACGACGTTTCCACCAGGAAACATTTCTGATGCTACATCTTATGCGCAGGTCACAAGAAAACTAGCGGAATATGTACCTAGAACTGGAACAACAATGATTGGCTCGCTCAACATGGGCGGTTATGTGTTAAACGGACTTAACACATACTTATCATGGGCACTTGATAACGCGGTCAATGTTAAGTACATGAACGATAACGCTGTTCTCAGAACCGGAAGTACAATGACGGGGCCGTTAAACATGAACAATGTGGCGATAACAAATGTACCAGTATCAACTAATCCGGTGATGCTGTTCCGTATTCATCGGTGGTCAACCTCAAAAGCACTGTAGTCAACAAAATCGGCGACACAATGACCGGCAATCTCGTAATGACAAATTGCGTTGTTAAATGCACAACAGCGCCAACGGCAACAGATGACCTTGCCAACAAAACATATGTTGATTCTAAGATTGCAGGTGCTATTCGAGTTAAAAACAGTGTTGGTTATATTCCACCGCTAGCTGGAAATAGCAACAATCGTACCGGATTTATCATAACATCATCGTCAGCATATTCTGGGTACGATCCTTGTTACGCATTTACATACCATCTGTATTCAACATTAAATACAAATGAATGGGCGACCAATGGTACTTCAGCAAACTTCTGGATCAAAATCCAGTGTCCATCTCCGGTTGCTATATGGAAATTTCAACTACGTGGACGAGTTGGTGGTGCAGAACGAATATATAATTGGCGACTCGAGGGCTCCAGCAATGATGTAGGTTATACAACATTATATACAGTAGCACCTGGCGTTAATTATATCGGAACAACACTTCAAGAATTTACTTTATCTAATACAATTAAATATTTGTATTTCAGATTGTATGTGGTCAATGCTGAGCCAACAAATCCTGGTCTTAGTATGTTTCAAATATTTTCATTGGATGATACTGTGTAATCGATTATTATATAAACGATAATATAATCACAATGCCTGAAATTGTTGAAGTATGTCGCGAGTTTTACAATAAAATATTTGAATTTGATCACTCGCTGTTGGATAAACCTGATTTTACTGCACCAATTAATCCTGGTAAAACAAAAACAGAAAGAGAGGACGCGCAAAAACAAGAAAATACTCGAACAGCTATTCGTGAACTATCAAATATGTTAAAAAATACAGATGAAATCGCCCCAAATACTGAAAACTTAAGATCAGTTATTGCGATGAGAAAGACTCAAATAAAAGAAATTCTGAACAAATACGATATATTTGTTAAATTTTGTACTCAAGCGGAAATGGATAAACTAGAGAGTGAAATTTGAAAAATTACTTCATGATACAATCATAGAACTATCTCGAGATAATGTATTTACAATATTGCGGGCAAAGTTAGTACAAAAACGAAAATTTGCTCAAAATAAAGGAGAAAGAGAACATAAAGAAAGAATAGATTGCTTAGATAAAATTTTTGAAAAAAAACGCCATGGTCTTGGACGAAACGTAAAAGCGTTACATAATTTTGGTAAAAGGCGATTGTTCAGAGAACTCGGGTTAGATTACAATGACATTGAAACAATAGTTACCGTCCATAATGAACCAGATGACGCGCATGCACTGGCTACGAGTTACTTAGTGCTAGTATCATCAAAAACACCAGAATTTCAAAATAAATACAGCGGTGATGAAATAGCAACTGCATTTGATACCATTGAAACAATTGAAAAAAATTAAAAGCATTATCAGAGCTTGAACGAACTCCTTTTTATGATGAACTAAACACACTTGATGAAATACCAGATGAAATAACTTGGAATCCAGATCCAAATCAAAAAACATATAATCAAATAATAATTAATGGAGATAACAATCGTTTATTAGACGCCTTTATAAATGAACCATTATATTCAAATTTACGTGAACTAATAAAAGGAAAATTAAAGGTAAACGAGTTGTTGTCTAAAGATAAGATACTAGATGTATTTGCTGCGGCGTATACAATATTATATCAGTACTTAGTGCTAGGCACTATACCAGTAGGCGCTGCAAAATCAGTTATTAAATTTATTGATTCACATAAAAATATTGATGTAAATAAAATACATTATGTTCCAGAAAAATTCGAGTTTGAAGGTAAATCAACCCTGACAAGAGAAGACGAACAAATGATAGAAGATAAAAGATCCAGTATATTTAATAAATACAGAGATTTTCTTAATAACCCTGTAAATAAAAAGTTTAAAGACCTAATTGAAAAAGCTGCAGCAGATTTAAAATTCGAAAAAGTTATTAAATATTATGATGACCTTAGTAAATTCAATGATGCGTATTTTACTCTTTTTATTTATAATAATCACAAAGACATTTTTGGAAAAGATCCTGTTACCATAAATCACGAGCATCTTAACGCTGCATTTGATTTTTATTTTAAAAATTATAAACAATATATGCAAAAAGTAAGAGTAAGGGATACATATAGAGTAAATGAATGGACAAAAGTTTCTGATATTAATAAATATTTGTTTGCTCATTACAAAATTCCACGTGAACAATGGTTAACAATAGAAGAAATTAATAGAAAAATAAGTGATATTTTTAGTAGGTATTTATATGGTTATACTTTTAATCTTTTTAGGATATTAGTTATATTAAGACAAATAAACGAAAAAACAGGAATAAAAGAATTAAAAATAATATTTAACACCATTGATTGACATCTTGAGGAAGAGTCTAAAAGGATGCATATTGGTGGATATTCTGAAAATGATGAAGATTCTAAAAGGATGCATATTGGTGGATATTTTATAAATCAAGCCGATCAATCACAAAATAATAAATCATATATAAAAGAAAGATTCGCAACAGCATATGTAATACTCCGCCAATACTTTATTCCAAAAAATATTAACATCGATTTTGTTAAAGCGGCTATCGAATTCATTGATTTGTATGAACACGATATCGGTGAAATAAATGATATTGCAACGGTTTCAGATACACTCGACCATAAATCAACAAAAGAATACACGGACAAACAAGAAGAACAACTGCGGCGTCCTACAGCAAATATTTTTAACAAATATCGAGCAGTACTTACAGATGTTCAAAATGCAGATTTTAATGCACTGGTTTCAGACGCTGCCACAAAATTAAAAATCATAAGTTAACCTAAAAATAATCAACTCACATTAATATAATGAAAAAATTCATCAACTTTAATCATATTTCTACAGCAATATCAGATGAGGAACGCAATCAACTAATGGCATATTTTTATACCTATCATAAAAAAGCGTATTGTTCTAAACAAGCAACCAAGTATTACAATCGATTAATAAAACTAATATTTTATGCACCACTGTTATTAACAACAGGTGGAATTGTTTCAGCAGGTAGCACACTTAATCCACTACTTCTAATAGTATCTGGTATTGGAATATTTATTAGTGCTGGAGTACGACGTCTCGAACCAAAACTTGAACACAAGAGATCATCATGTAAATTTGCTGCATCAATCTACGCAAAAATATTAACAGAATTACAAGCTTATTTACGTGGTAAAAAATACGATATTATTGGACTAATCCATGAATTACAAACCAAAGACAATATGTTAGTAGATATTTCCCCAAGTAGAATATCAAAATATGAAACAAATATATGACATTTTATATAGTAAAGTATAATATGAAATGCAAAAACTGTTCGATGTTAAAATATTTTATAAATAATGGAGGGGTTGAAGACTATCATATCATTCATAATGCAATATTTTACATAAATTCTAAGTTTTATTACGATATTAGCACCGTTAACGACACAATCATTAAAATTTATTACACGTTAAGCGGTGGTAATATAATCATGATAAAAACGTTTAAAACTTTACACGGTTTATTTTTCAATATTATTCTTCGTGGTAAATCAAATGAGTTTAATGTCATTTTTCCTGGAAAACCAAATGAGTTTGATAGCACCAATATGTTAATACCAAGCATAAACGATGATTCTGATGAAGCAAATTTAGTTACTACATTTTTACTATCCAGTGATCCTGGTGACTGCAGTGATGTTTTTTTTAGAAAACAGGCTTCAAAACAGTAATTTTGTAATCAGAGTCAAATTTCAAGATGTAATTTTATATAATTTATATTATAAAACATCGTATTTAACAGATCAAGTGTGTTTGGACAGTAAAACGTACTCAAATTGTATGAAAACTATTGAAAAAATATTAGAAATGATTATTGTTGTCTTTGATGATGTTTAAAACACTAATGTAAATTTTATCTAAACCATACTATAGGGTAAGGCAAATAAACACTAATGTAAATTTTATCTAAACTATACTATAGGGTAAGGCAAATAAATAATAATGTAAATTTTATCTAAACTATACTATAGGGTAAGGCAAATAAACACTAATGTAAATTTTATCTAAACTATACTATAAGATAAGGCAAATAAATAATAATAATCATTGATTTATCAATGCAATTAAAGATAAGTATTAGGTATAATTTTATGTAAACATTTATTATAGGGGGGAGGAAGATTGCTATTCATCAATTACGATGACAAGTTTGGTAACATCTCAAAGTACTATGTATAAAGGCGTGGTCTCGGCATAACATATCCGATCGAAGTGACAAATCCGAAGGATTTGGAACGAGGGAGGGTGTGTTGTGCTGAGACCCGCCTTTATACATACTACTGTTACAAATAGAACAAAGTCTATTAGGAATTGGTTCATACGGTCTCGCCCAGCTACCGGTTTCAACTTCGAATCTGTGAGAGGATACTCTATATTTAGCAAATGAAGTTCTATGTCAAAGAATAGATGCTGTCCAGGTAAATTTTGCATCCAAACTTTGCAATATTTAAAAAAACAAATTGTCGACTACTGTTCTTAAGACGATCCATCCAATTTTGGATAAAATTGTTCGACAGCCTTAATTTATAAAAGCTGCAAAAATATGTCAGTGTTATCGACCCCCTGATTAACCCATAAAATCCTCATCTTGACAATACATCTTTAAGTAAATATGCCCAATTTACTTTAATGGGTAGAGCTTCTAAATCGTTTAACATTATTGCACACACACACTTATAACACACACACACACTTATTACACACACACACACACACACACACACACACACACATATATATATATATATATATATATATATATATATATATATATATATATATATATATATATACATACATATATATATATCCTTTGCGTCTCATATCTGAAACCAATACTTCACAACGTAATAAAATCTATTTACTATCATTATTGTACGCCCTAACTCCCCATAAATAAAATAATTTTGAGTTGTCTTCTTCACTCCTTCAATGCATTTAGCAGGAATAAAGTCCCAACTTGACAACAGTAGGTTAGAATAGGTTTTATTAGTCTCTCAAAAAGATTCATGACATGGTTTGTTTTTAAGGATGTAAATTTATAAAGGTATTTTTCAAGTAAAAATATCGCTTTTTTAACTTGCTCTGCCAATGTTCTTATGTGCTTCGGTAAAGGAACCATCAAGCGTCATAACAAGTCCGTGATATGTCAACCTGAAAAGATGATAATGCCATCTGCGTATAAAAGAATAAAAATGTGTAACATGCCAATATCAATACCTTCGACACCATGCATGATAAACTCTTCCTCTAAATCATCTACAAACATTGAAAAAAGAAACGGTGATAACACTATGTAACACAATTTTTGTTCCTGGGTAGTAAGTATTATTTCCTAATTGCTTATGCCTCAAAAGTATAGAAAATGGCTATTATTCCTCACAAACTTTGCTTTTGTGACCAGGACAGTGATATTTTGAAATTTACCTATTTCCAATGAGAAAACGGACGAATTTGTGTCTTTTCGTTCTCATAAAGTCAGAAAAAAACAACGTATGAATCCAAATTAACATGTATTTATACTAAAGTAATACAAAAATGACTACAAAAGATTTAGAAGTGAGCAGTTTTTCGAGATTTACGATTATACTGTAAATCACTTTCACGAATCAGCCCCCAAATGTAGTCTCCCATCATGTTCTCGTTATACTGTCCTTGGTAGCGGCGTTCAAAGTCCAGTATATCCTGGTGGAAGCGCTCGCCTTGCTCCTCCGAGTACGCTCCCATGTTCTCCTTGAATTTATCAAGATGAGTATAAAGCATATGGACTTTGAGGGACATCCTACAGCCCATTGTGCCGTAGTTCTTCACCAGAGTCTAAACCAGCTCCACATAGTTTTCGGCCTTGTGATTGCCCAGGAAGCCCAAAACCACTGCGACAAAGCTGTTCCAAGCCGCTTTCTCCTTACTAGTGAGCTTCTTGGGGAATTCATTGCACTCCAGGATCTTCTTTATCTGTGGTCCGACGAAGACACCGGCTTTGACCTTTGTCTCAGACAGCTTAGGGAAGAAGTCTTGAAGGTACTTGAAGGCTGCCGACTCCTTATCTAGAGCTCTGACAAATTGTTTCATAAGGCCCAATGTGATGTGTAGTGGTGGCATCAGCACCTTCCGGGGGTCCACCAGTGACTCCCACTTGACGCTGTTCCTCCCCACAGAGAACTCGGTCCGCTGTGGCCAGTCCCGCCTGTGGTAGTGCGCCTTGGTGTCCCTGCTGTCCCAACGGCAAAGATAGCAGGGAAACTTGGTAAAACCGTCTTGGAGACATATCAAGAATGCCACCATTTTTAAGTCTCCTATGACCTCCCAGCCGTACTCATCATACTTCAAGGCGCCCAGCAAGGTCTTGATGCTGGTGCAATCCTCTTCGAGGTGCACCAAGTGAGCCAGGGGAAGAGACGGGTACTTGTTACCATTATGGAGCAGCACGGCTTTGAGGCTCCTGGATGAGCTGTCAATGAAGAGGCGCCAATCATTCTGGTTACAGGCGATTCCGATTGCCTCGAACAGACTGGTCACATTGTGGCAGAAGCACTTGACGGGTGAAGAAGCTGGAAAAAGGTTGGTGACGCTTCCTCTGATCTGCGACTTGCACACTTTCATCCAACAAGTTCCACTGCTTGAGCCTAGACGTCAAAAGCTCGGCATTGGACTTGCTGAGACCAAGATCTCTAATCAAGTCGTTGAGGTCTTTTTGGTTGGGGTAGTATGGGTTTCTCTCCTCAGTCCACCTCTGAAATTGTCATCTGGATCTACAACGTCCTCCTCGCTCTCTGACTTGCTGCTCTCTTATAAAGACGGCTGCTCTCTCTCCGGAGGAGTGGGTACGGGGAGCTCATGGCAGTGTGGCACCGGGGCGATGGATGAAGGAAGGTCCGGATACGTGATAGCAGGTGCATTCTTTGCCAGTCCGACGTTTGGAACGGTTACCCATGCAGAAGTAGCAGTTGTTTGAGTGGTCAGTGGGTTCCCGCCAAATTCTTCTGATAGCGAACTTCATGGCTCTCTTTTCCCCTCTGTACCATCCTACAAAAATACATTTATTTCACCCATGACTAATGTGTAAGAGATTCTCGCAACAGTTTTCATATATTATATATTTTTTCAATAACATTGAAAAGTGTAAAACATTTTAAAATTAAAAACTTTTACAATTTTAAAAATTTTAACAAATTCCGAGCAACAATTGTCCATCTTACCTTCCAGAGTTTTTTTGCAGTGCTCGCAGGTGAAATAAGGTGCCCAGGGTTTGTCTTGATCACCGATAGGCATGCCGAAATATGCCTTGTAGGCCTCACACATCTTAGCAGATGCTTCCACGGAGTTATTTTTCGCTCTTGTCTTGATAAATTGGCCGCAGACATAGCAAAATGCGTCTGCCGGATGCTTGCAGCTTCTTGATGCCATCTCAGAAAAATGTAGATATGTATCCACTTAGGCAGCTGGAACTAAACTGAACTGGTGGGCTTAAGGCCCCTGTATTTATACTACTATTTATATTACTGGAAAGTTCTAGAAGTTACTCCAAGTTTATTCAGCACTGAATCTATCTGGAATGTTCTGGAAAATAGGTAAATTTCAAAATATCACTGTCCTGGTCACAAAAGCAAAGTTTGTGGGGAATAATAGCCAATTTCTATACTTTTGAGGCGTAAGCAATTAGAAAATAACACTTACTATCCAGGAACAAAAAAAATTTTTTTTTTGTTACACGGTGTAAACATTCACCTTGCCGAACACCAAGAATAGAAGACAATTCATCACTTAACAGATTATTATATTCAGCTCTTGACTTTACATTGCTGCACATAGAATTGATTGTATCTAGAATATATTTCTCCTTCAACCAAGCTTTATTGATTTATACCATACGTTATCCCTTACTATGTAATCAAACGCTTTGGTGAAATCAATAAATGCACAATTTTGTTTTACCTTGATTACTTGATTAATAAAATGTGAGATAAGCCCATGTAAAATAAAAATATCATCAACTGAACTCATGCTTTTTCTAAATCCTGCTTGTGCTTCGATAAAGACATTATAGTTTTCTGCCCAGTCATTAAGTCTATTATTAAGTGTACGTGTGAATAATTTAGCTACGCAACTCAGGAGTGTTATGCCTATGTAGTTATTAACATCATCTAAACTGACCTTTTTATGCAACGGTATAACTAGACCTTCAGACCAAATTTCTGGAAAGTGACCACTTTTAAATACATCGTTAAATAAAGTACAAAATGTGTTTAAAAGTGTATCTGTACCATAGTAAAGAAATTCATTAATAATCATATCTGAATCAGCATTGTGGCCTAATTTTATTTGATGCAAACCATTTACTATCTCTTGAACGGAAATATCTTTATTTACTTCATGAAACATGACATTAAACTCTCCTTTTACATATCTTCATTAAAGTGTAAAACATCTTCATCTGGTATAATAAAGTCATGAGTAGAATTGTTTACACCTTTAAATTTTGTTTTCAAAAGTATCCATGGTAATATTTGAGGATTTAGGATTCGCAGCATCTTTTAACATTTTCCAGTACGACATTTGGATCGTTAAATTTCGCTTTTTCAAATTCTAATGTTTTCAGTGTATCATAATCTTGCTTACATTCTAGTAGAAGATTTTGTATAGTCTGATCTTACACTTGTCATTTCTTTTCTTGCTTGTGGTGTTTTTACAATTTACTTATAAAAATTAACCGCTTTTCTTCACATATATCATTAAACCAAGGATTATATTTTTTCATCATATTTCTCTGGTAATCTATCGTAACATTTTTAAAAAATCTTTTAAAGAATGGCAAGCAAACATTGTGCAGAAGATCATGTAGTGTCGACAATCAACTTTCAATAGTGCCAGCGTCATCATTGTCAAATAAGTTTTCATTAATAATTTCTTTCAGCTCGATTACAGAATCGTCACTTAATTTCGTTTTATATTGATTCTTGAACTCTGGTCGCCGTACATATTTATCCTCTATACATTCATATTCTCTTTCTTTCATTAATGTCGCTTCTACATCATTAACATTATTAAATTCTAACGTAAAGCATACAACACAATGATCTTACAAAATGTTTGGTTCACTAACATCACACAATAGTATATTACTGAAAAGGGACTAAGAAGCAATAACATAATCTACTATACTACATCCACCGTGTCCAACATACGTATACTGCTCAATATTCTTATCAGTGCATACACGCCCGTTCATTATACGTAAACCTATTTGCTTGCAAAAGTCAAGTGAATTCTCTTTGACTTTGGCAGCACAGTATCTTGTGTAACACGTGATTTAATATTATAATCATCAACAATACACTCGTGGGGTAATGCATACATACTATTGTCCATTGTCATCAACAACAAAATCTGGGCGTTTTGACGTTCGGGCATTAAAATCACCACATATGATAATAAATTTACAATCTTTATTCGAATCACTTTCTATTCTCATTAGAGAGTGTGAGAGCATGTCAAATATATTTGTATCTACCATAGAGTGCCTACTAGATCCATCCGTACAATATAGCAAAGGCAAACACATAAATCAAATTTTGTTTCCAAATTTAAACCATCAGATTCAACCCATAATATATTATCTTCATACCCAGAAACAAAGCTATTGTTCCCTTACACATGTATCTCTAATGTATGTTATTTTAAGAGGAAACGTTACTGTTACGAAGACTAAACGTCAAATGAAAACAATATGTGCTTTGCTATCAGAGTATACCGAAGCTAAACATGAAGGCAACGCATTGTTGTGCGGAAAACAACGTCTCACAAACCTGCTCAGTGCTAAAAACGAAAACACGCGTACGGATATGCAATCGTTCAATAGCATTTATATATAGTTTATATTACATGGCGAGGAGTCGACGTGGCCGAGAGGCTAAGGTGTTGCATGTATAATCAGACATTTCAGAATGTGAACAATGTCAGAACCTTTGGTATTTTCTTTGTGTCCTTCGACTCACTACTACCCCAGTGTAATGAGTGTTTCCGCTGTAATCGGTGAATCGTTACTTCATTTTCCTTGTCGTCACGCTCGCCATACTAATGCCATTGGCCGTCACTTGCTGTAGCAAGGAGTTTTAAGTCATGCTGCACACATTTCTCTATTACTTTCTCCATCATGTTTCTCGGTATTTCTGTTTTCATACTGGATCCTTTCACTGTATAAGCAACAATATGAGCATTATATGGTAGATCCTGTTCAAATCAGCAACCATGAAAACTAATATTTCAGATGAAATACTTCTCAGTTAGTTGAATGAACGCTCATGCCAATTCTTGACAACGACAAGAGTGTTATGTCCTTCTGCAATCGTTACCTGCTAGAAGACTGATCTTTCATGTTTCGGCTGAATGTAAGGATTACACTGTACATCGTCCTTATTCCTCGATAGTATTACGGCCAACATTGATGTAAATTCATCAAGCAGTGTAACATTTCTTTCAGTGAATTTCTTCACAGCCTCTTTCAGATCTTTAGACTCGCTCGAGTAGTGCTTAGGTCTTGTTTTAGAAGCATATACGATATACTCTCGTAAGTTAATTCGAACATCTATTCCACAAGTCCAGATCATGTTTTACGTGGAACACTGTCATCGATTGTTGTGACCAACAGGTCAACAGCCATTGGTCACAGTTGTATACATTCATTTCACTCAACACTTGCGACATATTGTTATGTATGATGTTTATATAATATTATAAATATTTTAGGAAATTATAAATGTTTCTTCACTATAATATTTGCTTAAATCTTAATGTTATCAGGAAAAACATGTTTAACTAGTGTCCTTGAATTAGGTTGTTTTGATCAATATAATGTTTTCTCAATTTGAAGGTCAAGGTTGATTTTTGTTTACAAGTAAAATTCCATTAAGATGACACACGTTCTAGAACATTCTGTCATGTGACCAATCTTTATATATGCCATGTTTGGTGGACATTTATTCAGTTTTGACATTACCATCAGTCTTGTAAAGAGCTATTACAGTTGTGAAAATTCATTACAAATTCTAAGAGAGGAATTATTTTAAATATTCATTGGATTATAACAGTGCTCATAAACTTTTGGATTTTGGATTTTTAATTAATGATTTTGGAATTTAACTGAACTTATTCAGAGATTTTGGAATACTTCATTTTGACATCAGCACATCAAGATTTCTAGTACATCAGGACTTTGGAGATCATTAGCACATCATAACATTCAAGGACACAGCCGTGAATTCGGAACATTCTATATTTAGGACTTGTAATTAGAACAATCATTCTTATTGGATTATTAGGATTTCAAAACACATTACTGTAAGTGACTTTTTGATTTTTCATTTTAATTATCTAGTAATAAATTGCTTGTTTATTTTTTTACTTGATTTGTTGGTTTCATTTTCTTTCTGTTACATTTTTCTTAGACCATAGAGTCGTAACAATATAGTAATGTGGAATGATGTAATATGTTGCCGGTGAGTATAAATCTGGAGCTTTACATTTATTTTCATACACCATGCTAACCGAATCATTCGCAGATTTTCGTAGGGTTAATTCCGAGCTAACTACTATAAAGCAAGACTGCCCTGGTATGAAAGTTTTGCACAATCATATTCGTAGCATTGAAGAGTTGCGTAGAACAAGGGCATCTCCTTTCAACAAAGTGTTGCTAATGCGTCTTTTGTGTCGCGAACCGAATTCCATTCTGGATTTAATATCATCTCTCATTTCAGGCTCGTCATTCTCAGACCAACAGCATCAAAGTGCTCCTGCTGCTGTTTTAATTTTCTTAATCCTACAGCATTGTGGCAAGTACTTCCGGTGACCATTGCTTGACTTCGACACTCCACCCATTTTGTTGACTGTTGTTTACTCATTCTATTGTCATCCGTTGATATTGCTTATAAATATTTATCTGTTTTGACATTATAACTGCGTCTTCGTTGCGATAAACTTCTTACTGACCATCAATTGAAGCGCCGTAATAAACAAGTTTGATTGCCTTCTTATATCACTTTTGTTGACATGAATTGCGCAGACAACGGGGAAGAGCTTAAACTCATCCAGCCCGTACCTTCCAGTTTGTTAAACTTAGCTTCTGCATGCTCCAAGTGTAATATTATTTCGGATAGACGCCTAACAAACTCTTTGAAGCCTTTCACAATCGCACTGCTTATGCCGCCAGGTATGCTGTGAATACTCTTACAACTTGCTTCGTCAAGCAGATCTAACTTGGCTTGGACCTCTTCTATGTAGGCTTATTCCTGAGCATGTTTTTCTTTTCTGTCATTAAATGTTGACTTTCTTTCATGTCACCAACAATCAGTATCACTCATCCTCTTGCCTATGTCTCTGCTCATCTTTTTACCGTCCACACACAATTTCATGGGCATTTCTGCTAATTGCTTCGCAGCTGATTGTATACTCTCTTTATACATGCTGGGTTAAACAAGATATTTTCTGTTTTCTTTGAAATACCGAATTTCGCTAGTTAGCACCGCAAAGTTTACACGTGATTCTCTTGGGTCAATGATTCCTTTTCTTGTTTCCTTTTCCAATATATGTCCGAAGGTTCACAAGCCCGACATGAATCTAGACAATTTTCCATGAAACAGTCGAAATTCTTTCTGCCAAAATGTAAACCTCTCTTTTCAGTATCTCATTTGCGTGGTACTGTCACATGAAAGCCACTATACAAGATCGATAAACAACAAGAAGGAAATATTGTCCAATGGCAAACAATTTTCCACCAACAGTCTATTCGACTTTATGTACGAATTGAGATGACCTTCCTCGTGGACAGCTTGGCGGATATCGGGTAGTGATGACAACATATCGTTCATTGCTGATGAAATATGGCTATCTTTTTAACCTTGTTCTTCGCATGATATTTTCTCTTCTTCACTTTTTTCTAGGTCGATGAACGTAGCCTCTCGGAAGTTTGCTTTTGATGTCAAGTTTTCAAATTCAAGATGGCGTATTTTTGTCGGTGTGTTTCATTTCTTCTTTTTTGAACGATCATCTTTTACGAAAACTAGATTTTCATGAACGACAATGCATTTTCCTTCATGAGCGAGAGATGATGGTACAATGACATTGTTAAGTTTTGTCTGGTATCTTAGTTTACCAGTGGCTTCGTCGAGAGCCAGCTGTCCATATTTTAAAGAGTTTGTATTATGGGATCGTTACAGTGCTGTACTATATCAGTCAGTTTCTCTCTTTTAATGCTGCAAAATGATCACAGGAATCGTTCCATTACTCTGATACCTTTAACTATTTTAAAGAACGTATACATTTTGTATTAAATTCTCTTTGATTTTAAATCTATTCGGGACACTCCAAGCTGAACATGGAATTGTTGGTTGGTTGGTTTTAAGGGCACTTTTAACACATTATTGACTAGATCATGCCTGGAAAAAGGCGGCTCAGTCCCCTTCTAAAGGACATGCCGATGCATCCTACTTGGGCTGGCCTAGGTAGGTATCGAATCCGCGACTGTTGGATAGCAATTCCAATGCGATACCAACTAAGCCAACGCGGGGTCTTAGAAGTGACACTGGTCACATTTTGTGCATCTAAACTCCTTCGTGACTGGCATTTACCCTGTACATTTTCATTAAGCACTTGAATACCTGCAATTATATGGCAAGGGGATCCTTTAGTATTGATCAGTAGAGGTTTTATAATTAGTGGCATATGTGTCAGTTTCAACATTAGTATAGCTATTGTTATGTATATTGAATGTATAATATGTGTCCATGAGGTAATTTGTACTTTAATCATTTTGTAAACAACATATTTACCGCATTGAGAGTTCAAGGTCAGTCTTGTTTACATAGCATTTAACAATTAGATTGTAATTTTCCATGTCTTGATGTCAGAAAAGTCAGGTACGCACATGAAATTTTCCATTAGAGTTAGTCATATTCCAGAATATTCTGTCAGGTGAGTTGTCCTTATATTTATACAGGTTTGTTAATCAAGATTTCATTCCTATACTAAACTTCATATTATTCAAATCAGTCTATTAGGAACATATTTTAGTAAACAGGTGTTCCAGTTGCTTAAATCAGATCAAATTCGGAGAGAGGAATTATTTTATTTGAAATATTCATTGGAATTACCAAAAGTGCTCATTCTCATTTTGGATTAATACTTGACTTTGGGATTTATGTGAATTTGTTCAAGGATATTCTGGATTACATCATTAAGACATATCAGAACATTCAAGACTACTGACACATCATGACATTAAAGTATACTGGAATTCATTTGGAACATTCTATATTTAGGACTTGTGATTAGGACACTTAGGATTATTGGATTATTTGGATTTTAATTCACGTTATTGTAAGTGTCTTTTGAATTTTCACTTTAATTATCTAGAAATAAATTTCTTGATTTTACTTACATTGTTGGTTTCACTTTCTTTCTGTTACATTATTTTAAGACCTAGAGTCGTAACACTATGACAATAGGAATAATTGGGAAGACACAACTGACGAAATCCTGATTAGTTTTGAATGGTTTGAGAATCATTCCAAATAAAACAAATAATGATATGCGTATCACAGATGCTTGATAAAACGATACAATAATTTCATGCAAAAGGTATACCAGCATCAAGTAGTTTACATATTTCGTCACAAATCACCTGACCCAATGAAACGGAATACAATTTTAAATAGCAATATATTTCTTACCTTTATGTGAACATTAAAACATGATTATAAGAATCGCAGAATAAATCTCAGAGAATTTAAATGACAAATAATTTTCGGTAAATCTGACTTTTGTTAGACGTAGCTCGTATTTTTTGTGTACACAGAGATACAGATTAGTAAATGTGTGTCTTCTCAATATTGCTCATACTAACAAGATTCCGGGATAGTTTTGTTTATAATTGTGACGGAATTGTGTGTAGTAAAATGTTTATGTATAATATATAAACGAAAAAGAACATAGATTTCGTTGCCGCGTACAGCGTTACCCGGGGAGTGTAGCGTTTCGGCTTTAGCTATTTCAAAATACTGAGTTCGGTTTATTCACTTTTGCACGTAGAAAGTACCGACAGTGAGAAACCCAATTATATCGAGTTCTCTGGCCGTGAATAAGTACATAACCAGGGTACTTATAGCCCTAAAATCTCTCTGTATAGTCACAATACAAATGAGTCTTGTTAGGAAGCTGTCCACTTTACCGGAGCAATCTTCAGCTGTAGAGGTATGTGAATTGTAAAACTGTATTCTTGCTTGCTATCCTTTCTATGTGATAGAATTGTTTTATATATTGGATGTTACAGAATTTATTCCTAATTTTACAGAGTCAGACCCGTGTCAAATAACGCCATGCGATCAGATATGTTTCAGGTTAGCCATTTTTATAACTGAACAGACAAGTTAAATTCAATTGTATATTGCATGAATTAAATGATGAGTAATGTTCAAGTTCTTAATATCCAGTGAGATTATTCTTGTCAGACAGGTTCATGTACGAACGTGGTTGTTATAATAATAATCTCGTACAGTAGTTCTGATGAAATAATTCAAGGTGTAGCGAAGCCAAGTCACGTGCGCGCATGCCTAAATGTATATCATTGTATTCGTACTCAACCGTGTCTCATGTACTACACGGCTCAGTCGTTTTTTTTATAGCTGTTCACAGGAAGTCGTAGAACTCTTTGGGGTTTCGTGTAACCCAGATCCTGCGGTCGATGGTGACGTTGAGTCGGAAGACTGTATTGGTTTACTCGCAGTGATGAGCCAAAGGTTCGGGACCAACGGGTCTGCGGGGAAAAGGTTAAGATAGAATACAAAGTCGATGGACAATCCTATATGATTTCAAATGGAAACATACTGAATAAACTAAGTGTACACTTTCAAGTTTCGAAGAAAAAAAAAGAAAAAGAAAAAACAAAAGACGAGCTAATTTCCATGCCAGTAGTACAGACATATGTTGACTATCACTATCTGAACTTCAAAATCCTTCATAATCTTACCTTGCTTATTAGCAATGTTATGATGTTTGTTTTCTTTCTTTTTTAAGTTCTAAAAGAAAAAAAATTATTTTGATTTTCTAAACCTGCTACTAATTTTTCAAAATCATCAATTATTTAAAATATTATATCAAACAAAAAATGAAACAAAAATTAGCATATATTTCTAAACCGCCACCACAGGAAATTTTACCATTGAAATTCCACGTAAAAATCAGATGTGTAAAACAAAAAGAAAACACATACATGAAAGAGAATTATGATTTGATAAGAGTGTTTCTAAGCCATTTGAACACCTGACTCAGGTGCGAATTAAGTTGAATAAGAGTTGAAAAATGTATTTGTGTCAAATAAATATTACCGTTTGCGTACTTTACAATTTTAATTATTGTAATAAGTCCACTGTGAAGAATAAAAGAGCTACTTATTTCAATATAATTCTCATTGAAAGTAATCTGTATTTTCTACTATCTTTTTCTAAAATACAAAAGAATATAGTTTTTATGCCAGAAATAAAAATGATGATGTATCTATTCCCTCGCAAGTTATTTTTAAAGACAGCTCTGTTCGACTCTACTTTTATACCATCTAAATTAGAAAGTAGAACAATATTACTGTCAGATATAGACATGGATGTTTTGCTATTAAAGATGGAAAATAATTCTACCACTTCTGCAAAAATTGTAAAATGTATCACATATGAATTCATTGAGGATAAAAGACAATTTTAAATAAGTGACAGATGAGAAGTATCTTAAATATCTATATTGTGATTCAAGCTTACAGTTGCTTACATAAATTTCAATCAAATATGGGAACAAAGGTTTAGAAAGACAAAAATAAAATAATAATAAAAACCAGTGAATTGAAGGAATGGTTAACTGACAGATTTACCTATATTTTATACAAGCGAGGGAGAAAAGATTTCCATATAAAGGGTTTATGTAAATGCAGGTAGATATAATCGATCTGTATTTTCGGAAAAAGTGTAGTGAAAAAGTGATGATAATATGCAGAATATATTTAAAAGTATTTAAAGAGCGAAAACTATCAATGATACAGTCTGATTCAGAAACATAATTTTATTATAAGAACGTTAAGGAGTTGCTTGAAAAAAAGAACATTAAATATTTTCTATGTACTATGCAAAAAAGCATCTGTAATATTAAATGTTTAATATAATTTTGAAAATTATACTGTCGAAGTATTTCACTCAGAATAAACCAGAAAATCGGTAGATGCATTTCCTAACTTGGTCGAGGGATATATAAACACTTATCATAGATCCATAGACATAAGTCCAGATGTTACGAGGAAAGAAGTAGAAATATTCCTAAACTCTGGATTAACATATATGTTTATCTAATGACAGATTCATTTCAAAAGCCTAAATTTAAAATTGGTGAAACAGTTAAAATTTAAAAAATATGAATCTATTTTTACAAACGAATACCTGCCAAATTTTACAGAGGATAATTTTACAGTGAGGAGGTAATATTACGAGATCCACACTTGTATAGACATAGGAAGATGTAAGGGAGTAAATATTGATGAAAGTTGTGTTCCAGGAGGAATTGTCGCTATACGATAAATAGGACAATCTGTACAAGACTGAATTAAAAAAATAAAAAAATGAACGGTAACACATATCTACTGGATAAATGCGAAGTATATGATAACTATTTTAACAGTTGGGAACGAGCTGAAAATATTGTAATATTAGATTCATTGGAAACAATATCTGTAGCATAAATGATTACTATTAGATACTATAGGTGTAGCAAGGAAAAACAACAACAAAATACCAGATATGTAAAAGGTGTGTAAACGTGATGAAATTATGCAGGTATATAGTGGAGCGCACTGTATCATAAGTGAAAAGAATCAAAAGAAAAAGTACACGTGAATGCGGAACGATTATAACGAGTGGTTTATTTTATGCCAACATAAAAACTGAGAAACACTATAATTATGTAAAAAAAACATAAGTAGTATAATAAATTAAGATATTAGTTTATTCACCAATGCCAAAAACTCGAAGAAGAAATTTAGCCTGACATTTAATACCTCTACAAACTAGAAAAGAAATTAAAATATTGATGTAACAAAATAAAACGGAATTATTGCATAAAAAGTTGGGGAATTATTAAATGCATTTAGATTTTACGATTGAAACAATCGTGATTTGTATGAATTTATGAATGAAGTAGAACCCTATCTAAAACATATAGTAAAAGGAAAGATAAGAGATTTTGCTTCTAAAGTTTAATTAGATTAGTTCTTAACAATTCAAAAATTAATTATATCAGAAACAGGAGAACAAGTGTTTCTTACTTGAAACCGTTTTAACAAAACAAAGCGTTAAATATCCTAAACAGGAATGAAATACCAATTTTTTTTTACTTCATGGGCTATTTGAAATGCTACACAAGATGTGAAATGGAAATAAGTGCAAATACAAGCTGGGTGTTTAGTTACATTGCATGCAGATCATATATAGAATTACAGGAGTGAGTAAAGCAAAAATAAAAAAATAAAAACTATATTAGCGTCGAAATGTTGATAATAAATGTTTCTTGTTTTATGCCATTGAATAAAAAAATATCCCATCTTAGATATAACAAAATCAGACCATCAAAATATAACACTTATAAGTAGAAACATTAATTTCATAAATCCCCAATAAATATAAATAATACTGATACATTTGAAAAAGAATTTGATGTATCCGTAAATGTTTATGAGGTTATAGATGAGCGGAAGGAGGAAAGTGATAAGAAAAACTACATAAGGTCGGTTAGAATTACAGAAAGAAAAAAAGACCACCAAGTCGACATGTTGATTTTATTTGATGATAGACACGGGTATCATTATTGGTGTCAGTATTGTGGGATTAATGATTTATCAAGGCAGATAAAATCTCAAATATACAACTTGCTTTTTTTTTAAAAAGTGTTTAAATACTTTTCTCTACGATCAATTAACAATACATGAACATAAGCTACTTTGAAGCCAAGTAAGTTATTCAAATGACATTTTGCCTAAAAGAGGCTCTGTTATAAAATTTAGAGACTACCATCATAAGTTAAATGTTCCTTTTGTAATGTATTGCGATTTAAAAAATATTATAAATCAATTATTGTTGCAAAGAAAGTAATTATCATTTACAGAGGACAAAAACAGAAAAAAATACTTCCGTTTGAATTTTACACCCACATTAAGGCAGTACACAAAGATTATAAACATATAGTTTACATAGGAAAAGATTGCACTGAAAAGTTGTATAAGACAGTAAAATAAAGCAGTG
The DNA here is from genome assembly GCA_029931535.1 of Margaritifera margaritifera. NCBI lineage: Eukaryota > Metazoa > Mollusca > Bivalvia > Unionida > Margaritiferidae > Margaritifera > Margaritifera margaritifera. The sequence continues at coordinate 3,531,602 of JAQPZY010001684.1, forward strand.
TAAGTTTGAGAAAAAATTAGACGAAATAACGTTGCTGTCATAATGGTTACAAAAGAAGATAAGAAACTTTTTAAATTCTACAAAAGTGTGTCAAAGTGTGTCATTTTTGTGGAAAGAAACTTGTAGAATGAAAAGCAAGAGTTCACAATCATTTAGCTGAAAATCATAGCGATACTGCACGTAATGACTGTAGTTTGAACTAAATCCCCCTACCCCCCCCAAAAAAAAAAAACAAAAAAAAAAAAAACAAACAAACAACGTACATACCACTTTTTACTCGCAGTTTGAGAGTTTATGATTCTAATTCAATTTATAAATGCACTGGGAAATAAATGATCGTGATAAAGAAATACAAATAATACCAAATGTTGAAGAAAAATATATTTCGTTTGGTACAGCTTTTATACTTGACATGTTAAAAAAATGGAAAAGATATTGTTGTAAAGTTTAGTTATAGGTTCATGGTTGATTCTTTAGAAGAATGTGCAAAAGAATTAAATGATGAGACGTGTTTTGAAACAATTAAACATTTCAACGTAAAGGAAACAAAGTTTTCTATAAATGACATTTTCTCGCAAGATTATCTTGATAACTGTAATAGCTTCAAGGACCCAAATTACCACAAATAGAAATATTTTATTCAAGTATCAGAAGTGATGGAATAAAAGAGTATGCCTACAAATATGTAATCGATGTCATGAAACATTGTAAACGTATATTTCTTGATGATCTTCACGACAATTACATTAAAAAAGATATTTTAATATTGTGATATTTTTGAAGAATTTAGAAATGTTGTATGCAAAAGAAAAATAAAAAAATAAAGTAGATACAGGTCATTACTATTGTGCCCCATGATTAGCTGAAGGTAATTGATAAAAGTTTACAGGAGTAGAATTAGAGTTATTAACTGATTATGATATTTTTAATGACTGAAGATGAGGAATTACTATGATACCAGATATGCCTAATCCAGTTATAAGTACTATATTGACGATGAAGGTAAGGTTCTAAATTTTAGAGAATATGATAGATCAAGGTCATTCAATCTGTACCTAGAAGCTAATAAACCTTATGTAAAAATCAATATGTCAATTTACGCATGTCAAATGTTTTTTTTATGAGCAACCAAACGACAAATCAAAGCAATCCAATACAAATAAATTAAGCTGAAAGACTCTGATAAAACAGGCGGTATTTTATAAAAAGATTTACATCTACATGATTATTTTAGTGATGATCCATTAGGACGAGAAAAAAAAAACAACCAAGTTTGGATGGTGTATAACCGCTACAAAATATTTGATGGATGATAAAAAGAAACAAAACCAACAGTACCTAACGTATTATGAACGCTGATAATCAAAGAAAAATATGCAATTCATTCTAGAAATTTATATCTGGACGTTCAGTTAGAATCAAAGTTATAAAAAACACACATAGGATAGCAGTATTGAAGTATTATTTGATCAAGATCCAACCTTGGTTAGATCCATACATTAATGAAAAACAAAATTTCTAGCTAAAGCAACAAATGATTTTGAAAATATTAAACTAGTCAATAGCTGTGCAGTTGGAAAATTGATGTTAAGTTTACATAAGAGAACAACTGTAAAATTATGTTCAGATGATTGTCTTTTCAAATATCAAAAAGAGTTATTAGTTATAAGGAGAACAGTAATAGATGAGAATTAGGTTGCAGTAAGTATAAAGATTAAAAAAGACAAGTTTACGAAACATATTTACAGAGGATTTACGGTGTTAGATTTATCAGAACGATTGTCGGATAAATTGTACTACAGCAAACTAATAACAAATATGGTGATAACATTTCATTACTAAGTATCATTTCCACCTTACGTACCAAACATATATTTATATTTACTTGTTTATCTGCACCATTCATGTTACATACATCATACTCATTGCAAATACTACAATCTATTCCACCCATCCTTGTTTCCTGTTTAATTACACCAATATAGATTTTTTGCATGTTTTGAATATTATTGCATGCACCTGCAACAAAGGAAATGTATATTTTATGAGCATCTACGTTTGCCGTTTGTCGTTTATTTGCAGGTGGATACCTTGTTGAACATTATCTAATGTATGGCCCCTACCGTGCAATCTGTTATCATGCGCACTTCTTAAATCAAGCCATAAACAACGGTAATCCGTAAAAACGTTTTAACATTCAGGTCACTTATTTTATCTGTGTGTGTGTGTGTATATATGTGGTTCGTTCGTCAAACAAATGCTTTCTTGCTTCTCTAAACTGTTGCCTTAATTGATAATTGTGAAAAAATAGAACAAGATGGGTAAGCCTTCCACTGTCATTATGCTTTGTTTTTATACCTAGAGTAAAATACTTTTTGGGATCAGTATCTCTATTTTTCTTGCACAATTTTGAACACTATTTTGAAATTCGTTCGTCGTGAAGCAAGTTCATATAAGCTGCGAGATTAATAACTATGTCTCTAGTGATGCAATTGCAGAAGAAAGAAATTCCATTTCTGTGCCTATCATTAACGGATTGAGCTATGAAATTTGATGTTATCGTATCATACTGGAGACAAATATTTTCCAATTGGTAATTTGTTCTCGATATACTCTTCTTTTTGTCTTGCCATTCCATTGTCGTTTCTAATTCTTTATTTATCAGCTTCCATGCGAAATTAATAATTTCGGTGGATAATTACTTCCTATGAATTCCATACCGTTAGCGTTTTCTCCCCAAATCATTACTGCTGATGTTGTCATTCTACTTAATGATAGCAAATGTTGATACTGCTGCCAATGTTTATTTCATTTTTTGAATAATAGTCTTCCTCAGGATGGTGTTTTCTTCTGGCAATATGTACGCAATTATGTTAGACTGTCAATATTAGGTACATTTTCTTTTCTCACCTCTATTGAGTAAGCACAGCGTTTATTGTTTGCTTCTAATCCAATATAAAATTCTTGACATAATGGACAAGCCATTTCAGCGTGCATGCTTCAAAAATGGTGTATAAGCCTGATTTTGTTATAAGAACAATGTGCTTCTGTGAATTATTTATTGAACGAAGATTTTTAGTCGCAAAAGTAGATGTAACATAGTTAAATCCATAAGTTTCAATTAATTTTTGGGATGTAACTTGTCTTTTTCATTATTGTCATATAAAATACCACGAGATGTTGATCTGTCTCTTTGAGTTTGTATATCCTCTTTTGGATCTACCATTAACTGTATACTATCTGGAAACTACTGACTTGGTAAAATGCGAAAATCAGAAAACATAATGCATTCGATCATAAGTTTGGTTTTTTCCTCAAATTTTGTTCTTGTTGTTATCAATTTCTTCTGTCACGGTTCAAACAACTCAATAATATTACCGCCCATTTTCGTCTTTAATTCAGTTCGAATATTTCTATATTCTTGTTTAATTTGGTCTTAACTGTATCAATGTTACTACGTAATGCGTGGGTCTTTTTTTTATCTATTTCAGTCTTGAATGCATCGTTATCTATTGAAAACTTTATTCTAAATCATTTAGATATGTTCTTATTCGGTTCATTCTTTTACTTAATTCGCCAATACTACATTATACCGTACGGATGTTATTAACCAGTCCTCTCGATCAACATATTGTTTCATACCTGCTTGATTGGGATTTGTTTTCTAACATTCTTAAGAGTGGAAAGAGTCTGATCATTTCATGTCTTGATTTTCTTGTTTAAATTAGAAATATATTAATCATATGTCGTTTTTATAGTTCTTATCGTTGTTGTCCTCTACCATTTTGGGCTTTTCATGTCAAAATCATTTTTCTTTACCAACTATGACGAAGCATTAGTGCTGGCAACGACATTGTTGTTCAAGCTACTAATGCTGGATATAAATCATCCATTCATTTTTAATCTCTTGTTCATCTTGTTTCATTTTGTTTTTTTAAGAAATTTTGTAGCTGTTCCATTTTTGATTCTAAAAAAAAAAAAAAAAAAAAAAAAAAAAAAATTCCAGAGACTTCTTTGCTTTGCTCCAGGGCAGTCTATAATGCCTATATTAAATGTCTACATTGCTTTGTTGGTTTTTAATATTGATGAAGGTTTGGTATTTCTCCTGACTTTTATCTTACAGTTTGCAATTTATGTAATGCATTAGACAGATTGTTAAGTCTCTGTTCAAGCAAGTCCCGTGCATCTCAAACATGTATATTATTTGCATCAATCTGTTGTTGTAAATCCTGAATTTGTAGTGGTATGTTTCTTGCCACTCTGTTGAATAGAATGTATTTTGTTATCTTGGTCTCTTGATATCTTTCACATTATTATCGTCCAATGTCATGATTACCAATACATGTATGTACCAACTGTCTAGTAGCTACATCATTAGCTTGTACTGGATCAGTTAAAACAATAATACGGTTGTTATTCATGTTGAAGTCATTGTTTAATGTTTGACCTATATTTATCTGTCTGCTTTTCATATACATATCGTAGCCCCATTTCAGTAGGACCTCTTATTGATATTTCATTGATGGTGTTCACTATTTACTTGACATGGAAAACGTATGTTACAGGCATTCGGGGAAAGCCTGTAATCTTTCCATTTTCATCTTTAATACTGATATTTAATCTGTTTATCGAATCCCTTTGTAATTGCTTATTGTGACCATTAACAATATACGAAGGGAAATCATCGTGAAAAACATTTTCTTTTAATGGTAGATACTATAGCAAACATGAATAATAGCTTAAGAATAATTTCTAGTGTTATGCATCTGGTCGAGGAAATTGTAGAAACTGTCGGATTTCAAAAACCAACAAACTGTATCCTAGTCAGTAGCTGTCTTCTGACTATTGAATCCTAATAATTTAAAGTTATGGTTGCTTTTATACACTGTTTATTACTGGATTGAGTTACTAGAACATTTTTGAATGGTATTTCAAACACTCGATATTAATACTTTCTTCTTTCTCTTTATTTGCTGTTATACCATCCTTAACTTTATCCTAGACATATCAAGGTTATAGAAACCATAAGAAATTAAAAGCTTTTGTTTCTTTCTTGTCATTGATGAAGTAGAATACTTTTGTTTCTCAATTCGTTGGAAATAGTGTAATAGCAAACATCAAAGTGTATGCTCTGTTATATGTTAATTAATGGGCTTTTAACTTCATGTTTCCTTCTGTTCGCTGTTAGATTCTCCTTCAATCTATTCTACTCATCTTTTCAGCGTCTTGTCTCTGTGTTAAACACTTTTCTCCCAAATGCACTTTCTATAAACTTGTGTCTGTTATGCTTGTTAACGATCAAACTTAAATATTTCATGGCTAATTTAGCTATCACATTTTGTCTTTCTTATCATGTCATCAATAATGTTTAATTTAGGATTAGCAGAGGTCACAATTTCTTGATGTTCTGAAACTTTGCTGTATATCAAATATTCTTTGAAAGCATTTTCAGCAACCCCAAGAAAAGTTGCGCCAAACCCAATAAAACCAAGAGAGATAACAATTCCTGTTTTTATTCCCGAATCTCCAAATCCTATAGCTACTACACCTGAAACGGTACCGATACTAACCTCTATCCAGTTTAAAACCTTATGTGTTGTTTTGCATTTCTGTCTGATACGTATGTAATGTTAGATCTCTTTAACCAAATCATTCTTAATTTCGTTGATCTTATGTAAGTAATCTTTCTGCCTTATATATATATATATATATATATATATATATATATATATATATATATATATATATATATCGTTTTGATTTCTTTTCAGCATGCCTTTATATTTGCGTATACTCATTTATTGTACATTTCAATCTGGTAACAGTGAATGTGCGTGATATATGGTATTCAATTGCAAACTGTTAAAGAGAAGCTGGAATACGTAATTTTATTGCTTCACCAAATTCAAAATTACTTGGTATACATATCATAATTTTGAAAGTCATCTTCATGATAAACCTATAAGCAATTGTTAGTGTTGAAATTGGTGTTAATAATAGATTGTGTCGATCATATTTGCGCTTTCAGCTGCCATTTATTTGTTGATTTTGTTTAAAAATATTTGGGGTCGCTTTGCATTTTGATAGTAATGTACTTGAAAAATAACGCCTACTTACATAATGAACGTTTTATGTAGAAGCAAGATGTACAGAAATAGCAATTTAACTGACTCATTAAAGCTAACAGGTGAACGAGTTGCCACCATTGTTACAGCTATATGCAGCAAATTTAGTCAACGGTTTCGTAGGAGGTTGCGAAGGACGAAGTGTTCCTGGAGGAACAAGTGCTAGTGGAAAAGGAAGAGTATAGTAATTTCTTAACAAAGTTAAACAAAGCGTGACAAAGCTTGTTAACTCTTTGTTCAAGAGTTTAAAAAAGGCAGCAGCGTCATTGTCTGGTACCGCTGGCAGTGTAATAAGCTAGTTTTTGAAACAGTTAGGTCGTTTAATTCTTAGCTGATCATGTCATTTTACTTGCTCTAACATTAGTCGGATTATCATCTGCAGTTTTTATCAAAAATGTAGACACGGCAAAAATAAGGGTTATAAATTCATAACCTATTTCTGGAAAAGTGTATCAAGTCAGCTCCTTCAACAATTAGTATCAATATACATGTTTGTTTGTTTGTAACATGATCTGTTTTTTTTTAAAAATCATATGCAGTTGCAATTTCAATATTGTTATCATTTTTAGCCTTCTTATTTATATAGTTCTTGTCCACGTTGTCTTTTTATTTCATTATCAATCATTTGACGAATTGTTGCAGACTGTGTATGAGCTGATGAAATCATATATTTTATAACATCTGTATTTATAGCAGCATTAAGGCGTAGTATAAAATTATCAGACGATTTTTAAAAAGTGTATATTCAACACTTTTACCAATTTCATAACCATATCACTTCGTTGTATAAATATATCATCACCACCAATAGCATTGTCGAATCTCATTTTTGAATCTAAAATATATAGCAGAAATTTGGTTATAATGTCTTCATCTAAGTTAAAACTTTTGCTGGCCTAAAATTACAAGTTCTATTATCCTTTTCACAGTGTATAATACAATCGAAACAGAATGTGTGATTGATTTTCTGTTTTGTACCTATGCACATAAGATGCAGATAAAAAAAGATCTGATGTTTTGGATTAACCTTGCAATATCCTAATCTGTTAATCCGTTGATATCATGCAGAAAAGGGTAAGCCCGGCCAATGGGTTCATTTGGATCAATATTATTATTGTACATATTGTAATATTCTTTAATTTTACAATATACAAAAATTCCCAATCGCGACTTTGTTTATTGATTACACTATTCTTACATAATTGATAAATACAAAGAAGTTTGAAGAGAAAATCAACCTAATGCCTGTATGTATAGTGTGTTTTCAATTTAGTATGCAAAATTTGAATTTAATGTACCAAATTAGGAGTATTCAGATGGATCATTATACCAGCAAGTAGAAATACATCGTTTGCCAAAGGAGCTGTTAGTTTACATAAACTTCGGATATTTGATAATTTCAAGCCTAAAATTGCACCTCATAAATTAGTTGAAACTTATGGATTTTAATATGCTTCATTATCATTTGCTGAAAACATATTATACCCTGTAGGTCCTTCGCAGCCACCGCAAGCTATTAATATAAAGAAATCACACTGATAACAATTTTGGTAACTGGTTCCGTATACTCAAAGAAACACTGAATTTTATATTGGGTAATATGTAAGGCAAACAACAATGGATGTAATAAATTATCTACGATTTAGATTATAAATGAATCACTTCTTATTATCTAGAGAAAAAAACAAACAATATAATATTATTTAAAATGTCTTGAATGAGATCCAAGCCCAAGTTTGTACTCAAACCTTCAACAGTATTAAAATATGCTTTAACTAATTTCTTGTTGTTACTTGGCAACGTGAGCATTAATCATCGGCGGTGCAACAGCTAATGGACTAGCATTCACAGGAAGTAATTATCTCTTCCTATTATTTGATCCTAATGGGGTTGATTAATCGGACATGATAAAACGTGCGCGAATTACAGAGGAGAACTGCAGATGTTTACGGGATCAGAGCAAAGACACCTGATTACCTGAATGTATTCAGTGTCTATTGCGAAGCGAAGCAGTAACTACTCACAATAAAAGTATATATTACTTTTAGCAGAGGAAAATTACAGCCACATGGATCTAACCGAACTGTTAAACACCAGGAAAACATTATCTATATTGCCAAGTCAAGCAGTAACTACACACAAATAACTGATGGCTGCAGGAAGTAAGGGTGCCAAGGGAAGGAAATTTGTAAATATCGTAATATAGATCTTGAGAACTACACTATAGAGACGGTATAGACAGTCTCACAGCTCGGAAGAAAGGGACTAGGTCCTGGAAATCCGACCGAGAAACTTGTGCATTCACAACTCCTCATGCGGAGTGAAAACAATGGGTGTTTTTTTTTTAACAATTAACATTTTGAAATGTGTTTTTGACTGTTATATGATTGAACATTATGCTTGTACATTTTTTGTTTTGTTTCTCATAGATGTAATATTGAACACTTGGTTGTTTGTTTTTTGTCCCCCAAAAAATGTCACATTCCATACGTCATACGAATAAGACTAAGGTATCATTTCATTTTCAGTTTCAGTTTCAATTCATGAATAGTTTTCATTAATCATACCGTTTGCACAATTTTATTTGGTTTTGATATTCATGTACCAAATCATCATTGCACCATAATTACTTAGAATAGGACTATGGCAGCCCCAGGATCAAATGGCCCTCCGGATGCCCATAAATTAAGCAAATATTTTGATGTTCAAATGGAGGCGTAAGGAGTAAATAATGCAACTAGGTTTCTGATTGCAAAAAGAGAGCAAGGGTGACAAATTTTGAATGAGAGTTCACTCCCAAGGGAGGAACAGCTGGAAAAAGCAGACATCCTAACAAGCTTTGAAGCAAAAGGGATCAACATGTCCCAAATAAAAGGCTAGCAAAACCTTGGATATGGTGAGGTTTTACTGATCACTAAGGAAACAAGAGCACTTCTCGCACTGGGCCCTATGGTCCTAATTGGAAAGGCAATTCAAGTAGAAGATGACTCTCCCATTAAGAGAGAAATGGAAAGAAAACTCACCGCAATGCACACATCGGAGTTACCTATAGAAATTCCAGATAGTGCCTTAATAAAAACAAATGGAATCTAAATTTAGCATCACAGTCTATGAACATAACCATGGGACATGCAAGGCATATCCCAATATCATAAACGGGGTACACTTATTTAAGGTCCTCAAAGGAGACGAGAAAAAAAATTCCAGCACTGTTCTATTGTGTGGCTTCAAAATGCGAACTTGATACCCGGATTGCATCTACCACCGCCCGTGTTTTAAATGCGGGCAAATAGGTCATACCTGGACTGAATGCAGCTCACAACCACAACCACAAAAACAATATGGACAAAACTACACTCAAGTAGTTAAAACTAGCAGGGAGAGTTCAATCACATCATACGAAGGAGTAGTAGATGAAGAAACAGTAGAGATGCAAACCTCTGGAGAACAGTTAAAGGAAACCTCATTAAAAGATAGCCTAATAACTCCAAGAAAAACAAGTGGGGATATACTCACACCGCCGCAAGATATATTCCCACAAACTCCACATACTCCATCTTTGTCACTATTGACAATTGATAAAACTCAATTCCAAACGCAATAAAAGCAAACAGCACTAACAACAGATTTTAATTTTCAACAAGTTCAAACCAATTTTTCAACCCTCTTAGCAAATCCTTTTATAGCCCTAAGCGAGAAAGAAGAAGATGAAAAAGAAGAAAAAGAGGAGAAAAAGATAGACGATGAGAAAAAAAAGGGGGAGGGGGAATAAAAAACCAACACGAAATCGGAGCAAATAAAAACCGCTCAAATGGAAACCACAATAGGTGAATTCCAACCCAAAATAAGAGCCCAACCAATGATTAAAGAAGAGGGTGAGATAATGGAAAGTGAAGGAGACAGCCCAGACCTTAAAAGGAAAGGGTCACTCCTTCGAAACTCACAATCCCAATCCCAAACAGGCGAAAAAGAAAAGGAAAGGAGAAAGGCGACAGCCATATATAGAAAATAAACAGAACAATCAGGAGCCAGAACGAAACATAAAAGCTTAAACAAAACCACAAAAACACAACCAGACACGAAACACAACACACAACCCGAAAACAAAAATGAGATCGGGAAAACTAAGAAAAGTGAGAAAATAACTATGCCAAATTCATAGATCAATGGAAATAGCTCGGGAAAAATATATAGAAAAAGCAATTAAAAAAATTAAACTGGTTTGATATGGAAAAAAGATATTAAAAAAATGGATTCAGAGTACAATATCCTTTCTTACAATGTACATAAAATAACTAATAAGATAGATAGGATAATACAAATGTTAGAAGATACATCATATGATGTGATATTCCTACAAATAATCGGAGAAATCACAAAAAGGAAATTAAAGTTATATAACATGAATTGAATGCGATAATTATAGTTAATGTGCGAAATGATATAAGACGGGGGACAATGACAATCTTGTCTAAAAATATTTATACAAAATCTTGGGCAAATATAGAAGTTGACCCTCGGTTCAAAGGGAGAATAATTCATATAAACTTTCAGTCATATGATTTTATAAACATTTACGCACCGGCAGAATAAGCCGAAAAAAAGCTTTTTGGACAGATCTGGGAATATGTCTAGAAACGTCAGAAACAAAAAATGTAATTATTGGGGAGATTTAAACCATATACTAACTGACAACGATAAGACCAAATGACTTCAAGAAAAAGATCAACTACTTGCTAATATAATTATGCCTTTTGTAGAAAAACATAACGTAAGTGATATCTATAGAAAATTAAATCCTAATAAAAGAAAATACATATACAGTTATGATAAGAATGAAGAAAGCATACATTGTATACTAGTTAAACATTAGAAAAAGAACTTAGAGGATGTATTATATTGGATAATACCTTCTCAGATCAATTCCCAATAGAATTATACTTATCTATAAACGAGAGACCTAGATGAGGTAGAGGAAAATGGAACATGAATAACACTATACTAGAAAATAACCTATATCAAGTAAACATTAGGAATATACTAAACAGATCACAAATTAGCACAGACATAGTAGTAGATTGGGAAAAAACAAAGAAAGAAATTACAAAAAGTAAGTAAACAATTTAGTAAAATTTACAATGATAATAGAAAAAGCTAGAAGGAGAAAGTAAAAGATTAATAGAAAATAATGAAGATAAAAAAGAAAAAACAAAGGAAACCCTGGAAAACGTTAACAGGTTTTAAAAACGGGAGGACAAATAAGAACAGGGCGATTTCATTGATTATACAAAGAGGACAAGGAATCTACAAAAGAGAGGAAATGAAAAGATGTGAAGATAGGGCTTTAACAGAACTTAACGTAAAAGGAGAAAAAATTCAGAGTGCCGATAGAATTATAGAAGAAACGTATCAATATTATACAAACTTGTATGCAACACAAAATATAGACCCAGACATAATAGAAGAATACCGCGAAAGTATAAACTTCTCAAAAATTGAAGAGGAGAACAGAAAATACTGTGAAACAATCATTACTCAAGCAGAAATAAAACAAGCAATTATACAATTAAACACAGACAAATAGGTTGGAAGCGATGGAATATCTCCAAATTTTGACAATATATCTACAATTTTACAATATTTTACAATATATCTACAATTTCACAATATTTTTACAATATATCTAGAAATGCTATATCTACAAATATCTACATATCTACAATGGTATATCTACATATATATATATATATATATATATATACATATCTACAATGGTATATCTACAAATATCTACAAAGACAAATCACCTAGAAGCGATGGTATATCTACAAAGTTTTACAAAACAAATTTCCAATCAGAACTTATTCCAATGTGTTAAATGGTTTATAATAATATCGTTCTTACCGATGAAATGACCAGGTCAATGCGAGAAGGAAGGATAACTATTATATATAAGCTGAAAGGGAACAAGAACACTTTAAAAAATATTAGAGTCTTATATCACTATTAGATAATGACTGTAACATATTGAACAAAATATTATCCCAATAGAATTGAAAAGTGTCAGGGCAAATCATAAATAAAAACCAGTCTTGTGGAGAAAAAGAACTACAAATAATAAATAATTCGCTATCAATAAAATGTATATCGGACTATATAGATACAACAGGTGAACAGGGAGCAATTATCTTAATCGATCAAGAAAAAGCTTTTGATCGGATTGAACAAATTTACCTAAAAAGGCTTTACACAAATTTGGTTCTGGTAATAGATACTGTAAATGGGTTCATATATTATATAATAATATATACTTCAAAGTACAAGTAAATGGGTCTCTGACAAAAGCATTCAAAATAGAAAGATTAGTAAGGCAAGGTTGCGCGTTATCAATGTTGCTATATGTGATAGAAATATTAAGCATCAACATAAAAAATAATAAAAATATCCATGGAATAAAAGTACCAAACATACCAGAAGAGATAAAAATGTTTCACATGCAGACGACTGCACAAACTTCATTTCAGATAAATGTTCGTTCATACATTTACAAAAAGAATACAAATCATTAAGGACAGCATCAGGATCGCAAATAAATCACTCCAAAGCAGAGACTCTCCTGATAGAGAACTGGAGAGGAAACCAGCCAGGTGTCGCGCAGCAAAGTATAAAAGAAACAGTTAAACCTTTATGCATTTTCTGCGATAATAACGCTATGGAAAGAAATAAAAAATTACAAACATATTCTAAATAAAATGAAAATTAACATAACTCTCTGGAAAGAACAAAATCTTAGCAAAATAAATCAAACGAAAATAATAAATACATACATCCTTAGTTTTAAATACCACCAACCTATCTGAAGTCATGTTAGATTAAATAGAACAATTAGTAATAGATTTTTTTGGGAGGGAATGCATCATATTAATAAAGAAACAATTTTGAAAGATAAAGAAAAGGAATGTCTTAATATACCGGATATACAATTAAAATCCAAAGCTATACGACTGAATAGAATAAATAAGTTAGAGCAAAATATTGAACACCCATGGGCAAAATTATATATATATATATATATATATATATATATATATATATATATATATATATATATACTAGTTTGGATATTGTTTAAAAATGAAACCAGAAATATATTACAATAATAAATTATCAAAAGCTATTGAAATACCTAACAGATATAGGAAATACAAAGAACTTATACTAGAATTCAGAGATATCTGGGATATATGTGCAACAAAATATATACAAGAGATCTATAACACATAAAGGAATAAAGAATCAAAAGAGAAAATTAGAAATAAAAAGGCAAAACCTAAAATGGACAAAAGTATGGAACAATTGTTGGGACAATAACAAATAAAAATAAAATATATAAAATATTTCTATACCTACACGATGCATGGTTAACAGGGATGTAGCGAAGAAGAAAAAAAATATAATTCCTTTCATCCCAACATGTTTTAACTGTTACAATGGTCAATTTACAAATGAACATCTAATCTTAGAATGTAAATTGTGTGAAAAGGAATGAGAAGAAAAAAATAAACATAATCAAAGAGTATGGAGCAATGGAAGATAATAACTTATTGTGCTTGAACAACATTAGAAAAGGACCTTATTGTTAAAATCATAGACACAAATTGATGGAAATTCAAACGATTCGAGAAATTGAATACCTTTTCCATGAAGATACATGGATATATATATATATATATATATATATATATATATATATATATATATATATATATATATATATAAGGGATAAATGCAGTTTTTACAACAAATATAGCACCTTTCACACATGAAAATAACAAAATATATCGATCATGGCAAGGATCACTTCTACCCTTCCAAGACTGTTTTGAAATACAATTTTAGGCTTAGGGACGGAATGAATGGAAATCTGGCAAAGGGGAATCTAAACAATTACTTCCCGATCAAAAAGAAAAATGGAACCCCAGTCAAAAATAATATTTCCCTTTTTTGACTAAAAATTCTGTTTGATTTTTTTAAAAAAAGCCCATAATACAGAACGGAGGGAGGGGGGGGGCAAACAGATTTAAAAACCATTTAATTTTAGAACCATTTTGGGGTCATCGAATAGGCCTGATAGTTTATCACAGCTGGAGGTCTAGAGGTGTCCACACACACACACACACACACACACACACACACACACACACAATTTTTTTAAACAAAACGTTAAGTTGCTGAAGATTCTAATATATGTGAGGACGATATTATTTTGAATTACGTGTTAATATTTCTCTCTACTATTTCAAATGCAAAAAAAAAAAAAAACTCTTGTGGCAACTGATTTAAATCTTACCAATGTAAATGATACAGTTGTTGTTTTTTTTATTTTTTTAAAGACAATTACGTAAGCGATTGGGCACAGGAACTCTGGTAGTAGGTTGGAGTAACAGTCAGCTGAACTTATAAAGTATTTTATTGTTTTTCTCTTTGTGTAAAGAATCTCAAAAAGGGTTTACATGCTTTTAAAGACATTTGACAAAAATACACACGTACATAAACCAAATAACATTCAAGATTTGTATAAATTTTACGATCACATTGAAGCATACTTGAAGAAGATCATCAGTAGAAAAAGTCAACAAATAGGTTTTGTAAATGTACAGATAGAAGAGACATACCCAGAATGTAGAGCGAGAAGAGCATATATATTTTTATCACAGGACAAGATATATAAATATACTGAAAAGAGGTGAGATGGATAATGTCACTGAACGTTTATTTTATATTTTGCATTCCAAAATAGGACAAAAAATAAGCGAAAGCACAAAACTGAAGTTTGACAGGGCTGAATATTACCACTATATATATATATAGATATAGATATATATATATATATATATATATATATATATATATATATATATATATATATATATATATATATATATATATATATATAATGTATGCCTGAAGAGAGTTCTGTTGTAAAGTTTAAGTCATTTCTTGTTATGTTGAAAGTATAATCGTCCCAAAGTCAAAATGTAAAAGCAACATTGACACACAAGAGCATAGTGGTGCCTTCTGCAGATGTGAAATAGTGCCAGGTGCAAAGTGCACATTCGGTTCAAAGTCAAGGGAATGCCAAGACGAAGTTGTCTCTGGACTTAATACAGTATCATGTCAGACGCAACGCGTGCCTTAAGTACGTTTAGCGGAGGTACAATCCTGGATAATAAAAACAGCTAACCATATCCACCAGGGTTCTGTTTATAACTCAAATCAGTACATCAGAGATATAAACCAATATTTTGCAGGGGCACCAATTGTATAAAAAGTATTATATGATTCATTGGGTAAGGATGCCAAAAACAAGTGTACGTAAAGTTAAGACCGACAAATATTTAAAACCTATGGTATTCGCTAGCAAGATGAAGCACATCTGTGTGAAACAAAAATATTTAAAGATAACGTTCGCGATTAGGATCACTTAACAAACAAATATAGAAGCCCTGCTCTGAATATAATTAAAATTACTAATAACCCAAATATATGCTTTAATTCATTAATAACTTGACAGGTTATGACAGTCATCTGTTAAAAAAAACATTGATTAGAATGATCAAGGTGAAGAAGTAAAAATCATACTGAACAACGACGAGAACAATATTTCATACAGCACATTTTTTATAGTTGATAGGTTCACGAAAGAAGGAGAAGAAATGGCACTTAAAAGGACAGTTATATGTGTAGATAGCTTTAGATTTATGGAGCAGTCTATAGATAGTATGTGATGAAAAGTTCACGGAGAAACTGAAACAGTATACATATATTATACAGAATGCAACGACAGAATCTATGCAGAGCACAACGTGAACGAACGGTACAACGAAACCGAAATACTTGCCGAAAGACATTCACCCATATTAATACATAGATAAGCTTGAAAGGCTTGATGAAACAGTTATACCACAGAGAGACACGTTTTACTCATGACCTAAGAATTCAAAGATATCGAAGGACCATTATCAATATGTACATTATGTCATGGAACATTTCAACCTGAAAACACTCGGAGATCGTCTCAACTATTACGTACAGAAAGATACACTGATGTTGTGTGACATTTTTGAGAAATTTAGAAATGTCCGCATATTGATACAAAATAGATCATGGTCACTATTATAGTGCTCCACGACTAGCACATGAAGCCTCATAAAGGAGTAGAATGTGAACTTTTAACAGACTATGGTAAACATCAACCAGTAGCTCCAACAACTTATCTAATTTATCCTCATGATCTATCTCGATCATCCTTGTCATCTTTGAGTGACCACTTTCTATTGAAGGTCTTGTTGTAAAGAAGGGTTGGACAGAAGATGATGATGTAATCAAACTGTTCTTATGGCGAATTTTTCAGATTCAGTGGAAACATATTCTTTCCACAATTAGTCACTTCGCATATTATCTTTCAAATACAACTGCGCTCAGCTGTCGCTCCACGACAAGACAGGGCCGTGCCAAGACGGCAGAGCATATGGTTTTCAGGAAGTGGATGTCATTTATACATGCGTAAAACATATTGGATTATTCTGCTCGAATGTATAACTGTGTAGACACAAAATAAATATGCATTTGGTGAGCATCTACATTTTCTTTTCTCTTGATTTGAAAGTGAAAACCTTGTTCAACGTTATTCTGTTATTGTATGTGCATCTCAAAGTAAGCCAGACACAATGGTGTACAGATTTTGAACACTTACCTTACTAAATTATGTGTGCTTTTTTTGTTTTGTTTTGTTCATCAAAGAAATACTTTGTGACTTCTGCAAACTGCTATGTCAACTGAAAACCCTTGGATAAATTCATGTTTGGCAAATCTTCTATATAGTTACTGAGATTTTGTCTATGGCTGAGTTGTTAAACGTTTCTGGATAACTTTCTCCAACTGTTTCAGTGCGGTATCAAAACTACTTTCAAACCCGTATTGTAAGAATCAAGTGTGAGATTTGCTAAAACTGTATTTACTGCTATTTCGATGCTTCTCTCTCTCTCTCTCTCTCTTTCTCTCTCTCTCTCTCTCTCTCTCTCTCTTTCTCCCTCCCTCTCTCTCTTTCTCTCTCTCTCTCTCTCTCTCTCTCTCTCTCTCTCTCTCTCTCTCTCTCTCTCTCTCTCTCTCTCTCTCTCTCTCTCGTAATGCAGGCCCGAGAGAAAACAATTCCATGATGTATTGATCATTTACCTATTGCACAACTGATTTTGAAGTGACCGTATCTTAATGGAGATAAATGTTCTCCAGTTTGTAGACTTGACTACCGTCTTCTACCAATTCAGATGCTTTTTGCAAGTGTTTTGTTAAGCCTGAAATCCTGAGGAATTACACAAGAATGCAGTGGATAGTGATCTGTTAGCATCTGAACGTGAAGTGGCATTCTAAATTTCTTTTCAAACACCAAAAGTCTGTATGGCTTCGTTACCAGTATTTGGCGCATTGCCCTCTCTTGATCGTTAGTTTCTCTATTTATGATTTATAATGATAAATTCATCTCCTTTCACCTTAACATTAAGATACAACGAAACTCCATGGTACAATGAATATATTTGGGACTAGCATTGGTATATAAACTTGTAAAGTTTGCATAGGTTTATTGTTGCTAGGTGTTTATGATACACTGATGTATTGGATTGAGGTATTTGTCACTTTGCGGAATCTGTTCCTGCTTGTTAGGAGTTATAAATTATGAGTGATTTATTCACCATTTCTCAACATCTTTACTATTTATATCTATTAAAACTTGTAAGCAACATACATACCAACACCCACCACAAGAACAATAAATATGTACTCGTATTGTATTTAATTGTTAGAAGGTTGCTAAAAATCTTTAAGTTTATGTTGACTTAGTTTTTTAAGTTGATATTATTTTCTGAGCGAGTAGAAGCGTTAAGAGCAAAAACATCATCCAGGTTATTTAAAGTCTGGATCACCAAACCTTGTTCTCTCAATTTTTCGTTCAAGTAATGCAGTGTCTTTGATCTGTTTTCATTGAACTTGGCAATTTTCTTGTAATTCTTATAATATTTGTCGTGTCTACTTCTTTCTTCATCAGATATATTTGGATTAAATAAATTGAACAGATGGCTGTTTCCTGTAATGCTAGACCGTGTGCTATTGCAACTCCAATAATTACTCCTGCTGCAACTGTTTGACTATTTATGAGTTTAAAAAGTATACTGTATTTTTAATTTTTAATTTTATTTTACATGCTGACTGAAAATGCCCTTTTTTATTTTTCAATCCAATTACTAAAATATTGCTCTCCTCTTGATAGTTTTACGTGTTTCTTTTGCACCGTAAAGACTCAGTACATGCTTTGTACATTCAGATTCTCTTTTTAATGTCTACTGAGTAAGCAACACGTTGGTTGTATACCACTAATCCTATGTAAAAGTCAACATAAAAAGTCAAAAAAATTGTATTGGTTCACCTAACAAATTGAAAAAAGTTGTGTTAAAGCCCGATTTTTAAAAATGTTAATGACGTATTACTCTTAAACATCTGATGTGTGTAGCTTGTATTTTGCAAAACGTGATGGAACATAGTCGAATCCCTAACTTGTTAACTAATGTAAGGAGAATAGTTTCAAACTTAAAAGCGTCTAACAACCCTTTTGTAGCAATGTATTCATAATTAATATAATTAGTGGATATTTGTACCTCTTTAAATATTGAAATTTCATATCTTAAATGCACACCTAATTTAGTACGATCCGAGTACTCCTGACTCGGCACAGTGCAAAAATCATAAAGCAATATACAATCAGGTATTAGTTTAGTTTTCTACTGAAACTATTCTTTTGTTATTATCAATTTGCTCTTTTAAAGTTCTAATTGTATCTCACAAAATATTTGCACCAATTTCCGTGTTCAGTTCAGTTTTTATTACCAATATTTTTGTTTATTTATTTCGGTTTTAACTCTTTCAATCCTACTACTTCATGCGAGTCTTTTTATCTACTTCGGTTTCGAATGCAACTGCATCCGTTGTAAACTTTTGTTTTGTTTCAAGTCAATTAAATCTTCGAGGAGACATTTTATCCTTTTATCTATTTTGTCAATACTACCTTGTACTACATCGATGTTATTGGCAACTTATTTCGTATCTGTTTTATATTGTCCAACTTCAGTATGAAATTTGTTGAACAATTCAGTAACTGCAACATCTTTATCGTTTTGATCTTATTATTAAAATATCCAATATATAAATGGTAAGTTTTATATATCTAATCATGCTTTGAATAATATTTCTTGTTTTTGGCGTCCTCTATCTTACTTTGTTGTCTCTGTTGGATCATTCTTCTTATGCATCAATGATATTGTTTTAGTGTTACTATTGATATTGTTGTTCAATTCAGTCATTTTTGAGCCCAAATCATTTGTTACCTTGTTAATGTCTTTTTCGGTTTGTTGGATTTCATTGTTCAGTCTATCTGTAAGTGTTCCTGTTACGACTGGAAAGTACCATAGTCCTCTAGGGAGTTTTGTTTCTCCTTCTCACTCTCCAAAACATCTATCTCACTGTTTATTCTCTGTTCTTTTGGCTGTATATACTGTTTAACCATAGCTATCGCACGTCCTGTACGCGTGGTATCTCGCACAATCTCATCCGATGTTTCCCTTACTACTTGCAGGACCTGTACGGCACTAGATAAAGTATGAATCTCTGTCTGAATAATTCGAGTGCATCTGAAGTATTATTCTGTTCTAGTCTATTTGTTTTTGTAGGTCATAGATTCTTTTTTTTAATAGCTGTTTGATTACATCTTTTCAATAGATATCAATTTATTATCAACTTGTTCCCTCCACGTCTTAATATCTTTCAGACATTTATCCTCCAATGTCTTCCGTATTGAAGCATAACTCGTTTTGTACAAACGTTCCACTGACTGTAATAATTTGTTGTACCGGATCTGCTAAATTCTTAAAAAGTTAAGTTTTGAGGTTTAAATCAGTGTTAAATGTTTGACCTAGTGCTGTGTCACTCTCTGTCATCTTATTACTTTACATGAAAAGCATATGTTACAGGCATACCTTACAAATCTATCACTTTTGCATCTTCATCTTTTATGGTAACATTTAATATGTATATTGTACCTCTTTGCAAATGTCTGTAACGGTTATTAACCTTGAATGAAACAAAGGCGCCGTGAAAACATTTTAAACAGGTGGAGGCTCCATTGAACACAAATAATATCCATTAGTGTAAATTTGTGTGTGATTTGTCTCATCAAGGCAAATGTATCAGATTATGTAGACACCTATATAGGTCTCTGTTTATTCAATCCTGAAAAATAGCATTTGAGTTCGCTATATATACTATTTAATTATTACTCGGAGTGATTATAACTTTTGAGTTGTGCTTCAAATTTTCAACAGCTATACTTTCTTCGTTGTCATCATTTGCATTCATTCCCTCTTTGACTTTATTGGTGCACATTTCGAGGTTGTATAAACACTTTTTTAGTCTTATTGTTTATGTAATAGAACATATTGTTTTTGAGTTGATTAGAAAGATTGTAATACCCAAACAAAAAATATATTCTCTGCAACAATATAGATAGCTTCGCATCCCCGTTATCAATTTGATAAATAACATAGATTTCTTTCGCTGGGAGTAAGTCTATTGCAATATAGCTCTCTATGTATCAGTCCTTAATGGGACCAATAAAGTGTATGCTTATAAACATACCCATTTGTATAGAAAACTTTAAGACATCTATACCCTAAACATCTTATACTTAAAGTTTTCTTCTCAACTAGTATCCCGCTTTCCTGCAAGTTTCCCTAGTATCTCTTCTCTTTAATTTGTCCATTTTTTCAATTTCTCTATGTTCACTTATGTGAGTCTCTGACGTCTAGATTTTCTGTATTGTTTATTTCCTTTCTGATTGCATCTTTTTTTAAAAAATAAGAAAATATCTTCGAACTTGTTGAACTCACAGATGGTCAAAATAAAATAATCACAGTTATTGTTGTTTTCACTGATCCTTTTGCTTATCATATCGTCGATACTATTCAACTTACTGATTGCAGATGCTGCTGTTTAATATTGTTTTAACACTTTCTTGCATATAAGTTTAATGGCTTTAGCAACAGATCCAATCAATATTGCACCAAACCTACAAATGATAACGAAACAACTGTGCAAGAAGCTGTTCCTGCAACATTTAATCCAGATTCTGGTATTTCCACACTACATGAACTGTTGCCATGCTAGCCTCCACCAAAGGCAATATTTTGTATGGTACTATGTGTTTCTTTCTCACACCTCTATAATGTTCGATCTGTCTGATTAAACTCATTTTTGATCTCTTTAATATTTTCCAACCAGAAACTAAGCACATTAGAAGATACAGTGGACCCCTTGGTACTTTTTCACTCATTTATATATAGGAACTAGACAGCATATACTTCAGGTTGTACCTTTGTATTGTACCTCATGTACACATTGCCTTCATAGCCGGAGTCGAGGTGAACCTTTCGGTGTAATGGCATGATTTGTGATTGTACCTTCAGTACACGTTGTTCATCATGAATACATCGCTTTCGTCTATAATAATACTATTCTTTGACTAGCTTTTTGAAACAAAACTGTAATTATCATTTGTTCCAAAAGTACTCGTTTATTGTATAAATATTATGCTATTTACCTAAAGGAAACGGTTTGCTGTTACAAAACACTTTTTTGAGTAACAATTGTGTCAGGTAGAAGTCCATGTGCGTTTGGTCGTGAAGTGGCTAAAAGAAACTGGAATAATTAGTTTACAACTTCCTCAATATATATGGTTGATGGTGGACTAATTGTAAACCTCGATAGCTCTTCAAAGTCGTGTTGTGGGCAACAGTAAGATCAGCGCTTAATGTTGTACGGTAAATTAGGATGATGATCTTTTTAGTTTTAGTCGACATCTTATTACTTATCTAGTTAAAAAGGTTAAAGCATTTCAGAGATTGGAGTATATGAAGAGAAATTAGTCATGTTGTACTTCGTAAAGCCCGAGCTCTGCTTGTGCGCCATAGGAACAGATTTGTTGTTATTCGTTAGTTGTTGATTTTCGAGGTCTCTAATGACCCGCTTTCTATGCGCTTTTGTTTTATTTCGTCAGCTTTAAAAACAGAAACAACTTTACTTTTTGACCAAATGAACGAGATGGTTGAAACAGCTATACCATCACCTATCAATAGTATTTTGCCCTGTTTGAGCTATATGAATTTTAAAAATTTCTGTCACGTAGTGGTGTTTTTACATTTCGTGGTTTTGTTGACTCCTCGTGTTCAGCCTTGGGTTTTTTAAAAATCTCACCAACAATCTCAAAGTTGCGTACCAAGTTGAACTATATATCTAAATCTTTTGGCTTTTGTGAAATTATATTTTCATGTTCTTTGTTAACCTTGTTTTCATTTTCTTTTTTGTGTTAGCGGCCTTCCACTATAGTTACAAAGAAATTGGGAAGGTTAGACCAACATAATTTCATCGCTGGTACACGTTGTCTCCAACGCGATTTAAAGGTGATAAACTTGTTTATTGTAAGTTGACGTGAACGTATATCTGAAATAGTACAAATTACTTTGAAATCAAATTACCTAAAAAAAAGAGAATGACTTCAAGAATGTCCTATATGCGGAGAAGTTAAAAACAAAGTAAATGCATGCAACTAAACTAGTCGGAATTGCAAACCTTGTCCATAAGAGTACATGCAAAAGTGGAATAGAGGAAACAGAGAGTACTGGAATAAATATTTTTAAAAAATGGAGCCAAGATAATAGACAGCAAATAAATGAATGCAAGACAAAAATACAACGGTGACCAAAATTTTAGAATAATTAACATGACTATAAGTCTAGTTTTGCAAGTACTAAAGCGATCTATCAATATGATACCACGTTGAAACTGTTAGGTGGTCCGTCAATATATCTTTACCATAGATCGCTAAGCGTCACACAACCTAAGAGTGTCCGTCATATCAATCACATTATTCTATATTCAGCATTGGACCTATCCGATTTTGAAAAAGGAGATGATTTCATTGGTTTAATACTATATATATATATATATATATATATATATATATATATATATATATATATATATATATATATATATATATATGATAGCCAGCAAAAACAAATAAAAATACGAACTGAATTCAAAGAAAAAGATAGAAGTTCACAAGAAAAATGTTGAATCATTCCAGATGGATAACTACATTATTAAGGACATCTTGAGCAGTATTTGCTTATCAATTTTCCCTGTGAGATTTTATTGCATGGTTAACACATTCATCTGTACGGATCAATATTGTTACGACTATGGTTAAAAGGCACACATGCGTTTGAAGCTAAGCAAACAGGACACAATTAAATAGGAATAATTTCAGGATTTTCAGCTTCAATATTTTCTCTTGAGGTTTTGAATTTGTCTTCTTCAGAAAGGTGTTTATTCAAAACAAAATTATTTAAGTTTACCAAACAAGAACTCAATGTAGGTAGGAGCAAACCCAATTTAAACGATAAAATTCAAGTGAAGTATTTCATTTATTGTAATGGCATACTGATTTCAGCTAGTTCTCAACTGCTCAGCAATTAACCATATGCTGTTTACTTAGCAAGTGCATACGTTTCAGCCTTCATTCTTTTTTGGTCTCCATGATTTTTTTTCAACTTAGTATATGTCATCTTGTTTGTCCTAGAGAGGTAATTCTTGTTCGTAAACGAATGGATCGCCTAAAATAATTTTTGCCTGATTTTAAATATTTCCTCTCTAATGAATCAGGTAGTCCTTCCAAAGATTGCTTTATATTTTGAAATTTTAACTGTTTACTTTGAATGTTGGCATTCAAAAGTATCTGTGTCAGGTAAACGAATATGTTAATCCATACCCTTGTTCTTAGTTCTTCTTTGCTTGTTCATCGTGAGTCAGTTTTTTATTATCAGTTATGGGTTTTACCGTATCCCTCAATTAAACTTTGTACGACTCAATCCATTTCATGATTTCATTTGGAGTGAAGTAGTTCGACATCCTAGTCTTTAGGGTTATGTTAAACATATGCCTTACATATGACTTTTTGACAGAGTAAGTTGAAAAGCATTACATATTTTGCTTTTATGTTAATCAGGCTTCCTCTCGTTTTAGATTTCTTTGAAAGCATCATGTATATCATCTTGGCTTTTTTATTTAACTTTTTCATCCCAAGAGTATTTTGGGAAAAAATATGTATCACTGTTATTGACTAAACTTACATGAACTGTTTCTATTTGATATTCATATAACAGCCTACGACAAACGGTAAACGTTTTTAGAGCAAATCTCTGGATTTAATATAATACTAAAAAAAAAGCTTAATTCGCGATATAAACTCTCAGCACACTCATAATCATGTTTGAAAGCGATGGAGAAATCGGGGTTGGGTGAGTGTTGATTGCAAACCAAAATTAAGTGACTATATAATTTTGGTGCAGTTTTTTTTATTGAACTAGACTGCAAGTTTGCCAAGACCGTATACTTTATTAAACAAGATAAACAAGCTAACTCCTAATGGGTAAACTCAAAATCATTAAAATATTTAGTTTAAAGATGATATACTCTGAAGTCAGTCAGAGCCGACCGCTCTGTGATAATACTACCACAAACCCAACAATATTGACTATCAATCCGTGAAAGAAATATGCTAACGAAAATAAATATCCTTGTATTTTTTGTATGAAAACAGTCATTAATCTGACATAATACACAATTTATATAAGTATATGTATAAGATACATATGTAAAATATCACTGTTCTAAATTATTATAAAAATTCTCATTGGCACAGAATGGGAAAATAATCCTTGCAAGTTGATGGTTTGCATTCAAAAATGTATAATAAAAAGGAAATCTACTATTTTTGGTAGAAATAAAGAAATACTTCAGTCGTGATGTGAAAACATTTCGTATTGTGAAATATTTCCTTATATCTACTGAAGCAAAAGGTAATTATCCTCGATATGTTTGCCTATGATCAGTTACAACCAGAACATCGAAGGTACTTCAACACAGCAAAATATACTTAGCCAGGGCGATTATTACACTAATGAAAGAAGACAATAAACAAAGGTCTATTATATTACTTGGCGATATATCATTCCTACAGAATACAGTGATTGAATTATGGTACAATCGTACAATTTGAAAAGTATACATGGAACATCACACACACACACACACACTTAACTGAAAGTATGCTTTTGCATTTCACGCTTTATATTTAAGGTGCTTTGGTGTATGCCTGACAAAATATAAATGATAATAAAGAACAGAGACGTCATTTTCAGTATGTAAAATATAACTAATAACCCTATAAAACCGGCCTCGAAAGCATTGTACAATATAATATTTTTTTCTATTAAATCTATTTATTAAATTAAATATTTTCAAATGACTCTTCAACCATCACAAACAAATCCCTTTTAAATAAAATTCACACAAAGGACAAATTTCCCATAATTTAAAATTCGCTGATTTCGATTTTATGTTCGGTTCGAATCAAAAGATTGAGTCACACATGCAGGGTAATTTTTTTCTGGTTTTTCATTCCTTCTTTTTGTTTCCATTATAGCTTCATTTCCCTACACAGGAATAAACACTCGCATTATATATGTGTTCTCAGATTTTCCTGGTTCTTTTACAACTGAAGTCCACCTCCATCATTCAATGTCTCGAATAACTTTTGAGAATGAGTTTCATACCTTGCGAATAAATATTATTGTAAAATAGCAATGGGAATCCCGCAATGGTTTCTATCATACAGTATAGTTCTACAGATATGTTACATGCGGCTTCCTTGCAGAACCTGTCGGCATTATCATACAGTATAGTCCTACAGATATGTTACGTGCAGTCTATCGGCATTATTCGGTTTTAAGTTATGATGACAAAGCTGATATTACATAGTTATACTTTTCGTGCATTCAGCATTTCGTTTTTATATTTGTTATATGATTTTAGTATTTTATGTTCTTACCTATAAGTACTTTGCTTGAAGGAATTAACAATACAAGATCATTAATATAATTAGATTATGTTTATGGAGGGATGAATTAGTAATTTCATCTATTCCGTTATTATTAAGATGATGCAATGACTACTCGTTATTTGTAATATTTTTTAAAAATCTTGATCTGGTTTGATCAGACGTTGGATATTTAAACATTTTAATGTATTTACAGAGAAAATATGCGAAACAGACTAAGAAGTTATACGCTATAAATCTTGAATATTTTACAAGTATTATTCGTGCCTGCGTCTATAACTTCGAGCATTCGTCAAACTGGGAGCCGCGGTAGCTCAATTGGTAGAGCATCGGGCTCGTAATCCAAGGGTCGCGGGTTCCATACCCGCCCAGGCCAGCCCGGGTAGGGTGCCTTGGTGTGTCCTTGGAGAATGTACTTAGTTCCCATTTCCTCGTACCGTTAAAACACACACACAAAACAAAAAGAAAAACCAAAAAATCCTAGTCAAACTAAGTATCAGCCTGAATGGCAAATAATTATTAAAGAGATTGGTTTGGTACCGAGGTAATTAGAGTAAAGTGCCTTGCCCAATGACACACCACGGTAGCCGACTTGGGCTGATCCGATTGTAGAATTCGAACCCGCACCTTTTCAATCACTAAGCCACCGCGGCTCCAACTAAAGGGAAGCTCCTGTAAATTTTACGTCAGTTTTTACTCTTTTTCCAGACGTCATATCAACCGCTTCAATTCTGATCTCTGTACCACCATATATCATAGTAATTTCGATATCACGCGAAGTACCTCCTGTCGTATCTGGCATCGGTACGATCAACGTCCCAATCTGTTGGCATCCTGCGTCAGTAACATAGACAGGGTTTTCAGAATCTGATTGGTAAACCCTTACCGATCCAGCCTTTTGTTCCACCGATACGGGATGATACACTTGTGTTGGTTGTTTATCATCCACAGATATTACCTGTCCCTTGCAAACATGGATGCTGAAGACGTCCTTGCAGAACTCCAAGTTATCAGTCTTGACTAATTTTTCGATGTCGTGTCTACTAGGATCAAAAATCTCTCTCACTTTGATCCCATATGTGTACCTACTTATCCTACTTTTGATAATATCTGGATTTTGTCCATACAATACGGCTCCCTTCAAAACTGCGTACGTTGGATTTGTTGGGACGAAAATTTGTTTATCTGGTAGTTCTTTTTTTATTTCTTGTGCGACAAATGGTGACTCTGCAAAACCACCAACTAGAACTATTTTTTTTACTTCTTGTAATTCTGTCTTCCGCATTATTTTTTTCAGATGACTTGTCACCTTTTGCACAGACTCTTCGACGATAATTTTATGTATAATCTTGGGCTTAAAGAAAAGGCCATGAGATCTCACAATAAAGACATCCGTATTTTCGGAACCTTCTGTCTTGACCTCAGATTGAAGTTTCTGACGAATTTCATGCGAAAGATCTAACTCAATTTCTTCGGCCACATCGTCATTGACAATATCTTCGTCCATATTGATTTTCAGTTTCTCAATTTCAGCCTGCACCTTCAGGAGCTGTGATTTCTTCATTTCATCAAATACCGAAGTCCCGTCTGTTGTTTTGAAATGGCTTTTACAAAGTTTCAAGAATATTTCATTAATTGATTGACCACCCCATGGTCCACCGTTGGCTGCAACTATTTCCTTCAACCGACCTCCTTCTACGACTTCAACTGCACTAATGTCAACTGTGCCACCTGTTAAATTAATGAAATAGACGTGATTCCAACAATCTTGAAAATGATTTGCCTAAATGGTTATTTATCAATATATTCAAGGAATAACTAAAATAGGTTTTTAATATATTGGTTACCGCCGCGTCTGACTTCTGGACATAAACTGGATTTAGAATTCAACAAGTACCACTTTTGTCCGACTGTTCAAAATATTGCCGAGTACATGACAGATTAGCAAGATGATCAATTCAGGCAAAATAATAATAATAATAATAATCGCATGAGCGATTTTATCCTGATGAAGTAAGTTTCATGAATAAATGGATTGCTAGCCCTCAGTGTATAATTTAAACTGAAGTACCCTAGTTGGGACTCACAGTTGCTTTCCCAACCATATCGCGACTGATATGTCCAATAATAGCTCACCGTGATATGCATTGACACTTCACTGGATAACTGATGATAACCTTTGTATTGGTCAGGTTGTCCATATTTCGCACAAGAGAAAAGCTCGTTGTATTACAAGTAACAACTTCTCTTGTTTAATATTGATACTCCCTAAGGGGAGAAGATTTTGACAAACATGGGGAGAAAAAACCCCAAAACGACACAAAACTTGATTATGGCTAAATTTGCTTTAAAAGCTTCTTGAAAATATGATACGTTTTCTGTTTTAGCTTTATTTTCGCAGTCAAATGTGTGTGAACAGTTAATAATGGTAAAAAAAAAACCATTTACTTTTCTTTACCTTCTCTGTCTCTTGGTGGGGTATACTTCGAAATCGTCAGAATTAATTATGTAACATTCACCTTGTTTATTGATGTTGTTATTCTTTATGTATAAATGAATACACACATTCAAAAAAAAAGCTTTACCTCCAAGGTCCACAACCATAAACTTGTCACGTGGAGATCCCAGATCATGCATTCCTCGCCGTTCTTGCTCCGGTAGGTATAAACAGTGTATAGCGGCTGCTTCCGGCTCCAGGGCCAGTAAAAGCTGATCGCCCGGTATACCTGCCTACAATAGTAATACAATAATAATAATAATAATAATATTAATAATAATAATAATAATAATAATAATAATAATAATAATAATAATAACTAGTTATAGACCACATTCCCTCAAGCTTGCCCATTCTTTATTTCAGATGGTTGCCATTGGAAGAGACGAAAAAATATATTTTTCATAGCTAAAATAAATGGTAATAATTCCTTACTTACTGGTCTTATTTATATTACCCAGTAAACTACTTGTTTATAAATCTACTTGTACTCCTTCAATCGTTACTTGTGAAAAATAGTATATTTTTCTTTTTCTGTTCAATAGTATCTAACAAAAGAGTTACCAAACTATCAAACAAGAGTTGGCTAACCTCCACTTTTTAACTCACGTTCACGATATTGCTGTAGAGAAAAGCAAGACGTTTTAAAACCTCATCAACGTGTATATATATATATATATATATATATATATATATATATATATATATATATATATATATATATATATATATATATATATATATATATCCTATGACAAAGCTAAATATAGGAGATGAATTTTATTTCTTTGGGATGTCCTTTTGCTATTGTATTGGATATATATATATATATATATATATATATATATATATATATATATATATATATATATATATATATATATATATATATATATACCTGAAATTTTCAATAAGAAAGAATTAAGTGTCTTTTATGCTTTGATGAAGTGTAGAAATTAAGTTTTAATTTCTCAACTCGCTGAATATGTCTTCTTCCTTTCATAAACAGTAGGTATAATGCAGTGGGAAACTTAATATTAGTAACATTATCCCTATATAGTATAATGTATAAAACATTTGTTACTTTACATTGTGCAGATTCTGCGCCGTGTAACATAATATTTTTATTCTTCCGCCTTATGATAGTTTTTCTTCTGTAATATGGTTCTCTGCAATTTTAGTACTGTGTGAAATTACCATTTTTATTATGGTCCGATGATCTATATTACCAATAAATCATTATCATGTTCATGGTCATCATCACTTGTGACTCGTCAAAATTTTAAAGAATTGGTCGAATTTGTCAAGGCATTAAAACGAATGCAAATCAACCGTTGGAACTACCGTGGTGTACCAATGCCAACTCGAGGCCAGCTTGGAATCATCGCATTAGATGCCCGGTCGCTGACTTCGCCGTCGGACGTAAAAACATCCAGGGGTTGTTTCTACAACGATGAACTGGAATTCGCCGACAAATCCACCACGATAAAATTCTCCATCAATTATATCGACCCACCAACATTGGCTGAACTGAGAAAAGAAAAATCTTGACTGTTATTCACCAAAGACACGCTTGTCCGTGTAACAGCTCTTGGAGGAAAACGAGAATGATCGTTAAAGACACACAACAAAGGCGTAATCCATGTAGTTTTAGGTGAAAGTGGTGGTAAGATCCAGGAACGCACAATTGTCAGAGATTTAAATATTTCCCAGGAAGATATTTTCTACAATTGCATGGCAGATGTGCCAGTGAAACAAGGTAATTGGTTAGAAGTGCGTGTGCGTGTTATACCCGAATAAGGTCGGCCTGTCAAGCAATTGTACTTCACAATGACAATATTAATAGAAAAACTGTGATGGACCCTCTAAGTTATCGACGCGAAAAATAATTGAAGCGAAACAACAGCTGCGAGATGAAATGAATAAGAAAACCGTTTTACTCGCGAAGTACAAACGTGTGCGTGTTGTCGTGGACGTTATTTGTGGACTCGCCGTAGCAGCAACGTTTGGCCTGAGTGTGGCGGGAATTGCTACTACAGCAACTATCATATACACGCCAATAGGAATTGTCGTCGGAGCCATATCAAGTAACCGGTGTAGCTGGCGGCACCGGAAAATAATTTCGTTATGGTTACATTTGCGAATACGTATCTATTCAGAAATTCTCGCGGCCGCCCAGAGTAGTCTCAGCACAATTACCAAGATGTATTTGGTGGCAATCGAAGATAAAACGATTAGCATGATGGAGTTCGAGACCGTTTGGCTTAAATGGAAAACTTCCGTCGACTTCATGTGCAGATACGGAACCCAAAACAGGCAATTGATTTGCATGCAGTAAAAATCGAGTAAATGCTCTCGCGGAGTAGTCTCGGGTGCGCTCTCGGGGATGGCAGTCGCGCGGACCGGATCCGTGTTTGCACGCGCGGGACAATTGTATGCGTTGCACTCGTGTGTGCAAAAAAGGGTAAAATCGTGGGGTAACGAAGGCGCGGACCCGGATAAGTAATCGCGGTCTTAAACGTCTAGTATACATCTACTTGCCGCGTTATGTTTTTCATAAATAAACTGGAAGTAGACTGTATGCAGCATGAGGCGGGGTGGTCAGTGATGATGAAGATGATATGTACGGAAAAAAATGATGATGACACACTAACGCTGATGATGGTAACAAATGCAGAAAATCGTATGTGGTTAGCAGTTCTATTTGTTTGAATGCAAGGGAAGCAACTGAGGGGAGCTACTCATGATCCATTCCAATATGATCTTCCCCTAGAAGTCTGCTTTCAATTAAAGTATTATTATATCTACATATCATCTATCTTTAGGATAATAATAATAATAATAATAATACTAATACTACTACTAATAATAATAATAATAATAATTATTATTATTATTATTATTATTACTATTATTATAATTATTATTTTTTATTTTATTTTTTATTTTTTTCTCTCCATCATCTATAAAATTTATGATAGCAATACACACTGTTAAACAACTGAAGAAAAAAAAAAAATGAATGCTTCCATGCTTCCACTTTCTTTAAAGGAAAATGAAGTTGTATATGGGTTTGAAATCGTTTCTGACCTGATTTGAGTTGCTCTTTGAAGTAACATTTTGAATGTGAGAAATATGTACCATTTCTGCAGATTTTCTCATAATGTTTTTCGCCCTTTCGTTCCATATAGCCGGCACAGTAATCACCCATCGAATCCTCCTCTCCTCAACCGTCAGATTCCTTTGCCTAATGAATCTCTCCATGCAGTCATTCTGTAGGCCATGGATGAATTTGGACATGACTTCAAGGATTGATTTTTTTCTGCCAAAATAATCCTCTACTTGTGGTAGGTCATTTTCCATCCCGGGAATCTAAAGAGAAACGCACCGTGATCTTTATAATAAACACTTTCTTAATAGGAACATAAACAGATTTGTAAATCAATTCTACCATAACACCGTCGCAAAATTTATATAACTCCATAACCAACATTTTTTGATACAAAGTTTTTATATCGACTGAATATGTTTCGTAAAACCAAGTTTTAACAATTTTGCATAAAGTAGTGTAAACATCACGAGAAACACAGTTAACTCATCATTATTTTCTTTATTACTTATCAAGAAAGCTTAGAAAAGTATTCACTGACAAATAATGATATGAAACGTAACATATACACGGTAATTTTATGTTCTGGTGTTATGTCATCGGATTTGATACTAGCAAAATGGGATATAATACAATTACTTTTTGACTTGTATATAAACAAAGTTGAGGTTCCTTTTGAGATTCATACAAACTTACACAAAATAAACCAAAGTTTTACTCCAAGCCCACTAAGGTATATACAATACGATGTTTAGTTATGGCTATTAAACCCGCTGTTGTTCAAAGCATGTTTGAATATATCTTTCAATTGAATTTCTACGATGTCATGATAATACCTGTATACGTGTTTCTTGTAGTAACTAACAAAAGTAGAGTTTTGTGTAAAACAAAATATATTTTATTTGCAGCCTGCCTAATAAATGCATCAATCAATTTCAAAAAAGGTATTGGACCCTGCAGAAATATGCGAATTTATTAGGCAAAAGTTCTTCAATATGAAACCAAAGAACGATGATCATCAGCATGTATTCAAGTTATATAAATAACATGTAAAGTATCTTTCTATGCAGGTTATCAAGGAATTTTTCGTCACATCCAACAGCACAAGAGTGTGTGCTTTTTCACAAAAACGTGTACCGGACATGTTTAAAAACATGCAATCTACGTAATAATTATCGACTTAATATTTTCGTCATTTAATGTTCCTAATAATATTTCCGTATTACATATTGTATATCGACTTAAAATTTTCCTCATTTAATGTTCGTAATAATATTTCCGTATTACATATTGTATATCGACTTAAAATTTTCCTCATTTAATGTTCCTTATAATATTTTCGTATTACATATTTTATATAGACTGTACTGACTCTTGAAAGGAAAAACCAAACACCACTATCAAGCACAAAGTATTCTTAAAAAGCGCATAGCAGATCTAAATTTTCGCAGAAGCTTGACACAAAAGAAGACAAGGGGTAAAGTTCCTTGCTCAGTTAGAGCATGACAATTCTGGAATTATTGTGTAAACTAATTCAAGATGAAAATGCCATTTACTGACTGAATCTAATAACTATCATCAAATCAAAGTTATTTAGGGATCGAAAAAAAAAACCTATCAAAGTAAGAGACATTAGCTACGCCATAATAATCAGCTTTAGGAAGATAAACCCTTTCAAAAAAATGTAAATATAATCTACAACAAGATAAAATAAAAAGGTAAAGATGCTACAATTTTGTAAAAAGGATATAAAATGCAAGATAAAGGTAAAACATGTAACAGCCTTAAAACATATGGTCAAAATGTTTTCTGTAAACCGCATTTCTTCAAAAAGCCGAAGATTTCTCAGGTGGTATATATCATCATGAAGTTTCTTCATCGAGTTCAAATCAAAATACTTCTGCCTCAAAAAGTGGAAGTCAACATACTCGACAAGAATGTGCTACACTGTCAGTGGACACTGTCATAGTACTCACTGTGATCGAGGTTCACCCTTCAGGAGTATGCATATGTCAGGTATGTGTTTCCGATACGTGATCTGCACAATCATGTCATCTCTGCGATTTTGTTCTATATGAGAGACGCCAGTCTCCATTAGTGGTTTTGATGTTCTGAAGCTTGCTTGTGGAGTTTTCATTCCGTATATTTTGCAAAGTATGAAGAACATGCTGATTTATATAATATATGAAGTCAGTATATGGAATCTTCCATTCGGAACAGGCGACTGCAGGGCAGCTATGCCTGCTTTTTCTGCCCTTTCATTACCCTTAATAACAATACAGAATACTTTTTTCCAGCTTGTATGATCAAATCATGTTTCTGCAAGATCTGGGATATTAACAGATTGTCAGATTTTGGTTTTGGAAGACTTTCAGTGTGAAAAGGAATCCGAAAAGATGATGAAAATTGTTTGCTGAGAAGTTTCAATGTAGTTCAAAGATTTGAGTATGGCTATAATTTCTGCGGTAAAAATGAAAGCTGTATCCGGTAACTGGCTAAGATGAAAATAAAATCCAAAGAGACTCAACATGGTAGAGGGGTGGCATATTCTACAATCAAAACAAGAAGGTTTCATCAATAGATGTGTCTCAAAAGACAACTCCTAGTTCCAGACGTAATCCACAGACATACATGCAGAGGGGTAATTGTTGGATCGAAACAGGATGACATAGAATCAGTAGTAAAAAAAATCGTTTATCTATTGACTCTATGTATATAACGTGAAGTCTTCGTAAGCCCTCTGAATCATTTTTTTTAAAAATGTCAATATTTTATTTTATGTCATATTGGTATTTTTTCCTACACTGACAATGTAGTTTTTACAATGAGTTGCACTCGACATACTGTGAAACTGAAAACGTCATAAATTTGCATCATTGGGTGAATGACAGTTTATTGGCCTAGTTAACAGATCAAAATCATCGCCAAAATGATCTCTTGGCTGCAGGACGTTTCTCAAGAATACTAGTTAATACAGTCAGGAAGAAAAGCACGACAAGAAAAGTACAGGAAGGAGCAAATACAGAACAATTACACGTTATTCATGCTATTCTGAAAATTATTTTGCACGTATAAATTTAACAAATATTGTTGAGGAATTATTGCAGTTTATCGCCCGGTCAGAAAGATATATGAATTTATGCAAAGATAGCATCGGGTACTGGGCCAAAAACAAGCTAGAAAAGATTGATACGAGGACAACAAAATCCAATGCTTATGCATCCTTTGTACACTAGTATCTGCAGCTGGTGTCATGAAACCTTGCCAGCTTTATAGGGATCGGAAGCAATGCCATAATGAATGCGGATGGTAGACTTTTGACAGAGACGAGACGTTTTGCTACATCCCTAGCAGACATTG
This sequence comes from Margaritifera margaritifera, assembly GCA_029931535.1. NCBI lineage: Eukaryota > Metazoa > Mollusca > Bivalvia > Unionida > Margaritiferidae > Margaritifera > Margaritifera margaritifera. Next base: position 3,566,755 of record JAQPZY010001684.1, read on the forward strand.
GTATGAGTATCTGTGGTCATACCCTTGGAGGAAGGTCGTTGGCTTGTAAATGGCGGCGTAGAGGAATACAAACAATGAGAGGGATGTCAAAATATTCTGAATGAAGAGAAAGGGACAATAACTGCACATTTTGCCTCAGACGGATCAACATGCCAGAGAAGATATCTGAAGGTAGTTAAAACCAGGTGATATGAAAAGTAGAGACAGGAAAGCTAATAAAAGCAGCAGTTATATACAAGTAAAGAAAAGACAGCCAAACGCTGAAAAGCGGATAAAGCATGGTGATCAAGGGGTATATTTAACTGCGGCACGACAAGCAAACTCTGGCGTATCATTGGAGAGCTATCAGGTAATATTTAATGATACAAAAAGTACTAAAGGAGTTCAACTAACACATACATGCAACCTTTACAAAAATAAATGAGAGTGTTGCGTATTCTGGGTCTAATAAAACGAATAAATGGCAGTGAACAAAGCCCATGTATTTAAATCGAAAAAAACAGAGATCGAAGAGATCAAAGCAATAAGAATGGAGAACATTGGAAACACAAATATTAGAAAATAAGAAATCCTTCAGAAGATAGGTAAAGAAGCTACTGGTTGAAGAGAACAATAATTGAAAACATAATCTTGTCTCTATCTTCCAGATAACGTTCCCAAACGGCACACAACGTAACACGTCTGTGCCTTTGTTATGTGTTTCTCACTGTTCCTGATTGGCTGCAAAGTTAGATTATTTATAATTCCTATTATTTGATTTGATGAAAGCAAATGTTCTTCATGTTTACAGGGTGCTGCAGAAGCTAATTGCATAGTGTCAATTTTCTGCCACAATTAAGGTTCCATGACTAACATCTTCTGACGCCATTAAATAAATGGTTTAAACCCTAACATCTCTTTTTGATTGAATTTAACGATTTCATGCGGGTAGCCCCTCTTTGTGTATTTTAAAACGGGTACAGACGAATTAGAAGAAACTGTAACAACAAACTAAAGTAATATTGGAAAAGTTCAAGGGACAAAAAAGACAGTAAATTTACAAGAGGTTGAAGGCAAGTTAATTCAGAGAAAGCGAAATAAACGAAAAAAATTTAAGTTTAAACGCATCAATTCCTTTTGGTTGTGTATAATCAGCAAGAATCATTAGATGCAAATACAATGTAAAAGAGTACGAGCAGAACAATCAATTAAACACAAGCCAATTGCAAAGATATCGAGAGCACAACGGAAAAATACTGATTGTGACGCATGCCCCACTAGCAGGAAGCCATAAACTTTTGGAGCAAACAGCATTACCAATAGTAGCATTAATCAGTTTAATTAGCAGGATTTTGTAATTTTGTAATTATTCTTTTCGGTTACTGGCTCCGTGATTAGTTTTTTGAAAAAGATAATATCGGCCAAGCTAATCAAGCATCACAATAATGAAGAGAGACCGACAAAGTCGAAGAAGAGTCAAAGATCTCGATTAAGATGAGAATATGATGACAACAGAATATACCAGGAAGCAGCTAATAAAATGCACGGCTGGAAATTCCCAGTCAAAGATGAGTAAACAATCAATGCAGCACAAACCAACAGCAGAGATACCAATAGCTCAACGAAAAAAGAAAATTGCGATTCATGCTACATGCATCCGACAAGAGATATTAATAAGCATCCATGATAGATAAGTAGCTGAATTGCATGATTACATGAATGTTGACACTCTACGTATATAACTGAGAATAAGTAGAAATGTCCTGACGACAACTGATAAGGAGAGCGGGAAATTACATGTATATCCCTACAATCTACCTGCGGATGGTATAAAAGTTACTTACTGCAATGATAATTAACAAGATGTGGGACAGAAAGGAAAGACCTAATCCCAGCCAGGATAAACAAACGACGTGCTGCTCATGGAGTAGCTAGTGCGAGAAATTTCAGAAAGTGGAAAGGGACTTCTGTTTTGTATGGATTGACTACAAGAAGGCCAGTGATACAATCTCCCACTCATGCGTCCTGGAGTTTCTGAAACTGGCGGTTGTAGCTATGAAACATAGGAATGTTCATTATAAATAGTATAATATCTTGCAGACTGCAACTCTAACTTTAAAGCAACAAACTCAGAGATTGACATAATATAAGCAGATAATCTTCTAAGGAATATCATTGTCAACACAGATGTCCGTGATAGCAAAATTCCTCTAACAAGAGTGTAGAGATAACTTAAGGGAGCATAGCAAGGTAAGGAAGCAAAGAGAGAACTCACACATGATAAATCATCTGATCTTCGTGGTATACATGAGTCGGAAATAGGTTTCCTGATTTACAAAGAATTGACACCACTAACATTCAAATGAAACTATCTATCTATCCGTCTATAATGTCTATTCAAGAAAGTACTGACACCAGGCGTGGCACACTGGAGAAATCAGAGTACACCAAGCAGCTGGACGACAAAGATTGCACCACCAGTGGACAGGTGGAGGGTAGAAATGTCTACGGATTACAGATAGAAACAACGTGATGGCACGAAGGTTTAGATCATACAAAAGTACATTCACAGAATGAGGTGAGTAACTGGCTCAGGACATAAACAGAGGTAAAACAGTCACTGGCACCAATACTTTGGTAGTCAGTTTCATCAAGTACAAAACCAGATATAGTGGACTAGATCAAAATCATTGAACTTGAACAAGTGGGCAGATCCGGTTTTGGCCCCTATGCATCTTTGTATTCGTCACTTTCATTACATGCTTGCAAGAAACGCGTTTATTGGTCGACAGCCGATTTTTTTATACATCATTATTCAGAATAGGCACAGGAAATCATGGTAACAGACTAAACGTATCAGCAAGTGTAGATGTGAATTTCGTTTCCGATGAAAATAAATTAAATTGTTATTTGCAAAGTTTAGCACAATGAATAAAAAGTCCCGACCATAGCAATAAAACAAAAATAGTGGCAGCAATCTATTTTTAAAAAGAACGCATTGTCTCTTTTACGGGAAGAGTTTCCACGGGAGGTAAATCTTGCTGGAAGTACTTCGTAAGGAATTCTATATAAATGAGTAATATGGACGTTGCAATGTAATAGCTTTGTTCCCTGCGAGAACGAAATATGTATCGTCGTGAAACACATCTTGGAACATATGTACAAATTGACTAGAGTAACAGTATGTTTGAACAACAATAAAAGTACAACGGGGTTACAAATACACGATTGCAGCACAGTCACTGTAGTTGTAGTGGTAGTATTATTACCAGTATAGTTGGAGAAGAAGAGTTTTTTTCTCGATCTTGAGTTAACTGTCAAGATTAGAATTTAGATTTGAGTAGAAATGTATGGAGAAAATATAATTCTCACCTCTTGGTAAAGACTCATTTTGAAATGTTTAAAGAAGTAATAGTTTTTTTCGGCCTCATGTCTGTCCTTGTCGCATTCCTTGGCGAAAGTTTGTTCCGCTTTATACCCGATGCCTTGGACATTGCCATCTACTTTCACAAGAACACAAGTCGGAGTCTTGTAGGTGGACATCTGAGTGCCCCATCTGCTATTTATCCAGATTTCTTGTTTGTTGGTCACATATGTATCACGAAATTGGCAGGCATATCCCGAGTATGTGCTGCCTATGTCTAATGCAATCACTAGCTCAATACCTGTGTCCATTGTAATCTGGTGAATAAATAAGTTAGATGAATCATGTATGTTTATCTGTGTGTGTGTGTGTGTGTGTCCCAGCATACATATTGTTCATGGAATATGCATCAAATTAGAAAATACTCATATATCTTTACATGTATTTCGTAAGTGTATCTCATTCCCTTCATCTTCCTACCTACCATTTCTCTCTCTCATATATATATATATATATATATATATATATATATATATATATATATATATATATATATATATATATATATATATGAAAGTTGACGGAGAGACTGATATATATATATCAGTCTCTCCGTCAACTTTCAAAGTCAATTCAAGAGCATGGCAGAAGAAAATTTTGTATTGAAAAACATACGTTATCCTCACTTTTTGCTGGTTTTTTTACGGTAGGAAAGGCGATAATATATATCCCTTTGTATGTAGTAATTTATATTCACAATTTGCATCATATTCAGTGATTTCAATGCATGCTACTGAACATTAATGAATTTGGTGTAGGGTGAAATGAGAAGAAAATTAGAAAAAAGAGAGAAATAACTATGTGTATGTAAAAGATGGTGGAAATAATAAACGTAGTAGCAATCTAAGATCTTATATATATCTACCTATCAGAATGCTTATTTACCCGCATACATATATAAGTATCTTATACATAGCTGGCCCTTTGGAAAATATCCTCAACATTGCATGTAAGAATAATTGCATCTTATCTATAAAAATATACTCCATATTACAATGAAAAACAAGTGAATACATCGTGATTTATATCACCGCCTGCAAAAATATCACAACTCTTCAAATAGCAATCTACTTTCCTTGAAACAGCTACCTTCTGGTATATTCTGTGTGTTCCAATGAACTAATTTGTCAAGTCAGATAAAAGACCACTTGTGCAAGGTATATCTAATTAAAAAGTAAAAACAAAAATCAAAATTCTGCGTCGAAGTGGAGACGAACGTATGGACAAACTGATGATTCTATGTATCGACTATAGTGACTATAGATACAATGCCACAAAATATTAACAATACAATATGCTACAACATATGACAATACTATGTTACAGTACAGTTGTGTCGACCGTGTTAATCATGTAAATGCAACTGTGATCCAATTCTTTTGAGTCATGTACATTAACAAATATAACATGCTTTGTTGAGCTTTCTTTAATCTTTTTTTTTGCAACTTCATCATCTGTCGTCTAATTTTAATAAACTCTTTACAACCGTCAATTTAGCCGTGTATGTGTCTGTGTCTTTTCAAGGAGGAACGAGTAAATTTTAAAGAAATTGGTACACGAATTAGTGGGTGGAGCATTTTTTTTTAAATTTCATTTTTCGATAGATCTGAGTAGTATACAAAATAATTGTTGCAATTTTAAATATAAGGAAACACTTCTGGACAACTCTTATTTGTTGTATTTTTGTACCATTAGCTATTAATTCTCCAATAATTACTGCTGCAGTGGCCATTTATAGTTCTGGAAACAATAAAGGTTTTGCTTCTTCAAAACATATAATAGATACGAAAGTATCTATTACAGATCTCTTTCCGATACACAACTCATCACCTTTGCTGGGGAGAAGTTCTGCAAAACAATTAATGAGTAATAAATTTGTATACTGCTGCCAGCTTTTATCTTGTGCTGCACGACGTCTGGATCGTAAATATCATGAAGTGAGACACATTTGGATTATGTTTTAATGTTGTATATATATGTATATATATATATATATATATATATATATATATATATATATATATATATATATATATATATATATAGTTCTCCTCAAGATAATGTATGTGCTTCTTTTTACCTTGTACACATTATATTTCTTTTGTGGATTGATCGTGTATACAAAACGGGTATTATTTACATCTAATCTGGCATTAAGAATCAAAATGCATGATGTTAAATTTAGGCTCTGTATACAAGTTGGCAAAAATGGTATATAAGCCTTTGTTATTTATTAGAATTACAACTAAGATAATAAAAGCGACACAGTTATAAAAAGTATGATGCCTGATCAGTAATATACACAAAAATTGAATACAAAATATAGGTCATCACCAAAAGGTAAGTGTTAATAACGATTTAGAGAATTACACGCTTGAATTCTTTACAAACCTCAAAAAGTACGGCCCTTTTTAGTTGACAAAGAAATGATAAATAACTTAAATGTTTTTATGCTTAAAAATTGGAATGCAAATATTCCTCTAAAGTCCCAAGAAAAGAATTCATTATACTTGACTGTCGTATGAGACTGATGCTATTGGTGGTCTATTGATTAGAAAGTGTCTGATGCAATAGGCCCTATGAATTAATCTTAATTGAATCGCCATTCTGATTGGCCGACCTGTTATTTACTCAGTTTCAACGAGTCTAGCTACTAATGTACAGTTTGAAAAATTGCGTAAGACTCGAAGCAGAGATGCGCTAGACGGTGGAAGATGTAAACTTACTGTTCGATAATTCCTCTTCATTGTCTGACTGGCCCAGGAATGTTTTAGTTAAATTTGTAATGTTCTCGTATGCCTATAGGGGGTAGCAATACATAACAATATGAGTGGCCAACTCATTTTTAATTTTGAGTTTGAACCTACAGATAGACCCAAGGCTGGCTGGGCTAGTAATTTTAATATATGATTTGGGATACTCTCGTATCGCTATAAGAGATGTAAATATACACAATATGAGTGGTCAAGATTTCTAATACATTTTGAAAACAATATTTACTGGATTTTGCTGGCATAGTCATTTTTTAAATGTTAATTTTTAATGTTTCTCGTATACACGAGATGAACAAAATGTGACTGGTCCATAATTGCTCTTTGTATAAGCTAAACATAACAACATTGTGCACTAGTAGTTCACTGATTTTATACTATCATGTATACAAATTGGAGTTCACTCTGAGTTTAAAGTTAATGCACTAGAAGTGCACTTTCTGTAAGTTTTAGTGTAGGCGCAACTGTATGCACACTTATCTGTGGACATTTTCTTGGGAAATTAAAATTGGTGGATTTACCCGTCAATGTTTGCATATTTGTAGTATTTAATTTCCTGGATTAACCTCTACAAATACCCAAAATAAAGAATACAACGAAAAAAACTATGCCGACTAGAAACTGCTGTCGCTTGAATGGTTAAAACAATAATACCACCAGTATGAGCACAAATCAGACATCAATCAAGATCAGTCACTTACACCGTGTTTTTTTGTCCAATTGCTCAACATCAAAGGGAGCCAAAGCGGGAAACTTCTGCGCCACACGTGGCTAATATTTTGTTGGGTCTTTAAATTCATGGTTCGGTGCAACAACGAAATCCACGAAAATTGGTTCTCCACGAAAGTTAGTGAGACCGCAGTACTAATAATACCATGTGATCAGTCAGTGTCGTGTTCGGTTTCATACATTACAAAACAGCAGTCAATTATGTTTGTGTATACTTAGCAAACCTCTATATATGTACAAAATATTCGTCATGTCTGAAATTGTCTCCACAACCATATTAACGAATATTTAGAATATTTATGATACGAACTATTCAGTTAAAAAATCTCTACTTTCATTTTCTCCCGAGCTGCAAGGGACTTTCCTGTATGATGTAATGGTCTGTTTTAAATACAGCTTTTAATTATCGCATGCTATGTATTATGCACGCCTTAATATTCTATTTTAAGTAAAAAATAAGAATAAAAATAATATATTATATTTAAAAAAATATAACACAAAAGTAATGGCATATATTTACATTACCGTGATATACAAAAGCCTGTCAGTTCGATCTCAGTGTACAATACTGTGGAATACATGCATGCTAAAAGAATATAATAACAGTAATGCACGCAATAAGCATGTATGTCTAAAGATTTTTGTATCCTATTTCTTTGTCCACGTCCATAATATACAGTGAATGTAGAAATAAAATTCCTGCCCAATGATAAATCATGAGTTGCACATTCAAGTAGTGAAGTATTAAAATGCAAAGTGAAAGTAGACCAGTACGTAGAAGTGAACAATGAAAATCATTCGGCCGTGCACGATTTAGAAGACTATCACAAAATCTTCAATATAAATCTGTATTCTCTCAACGTCAGTTCAAACTTACCTAATATCCCTGCCCTGCTATAACTTAACGGTAAGTCGAGTATACTGGGAAGTTATCAACCAGGAAGAAAATAGGTGTAGTTTAAAATTACAACCTGATTTGCTGTATAGGAAAACCAGCTAGACTGTGACAGATTTAATCGATAGTTCCTGCCTTTATTCCATGAGACGCACTGGATATTTTGCAAGCTTACGCGGTTTGGGTTATTATTAAAGCTTGTTTTAAAACTTCCTTTAGTTTTGCTTTGAGGTCACCCATTTATTTGCTCTCCGGAGGCACACACTATTTTCGTGTTGCACATCAAAAATACATAACCGGCACGTGATGTAAATATACACAATATGAGTGGTCAAGATATCTCATACAGTTTGAAAACATAATAGGATTCTGATGGCCTAGTCATTTTTTAAATGTTAATTTTTGATGTTTCTTGTATACATGAGATGAACAAAATGTGACTGGTCCATAATTGCTTTTTGTATAAACTAAACATAACAACATTGTGCACTAGTAGTTCACTGATTTTATACTATTATGTATACAAATTGGAGTGCACTCCGAGTTTAAATGTAGTGCACTAGAAGAGCACTTTCTGTAAGTTTTAGTGTAAGCGCCACTTTATGCACACTTATCTGTGGACATTTTCTTGGGAAATTAAAATTTGTGGATTACCTGTCAATGTTTGCATATTTGTAGGTATTTAATTTCGTGGATTAACCTCTACAAATACCCAAAATAAAGAATACAACGAAGAAAACTATGCCGACAGGAAACTGTGAATGGTTGAATGGTTAAAACAATAATACCACCAGTATGAGCACAAATCAAACACCAATCAAGATCAATCACTTGCACCGTGTTTTCGTCCAACTGTGTTCGGTTTCATACATTACAAAACAGCAGTCAATTATGTTTTTGTATAAATAGCTATAGACTGTGACAGTTGTAATCGATAGGTCTTGGCTTTATTCCACGAGACGCATTGGAAATTTTGTAAGCTTACGCGGCTTGGGTTATTATTAAAGCTTGTTTTAAAACTTCCTTTAGTTTTGCTTTGAGGTCATCCATTTATTTGCCCTCCGGAGGCGCACACTATTTTAGTGTTGCTCATCAAAAATACATAAGCGGCATATAGTGTTCACCTGTATGCAGTGGCGGCCATTTTTTTCCTTTCATGTCTCTTTCGTTTCTCGATCAAGCTATATTTTATATAGCTGAAGTGACATTGAGGTTGGTATTGATTAACTCACTTTTCTAACCATATTTCATTTACGTCTTCTTGGTCCTATATTCACTAAGGGAAACAGGAAAGTTGGAATTTATTTCATGCTATATACATTTTCATATCATCATGTAAAGATCAGTGAGAAAAAAACCCAACAAAAAACCAACAAAACATCTTCGTTGTATAATACATATATTTGGTTTTAACTTAGTATTTAAAGAACTACATGATAAACTTTTCTCCCATCCGCGTTTTTGAAACTAAAGAAACCATACGGGTCTCAATGGTCAGACCATGGTTTCTTGACTACATCCCTCTAGTTAACTTTAACTAAAGTGAGTTTGATCACACTCTAGTCCACTAATAATCTCAATAGCTAGGTGACTGAACTCACTGTTAGAAAATAATATGTCACGTGGTAAAGAGGTGTGAGTATCATTTTAGCTCCACTCTACATCTCAGAAAGGGATAAAAATCAATGTACCCCCCAAAAATGCAATATTAAAGGAGCACTACTATATATTGTGAAAAACAAATAATAAAACTCTAGAAAACTCTCGAAAATTGTTGTCCTTGTATAAGCACAACTTTCTGACCTATAAAGTATATTTATAACATCTGGGATGATATAGTTAATCGAAGTCAAACTTCCGATTTGAAAAGGGTCGACGTCGTTTTTGAGTTCTATAAATAGTTACAGGGATTCAGTATTCATATTCGAACAACTGCGGCTGTTCCCGTAAATGTGAGCTTGAGGAAGACCTACATTCCAGAAGAATAATTGTGTCTTGTGGAAAAACTGGTTGTACTGATGGGATTAGATGGACTAAAAAGACGGAGAAAGAAGAAATAGCAGACAGAGTACAACGGATATAATGGAGCTAAACGCTTTCAATCTATGGAAAATGGCTTAAAGTAAGTTGACATGAGAGAAAGCGAGGTACCTCCAAACAATTATTTTTGCTATAGTTGCTGACACGATTTCCTATCGATGTTTGCAGCAACTTTAAATCAAAAAATGATATTTTCTCAGACATTAGTGGTGGAGGAATGGATATGCATTCAGTATGATAGATAAAGTTATCATGACTGGAACTGCTTCTAATTTCATTAATATTGTTTATTTCAGAATGTAGGTAAATAAGTTATTTCTCTCAAATGCCATAGACTTAATTCTTTCAAATTTTATTTTGCACCAATAATGTTGTGTGTGTGTGTGTGTGTGTGTGTGTGTGTGTGTGTGTGTGTGAGAGAGAGAGAGAGAGAGAGAGAGAGAGAGAGAGAGAGAGAGAGAGAGAGAGAGATATGTGCAGCCACTGTGATGAATTGTTTCAGGCATTTGATAATAATTTATATAGAACACCAAATATTTAAGCCTAAAAGATAAGACAGCTTGCTCCATCATTTTCAGTAGATAAATTAAGGACAAAAAATGTTTAGGACATGCATTGCATAAGTATTTATTTTTCTCTAAATAAGAAAGATCATTCTTACAGCAGCAGCAGTAGAAGATGATGTAATAATAATAATAATAATAATAATAATAATAATAATAATAATAATAATTATTATTAATATTATTATTATTATATAGCACGATTGGAATATAACAACTGTTGTAGTTAAACCACAGTTCAGTTGCTTTACTCACCATTTCTGCTTTGCGCATAGTATGCTCTGCAGATTCATTCAGCAGGGCATTAATATATTTGTTTTACTTTATATTCCTTATTTACAACATGCTTTTTTTTGTCAGGAACCACATCACATAAAGGACCTTTATAACCCTATTTAACAAAACTATTCAAACCAGCATTGCAGAGGCCTGACAGATACTCTCATATATTTGGAATCCAAAACCCTTTTGTCTGTTTAGACTCCTTGTAAACTTAGCTTACATTGACAGAAGTGTAACTATTATGGTTAAGTGTTTTGGTGAAGGATTATATGGATCATTTTATTTTATCTACATTGCATCCAATGAATGGGTTTAGTGTCTGTTTACAAAATACATTTAAATTGTGTTATTGGAAAGAGGACAATGATGCTTGGTATGAATGTTTGCAGGTAAGACAATGTTGCTGCCCAGTATCATAATATAGGTAATAATTTCAGTATCTTTTAAAACTAGTATCTGAAGGTAAGAAATCAAATTGCTTCTTCCAAACTTAAGTAGACTTTCAATACCTAGTACACTGAGGAACTCAGCTATTACAAATACCATGGAATCACCTATTGACAGCTATTACAAATACCATGGAATCACCTATTGACAGCTATTAAAAATACCATGAAATCACCTATTGACAGCTATTACAAATATCTTGGAATCACCTATTGACAGCTTTACATACAGACTCCAAGCTTTACACGTTTTTTTTTTTCTTCAAATTATAAAACTTGAGGTAATAATAATAATAATAATAATAATATTCAGCTGCAATGTGCATTGGTTGTTATTTGTGGTTTTCTTTTCCTATGCATTACTTGTATGTATGTTGTAACCATTCCTTCTACAGTTATGGCCATTGAATAGAAAATAGCAATTTATATTTTATGAAACATTTGAGGACATTTGGAATATCATATTAATAGGGTAGATGGAAAATAATATTTTAGCTAGTTTCTGTTGTTTATAGTTGTGATAGAAGTAAAATTAGTATTGAAAATTAAAATAAAAGTTTTGTCAATATAGTTAATGTGTATAGTTATTAGTTATATCTTTAAGTTCAAATATATGTAAATTTGTTTTGTGTTCTAATGTCATGAACAAGATGTTTCATGGAAGGTGTACTTTGTCAACCAATTAAAGATGTTTCTCTAAGTATTGATAGTATTTGAAATAGTTTCATAATTATCATTGCCAGTTATAATGTTTAAATAAGTTGCACAAAATTCTATTCCCGTGCATTTTTTTAAAAGTGGGGATTTAATCTTCATGCCCATCTGTTTGTCTGTCCCTCCATTAGTAATGTAGTGTATCTCCTACACCATTGAAGATATAGACTTAACATGTTGGGATATAATTGGAGGTGGTCTTTAGACAAGACCCTTGAGGTGGGACCAGGGGCTGGGATATTATTTTTGTTTTTAAATCTCAATATTTTAAGTATTCTGAGTCGAGATGTGAAAGTTTGTTTGTATCATCTTCAAGGCCAGGGTTATAACATATGTAATAGACTTTGGGGTTACAATCTCTGGTCTTGCCCCAGAGGTGGGCCAAATGGGGATGCTGTTGAGATCCTCACACAATAACCATATACATGTATACTGGTATATCCAATACAGACCATGGGTCATGCCTCTTAGGTTGTGGACTTGCCCCTGGATCATAGCTTAGAAAGGGTTGAGATCCATACCTTCTATCCATGTATTGGTTGAAGAACATAAGATGAAATCAGACATATTTCCTGTACAAACCCTGGGGAAGGGTATTTGCCACTGGGTCATATCTTGGAAATTGTTGAGATGCCCAGCCTATAACTATAGACAGGTCTAAAAGGCATGAGGAGACAAAATTAGACATACACCCAGTACAGAGCCTGGGTTGTGCCCCTGGGGTTGGGAACTTAACCCTGCCTCATAACTTGGAAACTGTTCAGATACCCACCCTACAACTATATATATATACATTTAATGGGCACTTAAACATCCAACACATATCCTGGGTTATGCCCCTCGAGTAGGGAACTTGCCCTTGGTTCATAACTTGGAACTATTAAGATTCTCACGATATAACCACATATGCACTAACTGGATATGAAAAGAGAAATACATATTTGCATTATTTAAACATTTGCCCCTGGATCAGGCCATACCCCAAGTGGTATAGATTGGAAGTGTGGTGATATGCAATGCCATGCCATTTAACTAATTCTAGGTTTTCTTTAGTATCTCACCTTGGATTACACTGAATTTGATATTTACCCAAGCAATCATCCAGTGTGAAAACAATACAAGTGACACTGCCCACATGCTTCTTTTAGGAAATGTGGATTCAGTGTGCATAGATACTTGTGTAATTTTGTACGAAATCTTCCTGTTTTATTCTGCTTGGTAGGTTTACTGACCGAGGCCAGCCTATCAGCTGGATAATAATTTGTAAATTTACACAAGAACTAGAGGGTCAGTTGACAGTCTTTCTTTGTGATAAAGGTCACAGATCATGGTTAGATTTACTCTAAGTGTGCTGTTTATAACTCTGAAACTGATAGAATTAGTGGCATGAAAATTGGTAAAATTTTACATATATATAAAACAGGGATGTAAAATTTACCACATACATGGTTCTCATTTGAAGGTCAAAGGTGGATATTACTATATTTGTTAACTATACATCATGACTCGATGTTGTCACTTAGCACTTTCACTTACCTATCCTTAAGGCCATGTCACAGGTCAGTATAATTTTTTATCCAAACTGTTACCCAGAATCTGTTAAGTTGTTGCAGATAATGGAATGAAACAGATAACCATGTGGAATCATAGCTTGAGGGTGTGTCATGTACTCATCGATAGCATGGTTCTATCAGTAAGATCAAAATCACATGCGAACCTTCCTCACTTTTTGTTTTGGGACTGTAACTATAAAGTTATTTAATGGTAGTGTAATTAAACTTATGTTAAAATAATAACTTCTGAATGTGTAATTTTTTTCATGGTATTTTCATCAAGGCTAAGATCATAGATTAACCTTATCTACTTCTGTCAGGACTCAAGCTCAGAAATTCTCAAGGATAGTAATACTGAGATGAAACTTTATATATTAATGCATCATGACCTAAGGTCATGTCACATGACACGCTTTTATGATCCAGTTTTCAAGATCAATGTCATTTTTATGGTTGGATTGTAGTTCAGAAGATGTTTAAGTAATGAAAATAAAATATTTTGGATGGTGTATCTTGTAAAACTATCAAGATCCTATCTGCAAAGCTAATGTCACAGTCATCTCAAGGTTACTCACCTGTAATATCTTGGTTGTAATTTTAAAGCCATTAAAAGTAGTATTATAACACATTTTGGGAATTTTACATCTTGACTTTTTGTGACCTTTATAATCTAAGCATTGAGGTTATGATCACTTGCCAATATACATATTTTTCTTACCAAGTCTTGAACTAAAAACCCATATTTAGAGAGTTGAAACTGTATATACTCATATCCATGATGACCTGTGACTGTTTTATATATATCTTGAACAGAGGCATCACAAATGCTCAAGCAACCCCTGCAACTGGTTGGGGTAGAGGTGAGGGTCCAGGCCCAGCGGGAGCCCCAAATTCCTATCAAACAACTTTTGTTTATTAGGAGGGGGTTACAGAGTTAAGTTTTGCGAGGGTGGGGTGTGTGGTGGTGGGGGAGGGGGCAGAGTTTCTTGTTACACCAGTGATCTTGAAGGTCATGGTACTAAATTTTTGTATCCAGGCTGTAGCTCTGAAGTTGTTTAAGATATTAAGAAGAGTGTATGTATACTAATGTTGAGAGCGTGTTGCATATCATGTTCTGTTATTTTTCAAGGTCAAGGTCAAGGCATGAACACTTCTGGTGACATGTAACTATAGTGTCATGTTAAAATTATGATATGAATATTTATGTATTTTTTTATACACCTGTCTTAAATCAGGCTATTATGTTAACACATAGTCTGCCCATCCTTCTGTTCACATTTGCTTGTCCAGCCCATAACTTTGTAACAGCTGGAGAGATTTTTTGAAACTCTGCATATGCATATGTCAGACTAGACGGTGTGTCACATACCATTGACAATGCCCCCTGTCACAAGGTTAAGTTTATGGCACGGCAAGGGAAAATGTAATTACATGATTTGTAATTTGTCCGGAGAACAACTTTTGAACTACTGTCAATATTTTCATGAAACTTAAAACAGTTATATATTATAACTTGAGAGTGTGTCGCATACCATAGACATGACTTCTGTCCCAAGGTTAAGGTCACAGACAGGGGAAATGTAAAATCCATGTACAGGTTGATCATTTTAACCAATGAAGATGTTTCTTAAAACTTTGGCTTGTTATATATCTTAACTTGACAGGGTCTCAAATATTCATAGTCATACCCTCTGCCCCCAAGGCCAAGGTCAAAAACAAGGGAATTCAGTGGCCTGTTTCCTTATCCAGGCTGCCACTTTTGAACCACTTACAATATTTTAAAGAAATTTTACCCAGCTCACACCTTATCATGCAGTTGGCAGGTTTCTATCTCAAAGGTCAAGGTCATTTGTAAGGAAAAGGGCACAGTATGGATATATAATGTGCTGTGTGGTACTCTTGCTGCTTAAAGCCTTAAGGTTGTGTCAAATCTCATTGTTTTGGTGCCACCTTCAAGATCAAAGTTGTAGACTTTGAAGGGGTATTCTACAGGCATCTACCTTCAACCCTTGTGATACTGATGTGAAATTGTGGGTGTTTTGAGTATGTGCATCTTAGCTGCCTTTGTTACAGAATTCTCATCAACTTTATGTGCATGCACCTATAGCGTTATGGGGTTAATAAATGCGTGAAAGGGAAGGGCATGCAGAGATGCTATTTTTATAAAGATTTCTGTTTTAAAATAACTTTCCATAAGTTCTATATGACATAAACTTTGGTACCAAAGAACTCCTCATGTGAAAATATTTGTGAAATAGGCTAAGAATATGAAGTGTGTTCCAACTGCTAGGAACTTCATACAAAGTGAGACAAGACACATACAATATCATACATTATTCATTTATCATCTGTCCTGCATGAACTTCGGGAATGACAGAATCAGTTTAAATAACAACCAGATCAAAAATATATTTTTACATCAAAATAAACAGCCATATTTGATCAAACCTTCCAGGAATAATTTTAGGCAAGTTTTGTTTTTGATGGCTTCCATAGCAACCATTCAAACTCCGTAGCAACCAGGTAGAAAATAAATTTTTCTCATCTCTCCCCAAAAATACATGAGTAAAATTTTAATCAAAGAATTGAAGGAAATATATATCATTTACATGATTTACAAACACGTATTTGTCTCTTGGTCTTGTGACTGCCAGATGAGGAACGTAATTTTGAAATCTTCTCCGCTTTGGAGAATTTCATTTAATGTCATCAAACTTTCAAGAAATGTTCCATCTGACATGTTCATGTCAATGTTGTTTCTTATAGCCTCCATAGCAACTATTTATCTTTTACAACAACCAGCTGGAAACATATTTAAATATGTTTAAAACTACTATGGCAACTTAAGTAGAACTTCATAAATAAAAGTAAAATCGTGGGGGGCGGGGCACATTGGATTTTATTTCAAACCAGAATTTTTTTTTCTTTTGCCCCAAGATATTTTATTTTTTTCAACTAATATAATGGATATAACAGGTTCTTTTTTTCCACAAATCAGAGCAAGAATATTTTTTAAAACTAATTGTGGGCAGAAAATTTATTGATAAAGAAACTCCCAGGCACCACCCACTCACAAATATTAAACGGCCAGTCTCTAAGTTGAATGCAATCAGAAGAAAAATCTCTGAACCTAGTATAACCTGCAGATTGCTGTTATTTTACACTTTTGGTTGAAATTCAGCCAAGTGTGCCTCTTATACTTACTTTATTTTTTAAAAAGTATGTTTCAATAACCCTTATACAATTCACTTCATTTTTTTAAAAAGAAGACAACCTTGAATAATAGCCATTATTCAAGAGTTGCATCCTGTTCAAAATATTTCCTTTTTATACTTTCATGTCAATCAGTGGGCGGTATATGAAATTTACTTTGTCCATCTGTGTGTGTGTCAGTCTATCTGTCTTCCTTGTTCATGCTATAACTCCTGTTCTGCTTCACTTATTAACTCTAAACTTGCACTATAGGTGCACTTGGGATGCGAATGTGTTATGCACCAGAACTGGATCAGTGTAACCTACTTTTCAGGATTTACTGTGAACCAAAGAATTGTGCTTGGGCTCTAATTACACTACCTTTTCACATATTGCCACCAAACTTGGACTAAAGGTGCATCTTATAATGCTACTACTATTTAGTAAAAAAAATGAGTGGTGACAATTATTTCTTGGCTTCAATTCAAATACCTCTTCACCTATTAAAAAAATACAGTAAGAATGCATCTAAGAATTATAGCATTTCACACATTTCTAGGATTCTGAACGCTACTAAAATATAATGTCTGTGCACAAATTATGACACCTTTTAGCTTAGCAATTACACTAAAAATGTATCTTAGAATGGAAACATTTCACATTAAAATTGGGTCTCTGTGAACTTTTTTTCTAAGATTATGAAAAATACATAAAAATGGTGTGTGTGTGTTCAAATTATAACACCTTTTAATCTACTACAACCAAATATACATGTCAAGTGCATATGGGAAATTAGCTATGCTACATATCAAAACCAGATTGTTGTGACCTACATTCCATGATTAGCTGACCACTCAAAGATATTGATTGGTATCACAGAAGTGAAGGTGATTTTATGAGCTCCTGCTCACAAACGACTCTAGTTCGACAGTTCAACTCTAGATTCTACCCGGTCAATTTCACAAAATTTAGTTAGTAAAAGATAGAAGAAAAAAAATCTGAATAACACAACTAACTGGCATAACTAGTGAGTCTAAACGGTCTCTGGTCCTCTGCTAACACAATTCCTTTCAGATTGTATTGTATTTAGTATTTTGTTATAGAGATGAATACAGCTTTGATTAATTTTGACATAAATACACCTAAAAAACCCCAACTCTTTTGAATTTCAAAACCACTCTAAACGGGATTGTACTTCATGGCATAGATTTTGTGTGCAGATTTTGATGTCCGGTTTTACCCTGTCTTATAATTTTCAAAGAGTAAAAAGTTGAATAAAATTCGGTAACTTAATATTTTTTAATTATCAGCAGTTTTATATTTGTCTTAGAAACTTATTAAGAATGGGTAGAGAGGAAAAGGACGTATTATTTGATAAGAATCTGATGTGTTTAGTTTCCTTTAAAAAAAAACATAATAAACTTCTCCTGGCATTACTCTTGGCACATCAAGAACAACTCTAATGGATCTCGTACAATTTTATTTATTTAACATAAACTGATACACGTAGCAATCTTTATTTTGATTACTTTTATCTTATTGATGACGAAAGCGAAATTTTTGCGTGTACTATATACATCCTTCAAAATATTAAAAAAATGTAATCCTTTTGTTAGATCTTTTGCACTATATTCGCCGATAATATTATAAAAATATGTGAAATATATATCGACGACTTCTCTGAATCCATCTTTACCATCAAATAAATAGACAGAAGGCTCATCCTATTATTATTACTATGATTTTTTTTACGGGGGGGGGGGGGGGGCGGGAGAAGTTATAACGCAAACTTTGGGATGACCCCACGATTCTTTTATACAACAAATCTAGAGCTCTAAAACTGCGTATAAAAACTGCTTATTTCTAGGAGAATACAATACTCTGTTTTAAAAATATTTCATCACATCGGCGACAGCAGTAGATAGCCCTTTATTATCACCCCTTTATTATCACGCCATTTGCGCCTTAGATTACCATTTTGATACGTCACGGGACCATATGCGTCGATAAGCGCTATATTTAGACGAGGAAATCCCTACGTATGTCGAAGTTTGACCGTCTTTAAACGCGATTTCCAACCTTTTTACATTGAACACAAGCTTAACTTCAGAATGTTTCGACATTTTGAATCAAACAGAAAGAACAATTAAAAAGTTAAATATATGAAAATGTATAGAGGAGTGCTCCTTGAAGGATATTTTGAATACTTTGAATGAATTTAATGAAAACTAAATAAATATGTGCAAACGGCGATAAAACTGCCATCAGTGATGGTCTTTTTTAGCTGAGGTTTTCTAATGCAGATCAGCCAATATATTGTATAATTGTACCTTTGCGCAACAAATAATTTTTCAGGAAGATTGGATACATATAGCATATTAATACTTATAACAAACTAACATTAAATATCAATTGCACGAAATCTGCGCTCTGCTCGTTTTTTTTAAAAATATTTTTTTTTTAACTTACAACGTTGATAGATTCATGTTTCCGTTAATAGCGTAAATAAAAAATCATCAATCTTGTGCTCACGGACAATTGGGAATCATGATCAGTGGCGGCGCGAGGGTTTGAAGCCCCCGGGGGGAATGTTTTTTAATGGCGCCCCTACTTTGCCACAGAAAGCAGTTTTATTTATGCTGGCCAAAAAACAAAAAACAAAAAAGCTCTCGACGGCTCCCCTTCCCCTCGCCCGACGTCATGGGGGCATTGCCCCTCCCCCTCATGACATCCCCCAACCCCCGCGCCGCCACTGATTTTCATAGACCGTTTCCATGTTGAACAAATTATAGAGCCGTACGGGAAATGTAATGTTAAATTGTTTTTATTACAATCGAACACACCACATATACTATCCATCAACCGCTTTTTGATTACTAACCAAACACACCACATCCCAACAATCCAGCACCCGTCTTTTGATTACTATCCAAACACACCACACCATACAATCTAGTATATGCTTTTTGATTACCATCCAACCCCCAGAATCCAGTAGCCGCTTTTTGATTACTATCCAAACAGCCCCATTAAGTAACGAAAAGGGTAGGAGTATTTATACACACACGCTACACTTACATACATACAAACATACTATCACACAAGAAGAGGGGTATGATATACCAGAAGGGGGATCAAATAGACAAACACCCCCCCCCACACACACACACACACACAAAGGCATACTATACTATCCCACAAGGGTATGAAGTGTTTATATAGACACTACTATACCCTTACACACATACAAACACAAGAGAAGGGGTAAGGGATTTTAAGTTTTAGTTTTTGTGAAAGACATAGACATACACAAACACATACACGCACAAACACATTTTTTATTGCAAAATGATTAGTATCTCTCTTTTCTAGAGATCTTTGTCCCTAGTTCTTTCCATTTTCTTCCAAGATGTTTTGGTGGAGAACACGAGTCTAAAACTAGGCTCGTTGGCCTCCTTACCCCAGTCTTCCCTCTTCTTCTCCTCCTCCTCCTTTGGCATCTAATCTGGATGACCCAATCGGCGAAATATTTCTTGGACTTTAATCCTGTTGGGATTGAATTGGTCGAGTTCCGTCTCTCTTCTCCGTCTCTCCTCTTCACTCTCCTTCTTCATTCTCTCCCTTATCCTCCTCTCCTCCGGAGGCATGACGCTTTCATCTTCATCACGTCTTCATCCATCACCTCTCTGACGAACTCTTTGGCGATTCTCAGAGAGGTGATTTGCCTCTTCAGGTGCCTCTTGTTGGGGTAGTACTCCATTTCATCCATTGACCCAGGAGGTGTTCCACTCTCTCCATCAAAGATATCGCTTCCATTAACTTACCCATCTTACAATGTTCTGCCATTCTTCTTGTACACACAAGTCGACCATGCATGGCAATACTGATTGATTGAGTTTTGAATTAAAGTCGTGTTCGGTCATTCGACCATGTACGACTGATAACATTGTGCGCACAGCGCACTATTGAATTATTTATGTGGTGGATAATGTCTGGTGAGGAAAATGGCGGAAAAGGTGCCCTGGCAAGGGGTGCGCCGCCGTCTGGGAAGAGCTCCACTTGGTCCAGAGTAAAAGCTTTTTTTGGATGTTGTGCTGCAAGATAAAATGTCGTCTTGCAGTCCTATTTATTGAGTATACTTTTGGAATAACTCTGTACTTATGGCAATTATAATGCAGTTAGTGGGAAGTTTGCAAAGATGTTTTTAAGGAGTGGAATTTGGGGTTGTGGCGAGTTGTCTTTGGGGTTTTAGTTACCTGCCTGTGCTATACTTAATCGGTTACTTGCCTTGTGCAGTGGGCTCCGATGGTCTGGGCTTATAACCACCTCATATGTTTGATAAGGGGTGGGGCACGTCTATGGGCCTTGTGCAGCTGGCCCTGATGGTTTGGGCTTAGGACCACCTCATATTCTTGATAATGTATAGGGCAGTTCACTGGGGTCATTACCAATATTTGCCGCCTCGTGCAGCCGGCCCTGATGGTCAGGGCTTAGGACTATCTTATACTGTTCTAATTTTATATGGGCGAGAAGGCTGTGATTTGTTGTTATTAGTCAGGGTTATGTTCAATGTTAATAATTATATAGATATCATTACCTCATATCTTGCATCAATGTGTTAGAGAGAGAGAGAGACGGAGGTGGTTTGGGGGTGGGGTGGTATGTGTGTTATTGTCTTTACAGAGTGTTATAAGTTTCCCACCACCAAGTGTTAGTATGGGATTACTCGAGTTAGGAAAACCATGCATTATGTTATGGAACTTATAACATTAAGGTACCGATAGTTACTTTGTTGTATTGGTGCATCTGTGTGTTGTTCTATATGTATCTTGGCATTTTAGTTTATAATTTCGAGTTTACCCGATTAGTTAAGTTTAATATACCCAGGGACAGAGATTCGTTACTGATGAGCAGGGAGAATTATAATATTTAGTGGTTTGTAATTTGTGGTTCCGGTTTCTGTTGTCAGTTAAACAAGAACTTTTGTACATGTAGAACTTAAAAGGCTGACATGCCTGTGATGGTTATTGATTTTGGGGGTTTACAATTGGCCCTCGAGGGTTGGTATGTTTTGCATATAGCTTTGGGGTTTGGTTATTGTTTTTTTTTTCCCCCATTTGTTTTAAATTTGAGTATTGGTTTTTTACTTTAATTTAGAGGGTTGTTATATTTTCCTTTCAGTTTACGTTTAAATAATGTGTTGCATTGTTTCGGCCAGTTGACGCGTGTTTTTACTCTTTAAGGCAAAAAAGTTGTAGTCTCGACTATATTTTTTGAGAGGGCGGGGATTGGCCCATATTCTACGAACTACACCCCACGGTGGGACCGGTCTAACCAATCCCCCCATAGTTTAATCCCCTTCTCTTCCGGCCCCGGCGGGTGATGATATCATTTATTTACTTTGAGTTTTATGGCTAGTTTATTAAAAATAAATTTTTTAGTCTGTTTTGTCTTTTTATAGGATTGGAATATGCTTTATCCTGTGGGGGTGGGGGTGGGGATTTGCCCGTATTTTACGAACCACATCCCACGGCGGGACTGATATACTAATCCCCTCCCCCCAGGGTTTATAGCTCCTCCTCTCACAGTCCAGCTAGGTGTTGATATTTTCTTTTGTGTTTCTAGTTTTTTGTTTGGTGTTTACCTATAACTGGGTTCTACATCTGTGCTATGTGTATGGATCCTTAGCTGGGGATTAAATTTTTCCTCTCTTCCCTATGCCCGTGATGAACTCCAGGATATTTGTATATATCGAATTGGTGTTGTTCGTCTCTTTTTTCAGGAATTCCGGTTACATGGCTGGGGATTTTAGCTTTTTTCTGTCTATCATGGAACTTAGTTCTTTCTGTGTTGTATTTGGGGCATTCATTGAACATATGGGTCAGTGTTTCTGGGGTGGGACAGTATGGGCAGTTAATATCTGCTTCTTTTATACATGGGAGAAATCTTCCAAAACTGTTGGCTAAGAGTGTTTTACCAGTTTTGATTCTATTTATGATTTTGGAGTCATGCTGGTTTGCCAGGTTTGGGGCGAGAACGTTTCTGCTAATTCGCTTCAGTAAGTCGTAAAGCTTGCGCCATCTACCATTTTTTGTTATCAATTTTCTACCGAATAATTCTGTAGATTTTCTGTACGCTATGATCCAGTTTATGTATTGTGCATTCGGTTAGCTTATTGTTACCTACTTTATCTGCCCTCTCATTTCCAGGTATGTCTATGTGGGAGGGCACCCACATAAAGTTTACAGTATGATCGGCTTGTTCCAGGTTTTTAAGTTTCCAATAGACTTCTCGTACCACGATTTCTCTATTGGAAGAGTAGCCTGATTCCAAAGTTCGCAGCACACTGAGGGAATCGCTAATTATGACTGCTTTTGGGGATTGGCTGGATTGAATCCATTCGAGTGCTTGGGTGATGGCCCCAAATTCAACAGTGTCAATGGAACAGTTGTCAGGTAGCCGCGCCCCCAGTGTGATGTTTTTCCTGTGCTTGGGGATTTCTATCCATCAGTGTAAATTTGGGTGTCATGCCGCATACCTACTTTCTATTTCTGAGAGAACTTTAGCCCTATCTTCCATGGGTTGCTCGTGTTTATCCCCATATTTAAGTGCGTCTAAATAGATTTTAGGCGTCTTGCAGGTCCATGGTTTCCGCCTGAATATTTGGGATTTTCAATTCCCTCTTGACGTCCTGGATTTTTTAATTTTTTTAATTTTTTTTTTTTTGCCCCCTGGCAGATTCATCAGAAGTTTGTGCCTGAAGGGCTTGTTGCATCTCTCTATAATTGTGCGGGTGGGGTGCGACTTGTCAAGGATTGAAATCCAGATCGCATACCTCAGTAGTAACTCTTCACGTCTCAAATTGAGGGGTGGTTGCCCAGCTAAGATTCTAACTTCATCCCTGGAAGAGCTACCGAGCGCACCGGTGCAGATAACTAGAGCTTGGTGTTGTATTCGGTCCAGTTTGTTTTAAGTAAATTGGGGTGGGATGATGCACACGCTTGGCTCCATAATCAATATTAGACTGAATAAGTGTCCTATATAGTGTAAGAAGTGTGGCCTGGTCCGCCCCCCAGTCGGTGTCCTTAAGGTTCATCAAGAGGTTATGATCCTGCCCGCATCTTCTTACTAGCTCTGTTATGTGTTTGCCCCATGTTAGGTGCTCTTCGAATTTTGCCACTTTGTCAGATTTAATCTCTGTCCCATTGAGATAAAGTTTTGGTGGTTGTCTGCCTAGTTTAGGTTTTGGTGTAAACATAATCCCTACTGTTTTTCCGGGGGATAGTTTGAAACCAATCTTATCCAGCCCCACCTGCAATCGGTCGACCTCAGTTTCACTGGAGGGGTTGTCTGCCTTCCAGATTCTGCTTTCATAAGCAAATTGGGATAGGTCCAAATAAGTTGGGTCGATTGTTTTTTCTATGTCGTTGATCATGATGTTGAAAAGAGTGGGACTTAGTACACTGCCCCGAGGGGTACTATTGTCAAGCTCATACTTCAGAGTACTGGTTGCCTACTATTGTTTGTATTTGTCGACCTGTTAGGAAGTTTGATATCCATTTATGTATGCGGCCTGTTAATCCAGAATGGTTTAACTTCGCAATTAATCGCTTGGTCCATATTAGATCATAGGCTTTTTCAAGATCCAGGAAGACTGCGATGAGGTTACGGTAGCATTTCCTTTTTGCACTGAGTGCCAATCTTATGCTTAATTTGAAGCGTACTAGTTGATCTAATGTGGATCGCTTGTTGCGGAATCCGCGCTGGTTCTGTGACATAAAATCTTTGCTTTCAATGTGTTGTTTTAGCTTATTGGTGATCATGATCTCCATAATCTTAAAGGTATTATTAGTGAGGGACGACTTGATATCCGCTGGATCCTTTCCGGGTTTCGGGATTGGAATGACAAAATCGCTTGTTTATAGCGCTTAAGCATTTCTCCCGATTGACAGATCAGATTCAGCAATCGCCAGTTCAGTTTTTTCTGGAAGATTTTTGTAGATTTCGTAACCGAGCGTATCTTCGCCAGGTGAGGTAGTCTTTTTTTTACTGAGGTGAGGTAGTCTTTTTCGTCACTCATACACGTTGAAATCTATGTTTAAAGGGCTTGTGTGGTTTCCCCTGTCGGTGAACATTTGGGGGTGATTTCTCTCTACTTTGGTCCTGTAATTTTGGAATGCCTCAGAATGGTTGAAATTACTGCTCATACAGGCAAAGTGTGTGTCTAGCTTTTCTGCTTTTTCCCCGGCCGTAGTAAGCCCGGGGAGTTGTTGGGTTGAAATGCAGCTTTGCCCCTAATCTTTTTTATTTTAGCTCATACTTGTTTTGAATTTGCCTTATGATTTAATGATGTGCAGAATTCTTTCCATGAGGATTGTTTAGCTGTAAATATAGTGTTTTTGACTAGTCGTTCTTTTTCTTTGTACGCAATGAAGTCCTGAGCATTTTTCGTATGTTTAAAACTATTTAGAGCCTTTTTTTCTTCTCTTTTATGGCTTGCTTACAATCATCGTTCCACCTGGGGACGGTTTGTTTGCGTCCCGCCCTACCGTTTTGGGGATACACTTCTCCGCTGTAGAGGACAATGCCTTGACAATATTTTCGTTAAAGATGTCAACATTGTCGTCATACAGCAGAGTGCTGTCCATTCCCTCCCATAGATAACGAAACGTCTCCCAATCCGCCTTGTCAAATCTCCATTTCGGGGTAGGTGAGGTGTTGTTAATATGTACTTTGGTATGAACAGTAGTTATTATTGGAAAGTGGTCACTACCTATGGTGCTTGATTGATCAACCTCCCAATCTGAATTTTCCGCAATCTTGGGTGTGCATAAAGTTAGATCAATGACTGTCATTGCCCCATTTTCGGGATTAACTCTGGTACGTGAACCATTATTTAATAAAACAAGGTTTGATAACGTGATCCACCTTTCAATATTTCCACATCTGCTATCCAAATGGGTTCCTCCCCATTGTCCACTATGTGTATTCAAATCTCTGTATGATTACTATGTTGTCTGTTAGCTCACTAATTATAGTGTGGTATTTATCGAATTTGATGATGGGACCCACTCCCGGGTCATACATATTTACAACTAGTAGGGGTTTGTTGCCGGTATTTATTTTGATTATTTGAAATTCTGGTAGCGTTTCGGTGTTTTGATTTTGATGTGTGCTTTCGACAGACTCACTTGAAAGAGCGTCACTGACAAATCTTGCCAGGCCACCTCCCTGATTTCCATGGGGTCTGTGTTCGTAATAACATGTGGAATACCCTGGTATTTTTGGTAAGTTCTGTACACGCTCGTTCAAATGAGTCTCCAGCAGGCACACAATATCCGGTTTATTGTGTTTGTCTTGGAGCTTGTGGACTAATTCCGAGATGTTGCTCCGTATTCCCCCACAGTTCCATCGCAAAATGCGGATTGTTTCATTTGATTCCATTGTGGGTGCTCTTAGGTTCCCTGTTTAGGATCCGCAAATTGATCAGGGCAATTATTTGGTAGTATACGGTATCGGCGGATACATAGTTGTCAGTACTTAGTTTGAGTACCTCGTCGATTATATCCTGAATCAGTTCTAAAGCCCGAGTAATTGGTATAGTGTGAATTCTTTCCCTGCTGTTGCTGGTGTGTTGTCCACAGGGCTGGATTAAGACCTTCAGAGTCCCTAAGCACTGAAAAGAATATGGTGCGCCCCCCCCCCCATATGTAATTTAAAATAAAAACAATACTAAACCGTAATTTCTCATTTTTTGTGTGCCCCTGCTTTGATGATGCTCTTAGCACGTGCTTAGTCTGCCTATTGGGTAATCCAGCACTGGTTTCCACATTGGTTTGCGTGCAGTTTGGAGCTTTACTGTTTTTATTTGGGTGTTGTATTGTTGTCTTGTCGGCTTTGTTAGGAGGTTGAGTTCTTTCCGTTTTGTTTGGTACTGGTTTGGGGCTAGGTTTATTGGGTTTTGGTTGATTTTCCTTTACTTTGTTTTTGGCTATTTGATACGTTACATTGTTTTGCAGCATGTAGTCAATGGTTAATCAGTGTCGGCGCGAGGGGGTGGGGTGGGGGAATTGCCCCCGGGTGCTGGGCGAAGAAGGGCGCCGTCGGCAGTTTTTATTTTGCACCCCCCTCCATCTACGCCCACGGTTTCAGGGCTTAGATGGGGGGGGGGGAGTTGGCAACTGACATAAAAACTGTTCTCTTTGGCAAAGTAGGGGGCGCCACTAAAGAACAGTGCCCCCGTTCGCCTCGGGGGGGGGGGGAGGATCATAACAGAATTATGCCCCCGGGCGCCTCAAGCCCTCACGTCGCTACTTGGGTTAATTCATCCATGATTGCAAAAGGATATACTCGTGATTTGGGAATGGTGGGTGTTTCCACAGTTGGCACACCTCTGTCCTTCAAAGTTACAATCCCCCTCATGGTGAATTCCACATTTGTTGCACCTAGGTTTGAACTTGCATTTGGTGAGAAGTGGCCCCACCCTTTGCATTTTTCACAGAAACGCGGTTTATTAAGGTATTCGTGCACCCTGTGGTATGTCACCTGGAGTCCTAAGCGAACTAATGGGGGAGGTTTTTGGTTGAAGTATAAGAGCTCTGCAGTGGAGTTCTCGCCTTCTTTACTTTTAAGGCGTTCTGCGTTCTCAACTTCCTGGCCATGTTTTTTGATGTCATTAAGTAATGATTGGGCACCATGGGTCTTATCCACTCTTATGCTTCCTTTATTTAGAGGTTTCGGAAAGTGGTTCTGTTTTTGATGGCTTGCGGCCTTGTGCCGAGTAACTGTTACTCGGCTTGGGCCAATTTTTTGAATTTCCACATATCTCGCGACCGGTCTTGTGGAAGTGCACCTGATTACTATGTGGTTTTGTGTCGTGTTTGTAATTTGGAATT
Source organism: Margaritifera margaritifera (assembly GCA_029931535.1). Lineage (NCBI taxonomy): Eukaryota > Metazoa > Mollusca > Bivalvia > Unionida > Margaritiferidae > Margaritifera > Margaritifera margaritifera. The sequence continues at coordinate 3,594,238 of JAQPZY010001684.1, forward strand.
GACCCCCTCTCCGGGTTTTTAGAACCTCAGCTGTGATGCTTCTGTTACTGATGTTATTTATGTTTGTTTCAGGGCTTTTTACGAAAACAGTTATCTTGGCTGGTAGGAGTGGGTTTGTTTTTGGGGGTCAGTTCTGGGGTATTTTGCCTTGGGGTTATTGGTCGAGTTTTGCGTTTTGGGAGTGGTGATATGTGTTTGGGGTGTAGTTCCACTGGTCCTGGTTTGTGCCTTGAGGATAATGGATGCGATCGTTTCAGGTGTTTGAGTTTTAGTTCCATTGCTAGTGCTTGTAGCTTTTTATTTTTTAATGTGAGCCTTTCCTTACATGGGTCGTTTCCCTTGCCTATTATCCTGTCTTGAGCGACTAGGCTTGCCTGGGGTTCTGTTGAGTCGAAGTTTAGGAAAGCTTCAGTTGTTGCGTCCGGTGTATCTTAGCCTCGTTTTGAGGGGCCTATTACCTGACTATTGTGTATTTTAACGCGGTTTCCTCTTGTGTAATTTGGTTTAATTTTTTGGTTTGATTTTGCTGCTGTTTGTTTTCCCCCACTGGTTCTTGCAGGATTTTTGCATATGTTTTGATGTAACCATTTTCCCCTGCATCAGTTGAAATATTTATTTGTGATGTGGTTGGGTTCTCAGAGATTAAAATAATTTCTTGTCCCCCCTCCCTTTTGTTGCTGGCGTCACTGCGATTTTTATGGGAGGCTTGGGTGGGTGTGGGGAGAGCATTGGTAGGGTTTCACTCAAGTCGATCGAAATTCCTGCGGTTGAGTTGTTTAATTTAAAGTGAATGTGCGTGTCGCTCGTATTGTCCCTTTTCGGGTTTATTGTGGGGGTGGGCATTGGAATGGTATAATCCATATTTGCACTTATTTCTGTTGTTGACTCATTCATATGAACATGACTGAGGATTGTTCCTTACTATCACTGTCTGGTGTATTTAAGATGGTATCAAACTGCAGTTAGCATGCCCTTCCATTTTCAATTTTTCATATTCCAATGTGCCAATATGTGCGGGTGGTGTTGCGTTTACGCGCCTAGACCTACTTGAGGGAGTAGTCGAGTTTCGCTTTCTCTTAATCATTTTACGTTGTTCATTTTAATCCCTGTTAGCCAAAAGAATAACGAATAATTAAATAGTTACACAATGTTAGTATGGTTCTAAGGTACTAAACAACGGTTGTTTGAAAGGGAAAAGGGATTTAAACAATACGAATAATTAAGTCTAATTGTAGACGTTAACAAGTCAAATCTTTTGGTGTTTGAGTGAGTTTGTTGATTCTGCACTGGCATACCTGTATTAACCAGGCACCAGTGCTAAAGGTGGCAGAAAATATTGCAGTGATCTCCACGGGCTAGAGTATATGCAAGTATTTGACATAGCGCCTGTTTCTTTGCGTGGCTGAAAATCTCACAAAACACTTTGCGCCAAAAATTAAGACAAAGAAAAACTATTTTGTTGGATTTTTGGATGGCTGAAATTTTGGGGTTATTTAAACCGTTGTTCGGAGGAGAGTTTAGTATTGCTATTAGGTTGATTTGTGACAGAGATATGTAGTTAGAGGGATCTTACACACACACCTAGATATCAAGTGTTAGTCTGTAGAGTACAGGCTGGGTTGGCTAAAAGAAGGTTCCTGTATTAGTCCATTGGTACAAAGTTTTTTACCCGAAGGTTCATTTCCAATATTTCCTAACTTACCCTAAGTTTTTTAATGGTATCCGGATCCAGCAGTCTTTTAAATCAGAGTTCTAAGTTGAGGTGGCTCCGTTGGTGTGTGGTGGTGGTTGGGTCTCTGCCTGGTTTTCCCAGCCGCGTTGTCTACCGTTACCTGCTCCTTGGCTCTTACGTAGCTGCTAAGGTGACAGGTCAGCGGGTTTGGAGTGGAGAGTAAGAACTTACTACTTCTCCACGGCTGGTGAGACATCCTTCTCCTCCCTCTGCCAAAACCGGAATGAATCTGAATGATGACGACAAGACAAGCACTATTTAATTGCCAATGTCTGGACGAGGCCAAGTTTGGAAAGGGCATGACCGGAGTCGCAAAGCGGCAACGGAAATGAGTTTGAAATGCCACTGACCTGCTTATAATCAAATTCTGCACAGCTAAGTCGGGTTGTTAGGGACAATCAATTATGTATTAGCACATATTTTAACTGTGACAATAAAACTAGTTACAAATTTATTTATTTACATTCAGATTTGAATTTTGTGTACGTAGTGTACTTAATATTTCCGAAAAATAACCAATCCGTGAGTACAAGTTACCCATCTCAATTTAGTGATCTAGTCATTTTTTCCATAAATTCATAGTTGAGTTTTAGACGGTGGCTCAAAAACGGTCACATTTTTAATTTAAAAAAGTGTGATCGAAATGGCTTTTCAAAATCCAAATGGAAAAGCCCATTCAGTCAGCCAGTTTCGATTAGCTTGCCGCTGGAGAGTTCTGCTCTGAGGGGTGTTTAGACTTCTCTCCCATGCTTCCGTCTTCGGGCAGGCTATCTCTACTCCAGCAGTCTTGTGTGCAGCAATCCCTGGGGATTCCACTCACTGTGAGGTGTTGTCGATGTTTTCCACCGTCATCCAAAGCCTCTTCTCTGGGCGTGCAGCACTCCTGGCATCCGCTGCGTCTGGTTGCTTTGCGTAGGTTCCTCCAGTGGTCTTAGTTAACACCGGTCCTTCCACTTGTAATCCTAGACTTCGGTGGGGGAGTAGGTTGGTCATCTACTGTGCCATGTTGTCTCGTATATGCCAATAAGCCCCTGACTTCCTTTGTATTAAGTAGTAGGTAACTCTGTATCTGCACGAGACAGCAACTGGGGAACGCACGGGTGTCCGTCTCCCTTCCTCGTCCTACAACAGCAGTGCGGCTAGATGTTTCTCCTTTGACGGCTGGTCGCTGACTGGAATGTTGGCATGACTGGTGAACGCGCCGCTTTATATGCTTTAAGCACGGACGTGAAGACAAACATCCCTCACACAGAATACAACCCTTACACAGAATACAAGTGGAACAGAAATCACGTGGACCTAACAGAAACCATTCTTCTGAGTTTTTTTTACATAAGTTTACACAAAGGTAAGGGAGTGTTTATAGACGCACTCTATACCCACACAAACACACTACACCCAACAATCACATTTTATAAGGGAAGGGGTTTTAAGTTGTAGTTTTGTCGGGAAAGACAAAGACATCCACAAGCACACACAAAACATAAAACACAAAAGAAGTGGCAATTGACTAATATCTCTCATTCTTAGAGATGTGGATGGCCCTGAAAAAATTCGTTTTGTTTTGGTGAGTGGTCCTCGGTTTACCGTCTAGCAGGGCGGCCACGTCTCACCATGGGCTTCACCGCAGCACCGGGACATCTCTTTGTGAAGGAGAAAGATAACTCCTGTGTCTCCATTTTACAAACCACATCTTCTCCCTCATGTTGTTGTTCTTGCTGCTGTTGTTATTGTTGCTGCTGTTTCTGCTTCCATCTTAGAAGGGTTTGGTACCTTTCATGCTTCTCCCTGTCTTGTTTCTTCTCCTCCCATTCTTCTCTTTCCCTGACGATTTCCTCTCTTATCACGTCTGCTAAGAGGTCTTAGGCCATCTTGAGAAAAATGAGAGTCTTCTTGTCAGTTTTCTTCTCAATGAAGTGGTAGCTGATCCTGTGCATGTGAACCAAGGCTCAGTTTTGCCATTCTACTCATTTTTAGCGGTTGACTAGTCAACGATAGGTGGCAAGACTGTTGAACGCGCCGCTTTAAATTGGAAAAGCACGGACGTGAAGGAAAACATCCTTTTGATTCGGTACACAGACGTGAAAGAAAACATGACCAAGATCGATGGAGATAAATGGGAAAGAGCATGTCAATACAATTTGTTTTTGATAAATAAAAAACAAGACAACACCATTTTTTTCAAATTCAACATTTTTAATAATAATGAGAAGCTTCTCTAACAGGAATACAAAACTGACAAAGTTTTAAACATGAACGTATTTACAGAGTTGACAACGTTGTGGAGTCAAACTTGACTTCCAATGGTCTAAGGCACTGTCATTTTGACATCGATGCGCACTTTGTTTCTGAGCTAAAGAAAAGAGATAGCCATAATGTTCACAAAACCATCTTTCTATTTTATCATCGTTTCTAGAGTACTCATGATCAAAACAAGTCACTAAATGTTTTAAGGGAAATCCAAGACTGCGTTGATGAAGAAAATACACACAATATTGTCTACACACCATGGAATATGATCCTTGTAATATCACATTATTGAATTTAGTCGATACAGCATTTCTTTTCATAAAGTCAATGATGTGATCTTCCGGAGGAGGTAATCCATAAGAATCAAAATATTCCACACTGTGATCGTTGGGAAAGTTGACGGCTACCCAGTGAGTCCCTGGTCGAGGACTATCGTCTGTGTTGATAACATAAGCTTGAATAGCGTTAGGTTTTCGATGGGGAAGTTCATCTTTAGCACACACCGCAGGATTCCAAGAAGCAGTGTACAAATGTGAGTCACCATGTAATGACGTTCCCAGGTATCCATTTATATATATATATATATATATATATATATCTATATATATATAGATATATATATATATATATATATATATATATATATATTGTTTTCTTTACAGGTAATGATAAGTAATGATTCACACCTGACTTTTTCAATGAAAAGTTCCGTCAAGTAGGTCGATGAACGTTTAGTTTCCGTACTTTGTTGCAAGAGAGCTTCGATGCGTTTCGACTCCAGAGAAGTTAATGGAGGTAAGGAATGGTCACGCAAGTATTTATACCACTTTCTCAAAATCTTCTCATCTGAGATGAGAGTCCATGCCTCGTCCAGATACTTTTCTAACTTTGCTTCTAAACTCATCATCAAACATTTGTCGTATTGTTTCTGACTAGGATGATCGATTGGACATCCATAACAATATTATATGGTGAGACGGATGATTCTTTCAGTCATGTCAGTAGAAAAACAGGAGACTAAATGTTGGTCTTGTTCTGGCCATCTTGACATCATAACTGTTTCTTTCTGTTCACCTGTGGTTTGTGACTGTGGTGGTTGTTCTGGATCAAAAACATCTTCATTGCCTATTTCCATAGGTTCTTTGTGTTCCATCGTTTCTTTTTTCTTTCTTATAGTCTAGGATCAAATCTCTCAAACTGTTAATTCCCAGAGTATTGTCAAATTCTGTATAGAAGATGACATTCACAGTGTTTGCCATGCTGCTGCTGACCAGTTTGTTATTCAAGTACCAATGCATAACATTGTTGATGGGAGCTACTCTGGCATCCTTCCCTGGATTGCTGTTATCTATTTTGAGAACTTTGATTTTCAGGTACAAATGACTGTTATCCAGATCGATGTAATCTTCGGTTTGTCCTTTGATATCAAATTCTATAGGGACTGAGATAGTCAGAGACGACACAGAATGAAATTATACCCATTGGGATTCTTGTATCGACGTCGTCGTTGGTGGCATGACAACATGACAAACAGATCGAGTTCTGACTTGGAATATTCGCAAGAATATGGGCGCATCATTTGTTTTCCTTTTGTTTTTCAGTTAGTAATAAAAATATGTCCAATTCTGTGACTACTCCTGTTTTTATTCTTTTCTTCTTCATTTTCTGAAAGTGTTCGTGAGATCTGAAGGGGTTTCGACGTCTCTTTCTTCCTCTTTCTTGCTGTGGCGTAGAGGAAGAAGCAATGCATTGGCCGGAAGCGTGGAGCGAATTTATAGGGATGTCTCGGCGACCCAAAAGGTCTTTTCCAGTTTGAAGCAACACATTTTTTCCTGCTCTCATGAAGGCTTTTTTGGACTTTGTTTATCAATGAGATCATTTTGGAGAAATTCTTTTCCTTGCGTCAAAGCTGCATCTTTTAAAGCATCCAATCATCGAGTCACCATCGGTTTTAAGATGGGTGCTACAGTATAGAAAGCTGATTTTAACACATCTCCTAAATCATGTCCTCGTTGTCGAGCGACTTCTTGGTACACAGGATACATTTTTAACAATTCACTAGAGAATCGTTTTGGAAAATGTAGTTTCACCGTGCCTTTTCCATATCCTTTTATACTAATATTGACACTGTCAAAATACGATTTACTGACATGAAGACAGTGAGGATGTAAAAATTCACCGTGTTTCCAGCTTCCTCGTAAGCAGCGATGGCATAATCCACTTTGAAAGGAATGACCTTTAGCAATAGAGTGGTTGTTTTTCCCACCACGTTGCACTCGACCATATCTGAGTACACAAACAATACATTTAGTCTTTCGTTGAATACTTGTAGAATCGATCGTTGTTGTAAACGTCTTTCATAGGAGCGAGAGAAGTGTTCCACCCAGAATAGAAAATAAACTAGGACACAAAGTAATGGACATTATTCTGCCGTCAGAAAAATGCATTTTAAGACGATGAGCAATTTTATGGTAATCAGTCAGTACACTTTTTCGCAATCGTTTCGACGAGATGCTGATCATTAAAATAATAGCCTACAGGAATCAGGAATACTCATGGTGTATTTGGTCAATGGAGGATTGGTTGGGGATGGTTTTTTGGATTCGTAATAACCAGGATCACATTTGTCCAACTGTTCTTGAACTTGTTCCTTCAGGATATCGAGGATGAAAGTGTTTTGACCTTCGTTGATATCGATGGCTTGCGCAGGATGCATGATTTCTACCAAAGCTACTTCCCAATGAGCTTCGTGATCCGATTGTATGGCTTGTTGTAATATGACTGTGAAACGACATAAAGGTATTGTTGAGAAACACATCCATAGAACTGTCACTCGGTAAGGTTAAATACAATTGGTTATTCATAGTTCGATGGTTCTGGTTTGCGATGAGCCACTCGATGTCAAAGGAGAAGGATTTTTCAAATGTTCCAAAGAGGGTTTCTGCTCTTGTAACTGAAAGAGTTGATGTGGTGACTGACGTTGTGCGCAAGGCTACCGTTGTTGTTGTTGTTGTTGCTGTTGTAACTGTCGGTAGTATTTTTCAAGGAAGGACTGGGAAGAAGATAATCAATACAACTGCTGAGTAAAATTTTCTACGATTGTCTGTCTCCTTGTTGCAAACTCACATTTGCAATCGCTGCTCCAATGACACAATACACAACAAAAAGATTTGGCAGAAAAAAGACGATTTGATTTTTAGGAACACTTTCTCCACACCACACATTCAGAGGTTGTTTTTGTATTTCTTGAAGAGACGAACTCTGAGAAGAAGAGGTAGCTGCTGCGTTTAACGGCATAATGGTCACTTCTTCTTCTTTTTATAGTCGATGACTTGTGAAGCGGCAATCCCAGAATCAAAACTCGGTGGATATCGTTTCCATCGCACTTTCACTTCTAAAAGGCGACGTTGGCCCACTTTACGTGTTCTTCGATCTAAAATGCTTTCGATATCGTACACGTCTTCTTTTTTGGTCACTCGTTGTAACTCAGGCAAGTAAACAATTCCTTTTAACACTTCTTTGTTCATGTCTTCCAATTTATAGACACGATGATCACGTCCACGAACTTGTCCAGTGACACGAAACAATTTGGTCGTCAAGTGAGGTAAATAACCTTTGTCAAAAGTGCCTTTGGTTTTTCGAATGCGAACCCAATCTCCGGTCTTTAAAACCACTTTTTACTTTTTGGTGGTGGGTGACGAGCCAAACAATTGTCACACACCATCACTTCGTTTTCAGGGGTCACTTCTTTGGGTGCACATCCATAGCTGTTTCGTCAAAAACTTTCCGGTGAAATAGTTGAAGACGTTGCAATAATTGTCTGTACCGTTGCGATTTATCTGTTTCTGACTAATCGGTTCGATCCATCAACGATTGTAATTCTTGTTGTAACAATGACATCTCGGTGAGATTAGAATTAGGTGGTAAATGAGGTCTCCGTTCGTACCAACGATGGAGTTCCATCCATCGTTTGTATGGAGCTAAAGTGAGTTTTCGTCCTTCCATATGATCCAAAGGTACAAGTGTGATGTCTTTCCAATAAAGAGTGTCCTTTTTATATTCTTGCATCTCATCTCATGACTCCTCCTAAAAGAGGCCCAGCAATCGATCCTAACAAAGGAGCAGCCACTTTTAACAACGGTTCTATCAGCATGGGTAGAAATTCTCCTCGTTGAACGAACATTTTTTCTTTTGACTGATGGGTATTTAATTTTTCACCATTTCACCAAAGAACGTTCCGATGTTTTCCTAATCGTTGTTTCTGTATCTCGGACATAGGTACCGTTTCTTTCCAATCATTCAAACAATATTCACATACGGTATCGATGATTTCTTTGGGTGCTTTTTGAATGATTTGTTTTTGCATCTGAGCATTGCATTTGATCAGTACTGACAAAAGTCCCAATGTTTAGCTAAGCGAGGAGGGAGTCGCTTTCTTTTCCCTTTCTTGGAAGACAGTTGTTTCTTGGGACGATGAGGACGGTGGTGTGCACTTCTTGGTGACATCCTTTGTTTCAGGAGCAAAAACACTGAAGTGAAACTTATCTCACGCTTCTTTTTTATATTGGAATCCGTCTTCACTGATTGTCGGCACATCGCATCAACTTGACTATGGGCAACACTCGACAATGAGGTGTTTTCAAGGAACTAAATCGTGACAGTTCTTGTTTCGATAAATACAGTAAACTTTGTAACACACCTGTTCTGTCTTATACTTTTGTCTTAAGAGAGGCACTTTTTTTTAGGCGCAGCAGCAGTTGCTAAAGTTATAGAAGACGTCGCCGTAGAAGCAGAAGTTCCTTTAGATATGGGTTTCCATTTTTTCATCAAATTAGGAAACACTGGTCTTAAATCAGGTTTGGCAGGCATCATCATGAACGGCGAAGAAGAAGAAGTAGAAGTGGCAGCAGGAGACACCGTCACCGCGCAGTGTTGTTTTCTGGAGTACCTGCGCGTTCTAGCGGCAGTTTCTCTCTTTCTGGCAGGCGATGTTTTTTCTTGGGACATTTCTTCTTGGGTCAATTCTTTTTCCTGTGAGAGTATGAACTTGCTGCACCACCACTCTTCTTTTTGGTCGTATTTTTGGGGATTTGGCTTTTTTGTTGTTTTATTTTAGCTCCGGCATTAGGAACCCATTTTAAAAGTGAACGAATAATGACACCACCTAAAGAGCTACTTCCACCCGGTTTCAAAATGATTTGTCTTTTTGGCTTGCGTATCGATTCTTGCATCTGCCAGTTGTGACAACACTACTTTATGTTTTTTGTTTGATGGGGTATGTGAATGATGCTTTGAAGTAATTGACGTGCTGTTAATGTACACCATCGTAACACTTCTTTGAGACTCGCTTCTAACAAATGTGACCGGACTTGTGCATTTTTTTGCGACTCATGGCATACAGTGCACGAATTAATTTGGCAGGAGGATGAGATTCAAAGAATGTCATGTTTTATACTGTTATAAAGAAAAGAAGTGAAGGGTGTTTTTATAGTGTTTTTTTTATATATTCCAGACAGACGCCAAAGGTGACGTGTAAATGACAGGACCTCCTTCTTGGCATCAATTGTGAAACAAATTGGTGCGAAATCTAAAATAATCGGGAGTGATCGGTTTTAAATCAATGAGTAAATACGCATGAGGTGTTTGAGTGGCATACTCACTTGCATATTTCAGCCAAAGTGGTACTAATTGTTTCGGTAATACTTGCACTTGAGATTTATCTCTTGGACTTTTAAACAACACCACATAATGGGCTTTGAGACTAATGGTGCGATGTGCTTTACTTTGTTGAAATAAATTTGAGTAATATAAATAATACTAGCATTTCGATGGTGTCCTTTTCGTGTAAACCAAAATTTAATTTCTTCATCTTCTTCTACTAATATGTCATCGAAGATGACAAGATGTGTTTGACTAAAGTCAGACACGATCCCATCGTCTTCGCGAGGAATGCCTTCTACAAACGAAATGGATTCTCCTTGAATTTCTTGGAGCAGTGTGTTAGTCGACTTGCCACTCTTTGTAACACGACACGATACGTTGTGGTGGACGATGAGACAATTGCGATTTGTGTTCGATCAAACGTTGGACAAATTTGATTTTGCCTGAACCACCGGGTCCAGCAATTAACATGTTAAAGGGATGCCGAAGACACAGTGCCTCGCAACTCTGACGATCTAACTTTTCGTCAATCACTTTGAGAACAGAGGAGGAGGATGCAGCCATAACCATGGTATTGAGAATTCTTAGATTATCATCAAACACACAAGACATTTTATAAATTTGATACACGTTTAATGTTTTTCAAAAAGTTTACAAAAACATATTTACAATTCAGTGTACAAGAATTAAAACACGAAAACACATAAGGCATAAATGATTCCATCCATCAATAATGCAAAAACTAAAATCACCAAAGCTGCATATAAACAAGTAAGTGTAAAACATTCTCGATCTCTCTGTGTCAGAGGGAATCTATGTATACGGTCTGGTGTTCTTCTAGTCTCTGTGAAATTCATTGTCTCTAATTTCTCCGGGAATGCCATTTCTTCCTCATTCTTTTCTATCTATACACTACTACTACTTTCGTGGACTTCAAATATTTCTTCCTCTTTGTCGAGTTCTTCTACCACACTGTTTCTAAAATTGTTTCTAATTCCACTTTCACTTCTGACTTTTTTCTTCTTGTACTGATATTAAGTCTAATTCCTTTCTTGAATCAGTGACACACAATGTCTTCGGCATAATGAGTCACCTCTTTTATCCAAGCGACGAAGCCAAGACCTCTCCAGTCACGTACATCTTTTGAGTCGTAAATTTGTTCGTGTAACCAACTAGTTATACACACTTCTTGCTAAGTATGAAGCGTGAATAAAGTTCGACCAATGACTTCTTCACACGGAGGTACACAACTTGTTTTCATCACTATTCTCAACACTTTTTACACAATTTGTCTTTCATGCACAGATAAAGTTTTAGTGGGAATGTCTTTGCTGCATCTACTGCTCATAAATGGTCCACAACGAATTTGCTGGTAAACGAAATCCGGGAAAAGTAATCACGAACAAACACACGTCGTCCAAAAGTAAATGGAATCGTATGTGGAAACAGGTCTTTGTAAAAGTGTTTGGTAATCCTCTAAGTCCTGAACACTGTCATTGACTTCCTTCCAAGGAATTTGTTGCAACACTGACGACAAAAGTCGTGGCGTGGTAAAGATTGTTTTAGTCCTTCATAGGAATGTCTTTATTAATGAGGAAATAGTCAGACTTTTGACGAACGGTATTTAGTGGTAATTTATACGGAACCAGATCAGTCACTAACTGACACATTACACGCCGTGAAGAAGTCTATTCTTGAGGTGTCACTTCTTTTAAACGTTTTTTTTTTTTTTGTAATCCTCTAAGTCTTTGTCCTCTGGAATTCTGTGTACCACTGCCACATTGTAGGTAGAAGTCGTGGAATCGAAATTCTTCTTCGTTATGGGTAGTTGATCAATGTCTAACCATTTGAACACTTTCAAAACAATCAATCCTCTTATGGCATTCAGGTACCACTGGATAAAACGTCTATGTCGTAGGGTTTCATTTGTTCTTTGCGTTTCATTTGAATCTGTACAAGCTCTTTATAAATGTCTTCTCGTAGCTCAGGAGAATAACTACGAATTCTCTCTTCTAAAATATCCATGTGGATAATAATCATTCCCCACCAAAGAAGGCAGTGACAGCACGGAGACCACCTGGCATGTTCCAAGAAAGCTGAGTCTTTCTATTCCCATTCGTGGATCTTCATACCACAACTGAAACACTGTACTTGGTCTCCTCGTCTCTGTATAAAGTTTTGGTACTTGGTATTCCAACCAGATCTTTGGGCTATTGTTTGAACGTCTTGAGTGGACTTTCAAAGTCACAAAAGACAGGCAAAGCCAACGAAAACGTGTATTTAATCTTTGATTTGTACATCTCGATGAACTAGTGATATCCTAAGTGATTTGCGAGTACATGGACGAGACACATAGATATGTACACACACGGTATCACCTTTGCCAGTGAAACAGAAAGATCGTGCTGCTGCATCGCTTTCGCTAGTAGAGCGGTAAGGCACACGTACAGTATCGCTTTCGATAGTGGTAGGGGAGCTGCAAGGTCGAGCTGCATCGCTGATGTCGCAGAGTACGGCATCACTCTGGTCCCAAGGCATAGCATTGCCCTCGAGTTCATTATTGAACTTTGATTCTGTTGTGAGCCCCTCTCTCGGTTGCTGTGTTGAATTATTCATCATCGTTCTAGGTCGGCGTTTGTATTCTCAGCGAAGTGTTTGTCTACGAAATTTCATTTTTTATACTGGAGCTCAGCGTGTCCGTATGGTAAAATGTTGTGCCCTGGAAGTCGCACTCGTTTCTGGTACACAAACTGGTAGACGTTTTCTAAAGGTCGACTGATAGTTTGGTGGTTTTGTAAACGCATAATTCTGTGTGGATCCAATGTTTTCACGCGTAAGTCTTGATCTTGCGCTGACAGTAAAGATTCTTTCAAGACGTCAAAGTTGAATACTTGTCGGGAATGATAGTTTTATGTCAGTCCTTTGACTTTGCATTTGGTATGCACGTGTCCATGTCGTGTCTGTATTTGTATCCGAAACTTTTGGGTGTACCTCTAGCAAAACTTGCAATAGTGCCTTCTGGGTGTTCGTTGGTCCTTCGATTTCTGGGTGATGGCTACGAGGGTGATCGATGTACATACTCCTTTTGGTGTCAAAGTAAAGGACTCGATCTCATAAAAGTTCCAAGGCATCATACAATTTTAAACGGGCATTAGCTGTCACGTACGGTGCAATGATGACATTTCCAAACTCGTTGGATGGTGCAAACTCTGTCACTTCTTCGTAATTTACCAAGATCAAATCTTCACGGAGGATTTTCACGTATTTCATTAGTTTACCTTTGTCGTCCACCAGTTGAAAGTAGCGACTTGGACCTGCCAAGTATTCAGTCTTGGGTAATATTTGACGTTGCGCCAGTTTTCACCACAAACAATTTAACATGACGTTGGCAAACGATCATCTTCCTTCGTTCTTTTCCACGTGTTCCAAAGTGATGCCTTCTTGAGTTCGGTACCGTTCTTTGAATGTCTCTTTGTCTTCTGAAGTCTGACACCCAAAAGGACAGCCACTAACGTCTTGTTTCAGTTTTAGAAATTCGTTGACGTAGCCGGAAAAATTCCTTTATTGGAGTCGTCGTCCTTTCGGTGTTGTTATGTGGCAGGAAAGTGCCAAATTTCGTATACTGTTAACAAGCAGTATCTAGGATCTAGAGTATGAAACAATTCGACACGCACCCATGTCCCTGTCAAAGCGCGCTTATCATCCTTGTGGCAACAAGGTTGGTCTTGATTACATGTTTCAGCACACGTACGGCGTAAATGAAATATGCTTTCCTTGGCAATGATGTGGTCAGACAGGACGGTACAAATAGGTTGGAAGTAAGACTTTGCATTTGATCAAACCTTCGTATTGACGAATGTGTTCCACGTTGATGTGTTCTGTCAACATATCAGGGTGACCGATAGGAAATCGAGCGTATTTGCACACCCAAGGATGCAAGGAACACACATCAATTTATTGGATTCCTACTCCTTGTGATTCGTCGACGTCGTATAGCAAGCATTGGTTCGTCCTCCAAAGAAACTGTCGCGTGGATTCAAAGGTTTGAATCCACCACGTCGTAATTTTCGGCAATGCGTCTAAATTCCTGATCGGTTTTGAAACGTCGATCGTAATTGTGCCCCCACATTTAGATCACTTTGTTTCCTTGACTTTCTAACCTCATGCGTCGTTGGTATGTTGCTCGTGCAACGCTTCCATAGTAAACTCTGAGAAAATACTTTTCAGCTTTCGTTGAGGAAAACAAGTGGGGCATCCTTGAAATAAAGATCCTTGGAATTACACCGTCTGGGGGTTTTCTAAATCCAAGCCAATTACAGAGAGACTTCCAATTTTAGTTTCTTCACCGTTTCTGGTATGTTGTATCCATTTGTCTTCACTTTCACACAAGTAATGGAGCCAGCGCAATGCTCTGTGCGGAGTATCGACGGCTGACAGAGAGATAGGGTTGATTGGGTATGATAGCTAGTTTGATCTCAGACATCAACTTCTTTCGATATACTAATCCACAGGCTTTAGTAATGGTAGAAGCTTCTTTCAAAGGATCGATACCTCCGTGATCCAGAAATAATTGTCGATAGTTTCCTTACCGTCGTAAAATGTGCTCATCGGATCTGCAATATTTCAACATTTCTTCTTGAAAGTCAAACAGTTTTTGAAGATTAACTTAGGTACCAGGCGTAGAAGGCTTCTTGTTCTTCTGTGTGTATACCATCATGGTCGTAATAGAGCACGTCAGGCAAATGTGTGAGCATAACGCGCTGATTAGCTTCGTATTGAAAAAGTAAGGAAAATAACCTTTTGCCATTTCTGTCATTCCAAACGTTTAAGGCATTCTACTCCGAGATATAGATATATAACTCATGGGATCTTTAAACTGTACTTTCCCACTTTCAAGTAGATGAGTTTGACTCCGTACTTGGTAACTGTGGGACATTCAGTGCCTTGTTCTGAATAATATTTAAAAATAAATTGTCCGTCGTATTCTGAGAAATTATGAGCCATGACTGTAGCATATCGATGGCAGTCCCCGTAACTCTGAATGTCCTATTCGCTCCAAGTGTCGTCGGTAGGATCTAAAATCCATTCAGCAAAATCGAAAAGAGTGTGGGGTCCCAGAAAGATTTGTTCTCGTCCTCCTGGAATCTTACTACAATTCTGACAGTGAAAAAATATAGATTCTTGTATACACTCCTCACAAGCATGATAAGCTACGCGACAAGTAGGGATGTGAATGCCAGTCTCTTGTGTAGTGCCATTGACAGTAAAAAAAGATAAAATCCACTTGTTTCTTTTTGCTCTTGTGCTGGTCTTCCTTTAATTCTTGCTCCATTTCATTCTCATATTTTTTAATGTAACATTGATGTTCTAAGTCGACGATTTGGTCACATAAACGGCATCTTTTCTTTCCTGGACAAATGTGTGCCTTTGGGTTATTGAATCGAATAAGATGTCCACAAGTGGAGCACAATCTCAATAATTCACAAGCACTTTTCTGTTGTTCAACTTGTTTCATGCGATGTTGTTTGTAACAAGTATGACTGGCAAAGGTTCGCATGCAAGAAGAGCAATAAATTCCTTCCTTTCCTTCAGGAATGCATGGTTTGGAAGTTAAACAGCCCCAGTATCTCTCTGTGCAATTAATGTGTTGGTCCCGAATGGTAAATCCTTGGTCACATTTCTCACAATAATATCTGTATCCAAGAAATCCTGTGACACAGGTAATATCATCGAAATGCTCTTGATGATGATACACGTGAATGTATTTTTCATCTGGGAAATCTGGTCCTAGAAACATGAGAGCTCCACGAACGACTTGAGGATATACTTTCAACGTATAACGAGGGGCCAAGACGTCTTGAAGATTTTGCATTTCAGGAAAGCAACACAGGGTAAATTTGGATATGCCTGCTTGGTGTAAAAGGAGTTCTTCTTCTCTCTTTTGTTGGGGTTTTGGCCAATCGTCTAATGTTTATTTTTGACTTTTCCATTCTGCGGTATCATTCTTCTCCATATATGTTTGGCCCACGACGATGGCACGGGCTAAGCACATATGATCTTGTGAGTTGTCAATTTGGTACTGCGAATTTCATCCACCAATAGCACTTTTCTGCTCCCTCTACCTCTTGGAGGTGAAACGTGGGTCATGTGAAGAGTGATTTTTCCATCAGTCATGTTCAGACTCGTCATGGATTGTTAGACATGTTGAATTTTGTCAATAATTTTGGACAGTGTTAATTCTGCCGGTGTACTAAACTCGATCCAAACAGAAGACTTCAAATTGTCGTGAGAAATGGAGAGTCTCAAACAATCGTCATCTTTATCTTGGCATTGTCGTTTCAAAGTTTCTAACAAGGAATCCCACAAATCTGTAATGAAACCCAACAAATCTGTAATGAAACCTGCTGCTTTCTCTGGTGGCACTTGAGACTTGAATTCTTTAAATTTCACCGTGTATATGTAAGCGGTGGTTATACATTTCTGGAAGTCACATTTTGGGTCTCTCAAGTGTGAAAATAATATTCTGAACGACTTTCTTTCTTGGTGGATCTTGACTTTCTTGGTCTTGTGATATAGATATATGGTTCAGGTTCACTCGTGTTATCTTCGAAATCGCTGGCATGCACTTGTGCTAACACTTCAGTTAGCGTATGAGGCGACACTGTAAGTGGTTGATAGTCTCTTGGCTTCTTCTTCTTCTGGTTTCTCGTTGGAACAGTGTGATCGTTTCATCTTGATTCCAAAATTTGATTTGACTTAGTTTTACACACACGCACACACGCATACACACACACACACACACACACACACACATACACACATACAAACACACACACTCTTTCTCTCTCTCTCTCTCTCTCTCTCTCTCTCTCTTGCTGTATATATTTATGTAGAGAGAGAGAGAGAGAGATAGCTTTCCACCCTAAGAGTATATATTCATTCAGCTTTCAGACTGTGAAGAAGATGGAAGAGTCAAAACATACTGCCCTTCTCGTCAGAGATTTACAGAGGGTAATTCCAAAGTAGAATTCCAACAAGAATACAGATTAATCCACTCGAGATAAAAGTCAAGATACTGGCTATATTTGCCAGGAGAAACGACATTGGGCCCCAAAGTGTCCACAACGTCAAAGAAAATGAAAGACATGAGAAAAGAGAGACAAAGGTAAAGATTCATGTTATCATTGTCAAGAAAAAGGACATTAATCTTCAGAGTGTCCCAAGAAAAAAGAGAACAAGGAGAAGAAGGAGCGTGCTTCAGAAACAAAAGGAGAACCCATACCCGTCAAGAAATTCTAGAAGGCAAGACAACTAGAAGACACTGAAGAGGAAGAACCCGTGCCAGCCAAGAAATTAAAAAATAGGGACAGACCTTGAAAAAAATAAAGAAGAAGAAAATGAACTTTTGTGATGTGTTATGAAATTTCATTGCGATTCTGATTTCACAAGAATATGCCATAGAAAAAGAAATGTAAGTGTCTCTTTGTATTAATTTTTGTTGCTTTTGGTATGGATAAGATACTTAAACACACTCACACACGCACACATGATATCATGGAGGAATTTAAGTTTTACTTGATTTGGTAATCATTGAGTAGTATCTCGTTTCTAAGAGATATAGGTGTCCCTGAAAGGGACCGTTGGTGTTTTTTTATTTATTTATTATTATTTTTTTTTTAAATCTCAAAAATAACTTTTGGACTTGACATCATCAGCTTTAACTGTCTTAATCCCTTTCCACGGCCAAGTCCTACTCCTCCTGCTGCTGTTACTGCTTTAGTAATGGTAGTAGTAACTGCTACTGCTGCTGCTGGCGTTTCAGTGGCGTTGAGAGTGGATGTAGTGATAGGAGGTTGTTTAGAAGTATTGGATCGTGAAGGTCTCTTTCTCTTGGGTTGAGCTAAAAAAAAGTCTAATACATTTCACTCAGATACAAAATGTCTTGTAACAAACTCACCGTTTTGTTTTAACTCCCTTCCTTCTGCCTTTCACAATTTAAAACTCTCCTCTTCTCTTCTCCCTGCTTTTATTTGTCCTGTTCTTGCTGTTGTTGAACAAATGTTTGTTCTTCTTTCTGACGTTGCAAACAATTCTCAAACTCTTCCTTCTGTCTCTTTCTGAAATCATCCACCAATGGCAATGATTGAGAAGGAGGTGAAGGTAATACTACCGTCGCATTAAAAAATTCTTGCGGAGACGACAGAAAATCAGCTAAAGCTAAATTGAAGTTATCCTCTTCTAGAAGAAGAGTATTGGTTACAGCCGCAGTAGTAGTCGTTGTCGTGGTACTATCACTCCGAGTATACAATTTATCCGCAGCAGGCGCACCCCAATACTTTGTCTTCGTTGTTTCAGCCATTGGTATTGTCTTGAACTAATCCACAATCGTAAACCGTAGGAACGCTGGTGCGCCTATATATTGAAAGTGACGTCACGCGTGCGTTCTCTTCTGAGAGAGACCCCACGCTCTGACTGAATTTGTAAGACGCGTTTTGAATGGTGGAACGTTGTTTCACCTGTTCTCAAGACAACTCAAACAAAATATGGACAAGCGTAGAGTCATCATCAATCGTTTCGGGCATGCTGTTCAAACCGGACTACCCCATGTATGTGAAGGCATCGTGGACTATTACTAGGATCACAGACACAGCGATAGGGAAAATAAAAATTTATGTGGAGTGGCAAGGTTATCTGAAGCGAGACTTACTCTATGAACCCGGCGTGATGGATAGTATATGTGGTGTGTTGGATTGTAATTTTGAGGGGAAAAAAAACATTACATTTCCCCTACGGTTTATAAATTTCTCAACATGGAAACGATCTATCATGATCCCCAATTTAACATTACATTTCCCGTACGGCTCTATAAATTTTGGCTCTATAAACAGAGACAAAATGTTAACCTACGGCAATATTAAATTCCCGTTTGGCTCAATAAACTTTGGCTCTTTAAACTTTTGGCCACATAATACCATTCTCATGCTGAACGTATGGACAATTTTAACATAGGATTTCCCGTTTGGCTGTCAAGTGCCCCACCATGGTAAACCTTTAGGCTTATGTTAATTCCCGTTTGACTCTCAAGTCCTCTATACAACTATTCATACAACACAGCGGATGGAAAAGCCTCATGTATGTTGCCGTTTAAAGCCATATCCCACAGTAAGTGGATGGAAACGCCTCGGGTATGTTTGCGCTCAAAGGCATATAACACAGTGGATGGAAAAGCCTCAGATATGTTGTCACTTAAAGGGATATTACACAATAAGTGGACGGAAAAAACCTCGGGTATTTTTCCGCTTAAAGGCATATTACACAGTAAGTGGACGGAAAAGAATGGATTATAATTTCTCCTTCAATGCACAACATTGCATGTAGTTGAAAATGATAGTTTTCGTTTATTATTTATTAATTATATCTCTTGTAGCTAGATCGGTCAAAATTTATCTTAAAATGGTGTTTCTCACATATAAGAATTTTATGCACACCTGTATAATCACGCAATACCTAGGGGGTATATCCCCTTCTGTATCTTCTAATAGTAATCCGTACTGAAATACTCCCAACGATGTATGTAACAGCATAAGCTGATCACCTCTAATGCTACCATGTGTGTTTCTGTCATCCGGTATATAACGTGACCTCTCTCTCTGCTTTAATGTCGATTACCCTCCTTTATCTTAATATCCAATCTTATATTCAAAACCACTCATATACAAAGAGGTTTCTTCCCTCAATCTGTTCTTTCAAATTTGGAAATTTAGCTGCACGATTCTCGTTCTCTGTCTATAAATTGCACACGTTGCAAACTAAATGACGAGTCGCTCCTTCTCTTGCAAAATCGGCAATTTTAAGTTCTGTGTTCCCCTAAGAATCTACAGTATTGTAATACAAACTGAGTTTCTCCCGCTATTGACGCGTCCTTTAAGATACCACACAAATAACATGTACAACCGCTAACTCTACGAACACAGAGATAACAACAGGAAAAACGGTTTTTGCAATACCGATAAACCAGTTCTTCAACACATCATTAAGCTATGATCTGATTTCCGCTGCAGGAAATTTTATTAGCCGACGACTCTCCCTGAAAGCAAAAAAGCACGACGAAATTCGCGTCTCGGCTAAATTAAAGGTCAATACAATCGCAGACCACATATCTAAGGCGCTACTGGACAACGCTGTCACCGAAGAAGAATTCAAACTTATCCTGAAAACAAACTCGACAAATACACAATCATGAAAAATGAAATACACTCTAACGCACATTAGGCCGCGGAAAAGCCGAAACTCTCGAGGAGATTATGCAAACTCTCGTCGGAAAATTTCAAAATAAGACGTGTTTTGACCGTCTAAACGACAGAACCGTCGGAACGACAGCTTTCTGACTCGAGGCATATCCCCAGCGCGCCTCTGCCAAACGATGCGGTTTTTCAATAAAAGGCGAACAAAATATGCGATTATTTAAAATTTTTGCAAGAGTTCATCTAGCCTGCGAGTGCTGAGACAACCAACTTAAGCATTGGAGTGCACTGGCCGTCCTCGGGACAGGGTCAGATTTGCTTACTGAAATCATATTTGGTAGTATGAAGTTTGGATTGATTAAATACGGTAGCGGTCTGCACAATACCCCTAAGTTTTAGGTGCACCGGAAAATCATTTGCATGTCATCAATCTCAACTCACACCGATGCAAATTGATTACATACTTGCATCACTGGTCGGCGAGGGTGGATATATGAGCCCAATTAATGCAAAAGAATATGTCGGGACGGAGATTCGAACACTCAGTATCGCCTTTGGGAAATTCTTCAGTTCTACCCAGTGCTGGATTACCCAATAGGCAGACTAAGCACGTGCTTTGGGCACCAGCAAAGCAGTGGTACACACACACAAAATGAGAAATTACGGGGTCTTTTTTAATTACGGGGGGGGGGAGGGGCACCATAATCTTTTCAGTGCTTAGGGCCTCTAAAATGCTTAATCCGGCCCTGGTTCTACATCTAGGCCACGAGGAGAACTTGCAAAAAACCTCTCTAATAAAAGCTATACAAACACCAAAGCTGAACATTCTTATCATGCCTACATTACGAAACTCCTGAATTTAATTTAGACCAAGGAAGAGATTACATGTTGGTACTAATAACATGATTTCTCTGGCAGTGGAAGAAATTTTAAGGTAGTAATAATTGAATCACTTTTATCAGATCAAAGCCTATGTGACTAAACTTCTGGCCGATGTATACTCATTAATATTCTGCGTTCATAGTGTTGTAACCTTCCTAGTCTTACCTGGGTCAGTAAACATCCAGATGATTGTATATAAATAGTGATATAATCATTCGAAAGGTCGTACATGGCCGAATGGCCGAACACGTCTTTAATTCAACAATTCGAAGGGCTATTTACTACGAGGTAGGTCATTTTAAAGTGAATGAGTGGAAGGGCCTTATTGTAAAACACCCAGTTTGAGCCGGCTACATGTGGGGTTCTCCGCCAGCTGGGGAAAGAGCGTTTTGGATCAGCCCCTGGAGGCAGCGACTAAGGACCATTTTGAGTCACGAGTTGTTGGGAAGCTAATTCCTGCGGACCCCCCTCCCCCCCCCCCCCATTAGAAATGGCGGTGGGTTCTCCTTCGTGCTGCTCTGCTCATGGGTATATATATATGCTTTCCATAATATATGGCGTGGCTGAAAAATTAAAAGGATATGGAAAATCAAATTGTGCCTCCCATTTTCACTCACCTTGAAAGCAAATAGATAAGAACTTATCAAACAAATTAAACTTATGTCATTTTTCTTTTTGCATTTCAGGTCACTGTCTTTGCATACGTGTGTGTATGTGTGTGTGTGTTTGAGTATGTGTGGGTGTTTCATTCTAAAGCAAAAGTGATACTAGCTTCCACAAAGATTGAAAAACAATTAGAAGTTATGATGGGTTTCTATTTTTGTCTACCTGTATGCATTCATAAGTACATAAACTATGCTCAACAAGTTTGGCAGCGCTTGCGTACATTGTGAAACATGCTATGAATTTTAGATCAAATTTATTTTTTAAAAATTAACGTTTCATGTGTATATTGAATACTTGAACTTCGTGTATGACGAAAATTTACAATTTACCTTTTAATAAGTCTACAATATATAAAATTTCTCTGAATAGTCCATGTTTCACACATACACAACATTGAAATTCGAAACAAACAAAAAATATTTTATGATTATCTCAGGTGTTGGGTAACGTTTTGTCATCAGTATTTAATGACTTTTTTAAGTACGGTACTGATTGGTATTATTACAATTGCTTACATAATAAAGTAAAATTTGTATTTTAAGTATACATCTCAGTGAATGATGATGATGATGATCGATGGCACTTTCCATCAAGCATCCTATCTCTAATGTTAACCATAAGCTGTGACCCGCAAAAATATATTTGTACCCAAAATTTTTATACACGTCATAAAACCCATATAAACGAATTCCAGATTTCATAATACATACTTGTGCAAATATGCAAATATGTACACCGTGTGCAGATTTTGTGCACATGAATGGGATATTATATATATACATATATATATATATATATATATATATATATATATATATATATATATATATATATATATATATATATATATATATAAATTTCTTTGTTCACAACACTGTACGCAATAGTGAATATGACATTTTTTGTTGTAACTATGATGATAATCTTTATAATGTATTGTTTTCTTCCATTATTCACTCCAGACATAGATTCCTGATGTGACTACCCTCTTTAAAGAATAATTTCTGAAATTAAATTATTATGTCTTCTTTTCGCCATGCAGCTACAATGCTCATCCAATATATAGTAAAAACAACAAATCTGCAGCGGAGAAAACAGAAATATGGGCTGCAGGATACGGCTTTTCAAAACTTTTACATTTTTAGGCGGGCATTCTAGGACTAATCAAATCGTAAAAAAATGCAGTCAATTTTGGCGCCACTATCGCTTAACTCTGTGGGGAAGGCTACTTTTAGAAAGAAACTACCTCTGTGTGTGTGTGTGTGTGTGTGTGAGAGAGAGAGAGAGAGAGAGAGGTAATATTCCGGAGTCGGCTGCAGATCTAATTGCAGCATCAAATGTACTGTGCTAAATTTTTTAAGTGGTATGTCCAAGTGATTGACAATTTAGACAGAATTAAAAATACGTTAAATGAACTGATTGTTAGTTGTATGGCGGATAAATCAAAGACATAAATTGATGACTGTTACTTACAAGCATACACGTGTAGACAATCTATGCAAGCTAATAAAGGTGCAGGTTCCCTATTATACTATAGTGTTCAACTAGTCACACTTTATTTACTTCTTTAGGTCCGTCTGTCTGTTAAGACAATTTTTCTCCAAGCTAGCCTAACGTTGCAATTGTTGAAAATATTGTTAAGCCCTTTTATGTCTACAGTTGTTAATACTTGGAGAAGAGAAACTGCAGATGGTGTCTTTTCTATTGAAGATAGACTTATAAGTTGTTACTCCTCAATTGTTTGGTCTCATATCATCTTGTTACTTGCAAAGATTGGTAACTTTTGGTTATAGCTTTCTTCCACGCGCTCAGCACCTCCTACAGAATTTAGGACTAAGACTTCAGACTTTTGAAATGTAATAGGTGAGTGTATATATATCTTCAAAACAATTGCACAATGTATATGCACCGCTGAAGGCGAGCTCACTTAGTAGGTTTGGTAGTAAGAGATTTCTATTAACATGAATAGTCATTTTCGCAAATTCTTGAACAGGTGTAGATGTTTTGAACCCCTAAGATTTTTACACGATTTCAGTATTTCTTGAGTAACTTTAATGGGTTTTTTCTTTTTTTAAATCCAAGATACACAATAATTTTTCATAAATATTGTTATTTCATTTTCTATCTCTTGTTATTGTGTTTTGAACATAATTGAAACGCGGACGGTCTAACGGGGCAGCCGTAACCAGTGTATCAGGACTGAGGTTGTTGTTCGTAATAATATTATGCGGGTTGTATTTCCATACATGGAGTACCGAGTGATACAGCGCAATAGTATTATGATAGTAACACTTGCTGTAAAATAACGGTGTTCATACATATAAATATTAGTATACGTTTTCTCCTATCATCTTAGAATGAAAAACGTATCTCCTATGTCAACGTAATGTATAGGCTGAAAATAAAACGGTTTTTATGTCGGCTAGGAGGAAATCGAAATATACTTTTACATTTTAGAAGATTCAGTATTTAAACTGTAAAATTGTCATCCCTGGAGTAATATGTTAAATATTTGTGTAAAACAGTAGTTCCAAAATAATTATTTATGATATATCCACCAGTAAACCAAGTCTCTGCGTCAGAAGTATCGTAGATCCATCTCTTCTATGCCAGTGCCTACCAGTAAGGGCTTAGAGTTCAAGATCTGATGGCAGCAAAACTGAGTGCATTTGACCAATTTTTGTTCATGTGATCAACGTCTAATAATTTAAAACAACCGTGGTAGAAAAATGACAAGAACAAATACGCCTTTCCTACCACTCATATGCCGTCATATCCATTGTATCAGTGTTGATTTATGTCTCCTTTGTTATCTTTGAATATTATCATAATAGACTATTTTACTCTATGGAATGGATACACATATTAATGATTGGATACACATATTAATGATTGTACAGAGACCTTATTGTGAGTGTAATTGCCTATTGTGTAATTGTAAAATACCAGCAACAATATATTTTTAAAATATTGGTATTTCCAGCGCACCTTCACAACGAAAATCTTACGAATGACTGAGAAAACAATACATCCTGATGATTGTAATAATCATCAGAGGTAAAGGCGGGTGTCTTGTACACCGAATGCGCACGGTCTTTCAAATGATAAAGAAATATGTACATAAGAAAGGGATCAAATTTCTTACCTATTGGAGACTTCCGTCTCAGTCTTTACTGGCATTTTAATTTTTATTTTTTTGTTTGTTGTTGGTTTAACTGTACTTTGAACAAATTATTGGATATATCATGCCGAGGAAATGGGAGCTAAGTGCATTTCCCAAAGAGACACAGAGGCAGCCGACCCAGGCTGGCCTGGACATGCATCAAACCCACAACCCTCGGATTACGAGTCCGACTTTCTATAAAATGAACTACCGAGGCTCTTTACTGGCAGAAGCTGACAGACAAAGCAATGCTAAAAAGAATACACGAACCTGTAAACTTGTCATAAAAAAAAAAAAAAATCGAAGAGAAGTACTATTTTGTTTTTATATGGTGGGTATACATGTACATGTATACTGGTTTGCATTCAAAAGTATTTTCCACGATATTGCATAAGATATCCAAGTGTGTGTGTGCGTGTATTTCGCACTCATACTTGCACGGTGTTCTTGTTTTCATCCATGTGCATGTTTTCATACAAACTTTTTCTTTTAATCATCACCACCTTTGAAAGATATGGAAATGTTATGTAATGCATTCTTTGTGAACTTTTTATCTTTTTTTTGTGTTATGTCTTTTTTATATGAAGTAAAGTTCTCTTGCAAATCTCACCATGCATATGTTTTTAAATTTTTCAGGACTTTTGTGTTAATTGTCTGTGTTGTCCTTGCAATTGTTCCATTTTCTATTCCCTTTGAAAAGGGCTCGTCTGTCTTGAAAAAGTTCATGTGCCGTTGCCAAAAAGTGTAGAAAACTATACTTTGAACTATGTACTTCTTGAACCAAAGAAAAACTACCCTTTTTCCGGATATATTAGTATAAGATTCCGTGATTTTGGTTTCGCCAGCACAAAGTAGTATGTAACTACATATCTTGTTTACATTTTTGTGTTTGTAGTTGTTCTTCTTGTGTCGTCCGCCTTAAACAAAAAAAGTGATCCCTAGATCTCGAAAGCGCATGGACAGTGTGTCATGATTGTTTCATGTATGTGTATATATATATATATATATATATATATATATATATATATATATATATATATATATATATGAGTGTAGATCCTTATGTGAGGAGAAGGAATTCAGGAATGTATTACATACTCATTTAATCTTACATGTCGTTCGATACAGATGTTCAATCCGTTGTTCTATGTCACACACCCATATGGGAACTACTTTAGTATACTCTTTGACGTCCTCGCGAGCGTATTTTCAGAAGCAGTGGATCGAGCTTGTTAACAATCCCAATTCATATTGAATTTCATTCACACTGTAAAGCTAAAAATATTTAAAAAGCGTAAAAGAGGTGATATATAATAAATATAAAACCGTATTTGCATTTTGTTCTGAGTCGGTAAAAAGAACTCGTTTGCTTTGGCTTATGAATACGCCATACCAAACGCGTTCTTTCCGTCGACTCAGAACAAAACACGTATGCAGTTTTTATATATGTACAACTCCCGTACGCAGCGTGTAACTTATATCAAGAAAAGAGACGGGGTGGGGGTGGGGGGTCCATTTCACATTTTATGGACAGGTAAAGATACAAGGATAAAGTAGGAACTTAAATGTATGAGGTATGCATGAATATTTGCACCATTTTGTTTACTGATATTAATAACGAGTTTCAAATCTAAATACCTTTGCTTTTTTGTGAAAAAGTATTTTATCTCCAACTTTAAGTTTATTGCCAACCGGATTCGTTTAACTCGGTAACTCTGATAGTTTGCTAGCTGATTTATTAGCACTCTCCAGAGCATTACGTATTTGTGTATCAACTTGTTTTTGTACAAAATTTCTATTAGCCACATGAAATGTTGTGTACTGGATCTGAGAGATTGGTAGTGCGGTTATTAATGAGGTTTAAGTCACTGTTAATTGTTTTACCTAGTGGAACATTTTTTTCATCTTTTTCTGCAAAAACGTTTTAAG
Source organism: Margaritifera margaritifera (assembly GCA_029931535.1). Lineage (NCBI taxonomy): Eukaryota > Metazoa > Mollusca > Bivalvia > Unionida > Margaritiferidae > Margaritifera > Margaritifera margaritifera. The sequence continues at coordinate 3,620,765 of JAQPZY010001684.1, forward strand.
GTAAGAATTTACTGTGTCCTCTAAGAGATATGTTTCCATCTCATGATCTACGCCATTGGTGTTCAAACTAAGGTATACTCGTTTGTAAATAAAATTACTAACTGAAGCCGGTACATATTTGAATATTGAAAGACAGGCAAGGATGCATGTTTCACTTTGTGCGACAGGAATACTAGTCCAGATGAGTACCATTATATTACTATTCCTTGAAAGCCAATAACTTGGGAGTACACGTGAGATATGTTTCACTAGATAGAAACTACGATTTAGTAGGAATAGTAATGCTTATAAATAGTAATGTAACAAATTTGACAAGAAATACAGCTATGAAAAATCGTGCAAATTTGATCTAAATATGAATGACAGTTCTATTTGAACCCCAAAGATACATCGTAAGCCTCTTGCTACCATCTTCTGCTGTTGAATGCAGTATAATCTTATATGTCATATTCGTTACCCGATAGTAATAAAGTTTGTGTTGTGTTGTATTTAATTGGAAAGAAGTTCAAATATTCTAAACTATCTGTGCCATGGTCTGTATGTCTTGTAAAGTATATCTTTCATGCCAAGAAATCCCTGTCAATTACCTAATTGATAACCCTCCATCCCCGTTCACAGCTGACCGAAAGTCGTCTCTGTAGTGATTATATTCTGCAGCAGTGAAGAGGAGTTGACGTTTTTAAATTTCCTCAGTAGCATGCTCCTTAGGGCACACACACACACACACACACGCACACACACACACACACACACACACACACACACACAGAAAGAGCGATAATAAGATTGTACAGAATATTATGTCGACCTAAAGCACTATGAACAGAGACATTCTGTATATGAGGCTGAAAACATTAATTATGATGCAGGGGGCTAAAAAGATAATAAATTCTCTTGTTAGGACTCGGACTACCTATTGATTTTCCCTATACATCAATGCTAACGTTTGAGAAAATACAACTAGTTTGTGCACTGGGTGGCCTCATACATAACACGTGCACTTCTTGATTAAATTAGCGCAAACTTTCCAAACAATCAAAATGGAGTGCTTCGCGGCATTATTTTGAGATAATCTTCCTAAAGCGGGGCGCAAGTAAAAGCTAGCTTAGTCAAAAGTCTCGCACCGATTAGGCACAGGATAATCTTGTCCTGCCAGGGAAAAAGTTCGAAATAGTGTCATTGCACAGACAAAATCTATGTAGATGTTGAAAGAACTGATAATAGTCTCGGAGAAATAAAAAAGGTAACTTCTAAGCTGATATTACAGCCAGTACAAAGAAAATTGATACAATTAAATAGAAAGAACTCTTCGATTTGTATAATGATTACTTCAGTACCTATGTAGAACTCTTGATTAAATCAAATCTAATACCTCTTCATGCAAGGAGATACAAAAGTTTGGCCTTGGAAACCTATCAAATTTTAAATAAAATATCTGCTTGACCTTATTCATTTCAAAGGTAATTCTCATTTATATGGCATTATTGTGACACTTCCACGTGTGAGAACAGCAAGAGAATGGGTACATTCTTTTAGGATTTATACAGTCAAGCTTTGAAATTCATTATCAAATGAATTTAGGGACGATTTGCCTTTAGATCTATTTCAGAACCTTCTCTGCAACTCTAATAGGGAATACAACTAACTGTATATGCAGTATATGTCTGCAAATATTAGTTGCCTGCTTGCCTGTAGTCGTGTATACATATTATGGCTGTCCTCAGTGTCTAGTGTAATGCTTCTGGATGTTTCTCTATTTATGTCTGCTTTTTGTGAATAATATGTAATCTTTATGTATGTACGTTTTATTTTGAAGACTTAATATTACAATCAGATTAGGATATCGCATTAACATGAATCATAACTATTTTTCCCCTAAAAGATCGTGTTATTTCTAAAAATTCCTCGTAAAATTATTAATGGATTTATACTTATTGATAAGATGACTCTTGCGTAACACATCTTTCAATTTTTTTAAAAACTATGAACATAGTAACGCCAGTATTTTTTCAATTCCCATAGAAATCTATAGTCACATATATGTTAAAATTCTCATAGAGGACTATAGTGACCCATAATGTTAAATTTCCATAGGGTGCTACATCGTCCCACAATGTTAAAGTTCTGTAGGGTACTATACCGTTCCTCAACGTTAATTTTCTTTATGTGCACTATAGTGACATCTGGAATATGAAATTCACATAAACCTCATACCGTCCCAAACGCTAATGTTAAATTCCCATAAGGGTGCCATACTAACACAAAACACTAATGTTACAATTCCCATACGGTGTTATACTGTCCTAAACGTAATGTTAAATTTCCATACGGTGCTATACTTTCCAAAACGTAATGTTACATTCCATAGAGTTCAATACTGTCACACAATATTAAAGTTCTATAATGTACTATACCGTCCCCCAAAGTTATTTTTCCGTATTGGCGCTATAGTGACACCCGCAATGTTAAATTTCCATAAACCCCATACCGACTAAAATGCTACTCTTAAATTGCCATAAGGTGCCATACTGACCCAAATGCTAATATTCAATTTCCGTAGGGTGCTATATCGTCCCAAAGGTAATTTAAAATTTTTATAGACCCCATACCGTTCTAAATGCTATTGTTAATTTCCCATAGGGTGTCATACCCACCCAAACGCTAAATGTTCAATTCCCATAAAGCACCATACTCACCCAAATGCTAATGCTAAATTTTCATAAGGTGCTATACCGGCCCAAAGGTAATGTTAAATTCTCCTAGAGACCCAAGGTAACGTTAAATTCCACAGGGGCTATATTGTCCCACAATATTAAAGTTCAATATGGTACTATACCGTCCCCCAATGTTAATTTTCCGTATTGGCGCTATAGTGACGGGTCGTAATGTTAAATTCACATAGACTCCAAACCGTCCCATATGCTAATGTTAAGTTTCCACAGGGTGCCATACCCTCTCAAATGCTAAATGTTAAATTCCCATAAGATGATATACTGACCTAAACGCTAATGCTAAATTCCCATAAGGTGCTATACCATTCCAAACGTAATGTAAAATTACAATGTCATGTTGATCACTATGACTTCTATTATTCCTTCTCAATATCTGTATTCGCTAAACTATAACTAGCCAAGATAAATATTATGGTTTTGTTGGAGGATTTAAAAAACAAAATAGCCAAAATATATGTCCACGAAAGAAAAAAAAAATCGAGTTGTACTGTTTTGTTGGTTTTTGTTTTTTCTTTACGGTAAGTTTTGCACCTAACCAAAGGCGGTTCTACTTTTTTAACAAAAAATATATTGTATTTATTTTACTTTCCACACGGATTCGATTTGGAGAAGGAGAGGTTCGTTTTGTTTAAAAGTGAAATTTTTGTCTATTTTGTAATGAATAGAGCGCTATTTTTACTGGAAAAGGCATGGAGTGCACCCGTCCACCCGAAGCCACGCGATACCCTCTAAATCTGCTGGTACTGCTAACGACTTGTGTTAAGAATCATTCTGCTTTAGATATATAATATACTGGGCATAAATTTCCCACGTTATGAGACATCATGCTTTCAGTACATGTCCTTTTTCAAACCAAAAGTTTGAACACTTTGTTTTGATTGATCCAAGTGTGATTTTGACGTCCTCAGAGGAGCTGACAACTATCATAACATAATTTTGTCGAGCTCTTGTCACTCTTTATGTCTGCTACTTTATATAAAAGTGAAATATGGACACTTTTCAAATTTGCTGGAGTTAAAACACAATATTTGATCTCCATGGTACTTACTGACCTTGACATCCACCAGCAAGGTGGACACTGTGAAAAAAGGTGTCCTTGTGCTCTTAGATATAATTTTAGGATGGTGTTTACTTGTTGTTATCTGTGTACAGAAACGTGGTACGGGGGACATTTATTCGTGCGCATATTGATTTGCTTATGCCGAATTTGACTCTAATTGTACTAACTGACCTTTATGTGACTTGTGACCACCACTATAAAATCAATCAATACTCCTAAGGGTATGATTTTTGAACAGTGGTCACTTTTTCCCTTCACGATAGTACAAAAGTGAAATCTTGAGCGCTTTTCCCGGTTTTACTCCTCCATTGTATGTACAAAACATTAATAAAACATGTGTCACCAAGCAGCATAAAATCGGTGGATAGAATCACTGGAACGGAGGTAATCATCGGAACGGACTGACCGGAACAGAAGTATTCACCGGAACGGACGGTAAAAGTCGGTTTAATTCAACTCTTAGGTCGCTTAATTCATTTTTTTAATTGACTGCACATCCTTTACTGCCCTCTCTTTGATCCAACTTCTTTTTCAAACTGAGAAAACAATGTTGCGCACATCGAAGAAACGGCACCCTTTTGCTCATCGTTGTTATTATTCGTTAATTGTTAATTTAAAGAAATCACGCCCGCCTTTGATAACGCACACATTTCATAAACGTCAAACTTACATTCGAGCAGCGCCCTCTCTAGGGAAATACTCATTACAAGCACCCGCCATTCTTCAAAATTGGTCAAATGCCATGTTTTCGGTACGCCGGTTGTTAAACATATGAAAGATTAATTTGACTTGATTCTAACAAACTTTTTTTTTTTTTTTAAATATGCAAACCTTCCTATATATCTATGTAAGAAAGCAAACATAATAAACGGAGAACAAACTTTATATTTATCGAGTCAAATACACACTTGCTGACAAAAAAATAAACTAAAAACACTCAATAGATTTTAAATACAACTTAAAAAAAACATAAGAAAAATAATAATAAATGTTCTTGCAGACATGGAAATTTAATCGAAATTATAAAAAAATAGTAATGTTTTTCTTGGACAAAAAAAATAGAATCCTTTCTATAGTGCTCTAACAAGATGTTCAAAAAAGTATTCGTAATGCATTTGTCCACTGAGGATAATAATGAATAATATCAAACAGTACCCCAAATTTGTTTTCTTATAAATATTTAGATCTATGATTATACAGTCTAATACAGAAATGGATACTGAGTTCGAACATCTTGCACGTATACAGAATTCCAAGTCCGTTCCGGTGTTTATATAACCTGTATAAAATATACTTTTGAATTATGTGCAGAAGAAATTGGATATTGTAGCTTTTTTCCAACGGATCGTCGTCAGTTTAAAAAAATCTGCAATTGAGAATACACACTGAATATTGCAATAAACGTGCATAATATCCGTAATCCGCCGCAGTTACGATTATAGTATTCCTGATATCGGTTTTAGTAATCCCCATAATAAGATGGCTGCCCGCATGAGTAGAGCTATGCGAAATCGATTTACCGATGTACAAAGGTTACTAAGTCAAATTATGACTGTATATGATCGAATTTCTACTATTTATCTCACTACTAGTCGTCGGACACATGACTATGCGAGTGCAAAGAATGACAAGAAGAAACACATTGACATTTTGGACCAGGAAAGTTCCGACTTCTTTGGTATTTGGGAACATTAGGAACACGTCCATGATGATCAAAGCATCCCATTGAAGAAAAGTCCCAAGTTCGATTATTTAGTTAAGATGAGAAATAAAAGACCTGGAAATGTTCTTGATACAGAATTTGGCCATGTTAGGTATGCCCCTAAGGGCCTTATTCAGAGTTTCCTCTGATCTTTTAAATACTGTTATTTGATATTCGGACAGTTACGTTGTGGTGTTAGGTTAGAGCGAATCCCCTATATATAAAACAAGGAATTCACGGAAATGGGGTGGTTTCTTTAAACATAGGTTAGCATAATTAAGCAACCTAGCATTGAATCCTACCTGCCTGAAATCGATAGGTAGATAAGTTAGCATTTCATTCATAACAATTAAAACATTTTGCATTTCTTTAATAAGCCAACAAATGGACAAAAATTACAATGTGTACAAATTCGACCTTGTATGTGGCTATTTCTAACATTGTGGCCTACATTTTCCTTGGCGTCAGAGGTCTAATGATTATGTGATACAATCAGCTTCTGTTGGGAAAAGACCCATGATAACTTGAATGCATTCAGTGTCAAAGAATATGTCGGCCATGAGATTTGACAATCATTTGACTAAGCAATGCTGCATTACAGAGTATAACCTATACTGGATATTTGGATAATTTGTCAGCATTAAGTGACAAGCTGAATTTGAAATTTTATATCTAAGAAGATCAATATTTTAATTATCAATTTCAGGCAAGTAGGGTTTGATACAAGGTTGTTTAATTATGCTAGCCCATGTTTAAAGCAACTACCATAGGTGTGGTTTTGGCAAATTCCAGGCTGTTGATAGGGAATGTGCCGTGACCTCTCACACCAACATAAATGTCTGAATATCTAACATGGGGTGGAAAAGGTCCAAGGAAACTCAGACGAATACTGAATGATTTGGACCATGGCTGATTCGTCCCAAATTACGGGCTGATTTGGCCCAAATGCCAGGCTGATTTGGACTATGTGAAATATTGTAAGAAAAACAATGAACACTTACCTGATTTATTTTAGTAGTTATTTCTATTTTCGCAAACATAGTAAGAGAATATAAAAAGGTTGATTTTCAGCTCTTAAATTTAGTTCTTCGAAAATTTCTAACCGAAATCACAGCGACATAGATATGAGCTATCGCATGTGGATCTTTATTTTTTTTGTAACCAAAAGAACTTTTCAGTGTTTGCAATAAAGAAAACAAAGTTATTCTTTGAATTAATATCTTTGAAAAACATTTTGAAACTGCTCATAAATCAGGCCAGTATGGCCCACTTTCAACACTATCAAACAGTGATGTATATAAATTGACCCATGACTTTCATTGATTTCTGATGCAAATCATGTTTTTTTTTTCGCATTATATTTACCAAATAAATATTGTGTTAAGAGTTATTGATCAGTAACACAATATTAAAACGTGCTTTAGTGTTAATGTTTAATTTTTTTCTTGAGAATTTTTTCTCTAACCAGTAAATAAACTTATTTTATTTTTATCCTAACCTTTGAAAATGTTGCAAATATTAATTAACGTAAATATTTCAAATTTAAGAACATATTAAATCCATTAAAGCTTGATTTCTGAATAGAGATTTTATTATATTAATACATATATAATATAATAGGACTTCCTTGTAACCAAAGATCACAAAGTTATTTAAAGTCGTTCTACAATTGCATTAAATTCAGTAAATTGGAAAATGACACAAAAGTGCTTTAATTGATCAAACAGGTTTTGCAAAGCGATGGTCAGATGATCTCGCTATTATTGTTTGCAATTAAATATTAAATAAGTAATTAAGGGCGTATTGATCAAACAAAGTATAAAATAGACGATGATCATATAATGTTTAATTGTAGTGGCATCAGTTAATTCAGTGTTAGTAATTTGTATACAATTAAATGATACATTTTGAATTCAGGGGGAAAAATAGCATACATTTCACAAAGATAAGTCAAATATACTTCATCTTTCAACAGAGATAACACCCCCATTTGTGTTACGTTCTCATTATCTTTATTATAATGAATACGAGGTAAACAAGATTAGCAGAATATGGACGTATGATATTGATGTATGATATTGTATTAATTTGACAGGAGCTCGGTTCCAATTTATAGTATATAAGTTTTATTTAGTACTATTAGTATATATTACAACGTACAGTATAAAGATAAATATTGCATAAATCTAACAAAAGCATTAACATACTCAGACCAGTGGATATAGACGAAACAAAATTTACTGCATGGGCTTTTTCACGATTTTGTTTTGCATAAAATTAAATGATACATTATGAATTAAGAAAAAACAAATAACATACGGTGCTTTAAACAAAGATTAGTAAAATATAGTTCATCTTTCTAAAGATATAACCACCATTTTTGTTACATTATCATTTTTCTTTATTATAATTGATACAAAGTCCACACGATTAACAGAATATGGATGTATGATGTTGGCTTATGATACTGTATTGAATTAAATCATAAATTTGCCAGGAACCCAGTTTCATTTTTAGTATATAAGTTTTATTTTAGCACTATTAGTATACAGTACAGTACACACGATAAAGATTAATTCTACATAAATCTAACAAAAGCACAAAAGCGATATATATAGACAAAGATTTGTTACTGCGTTGGCCCCGTTTTCACGATTTTTTGTCAGTGTTAGTAATTGTATTATTTTTCAATAAAATAAAGTGAACTATTTCAATTTTGCACAAAGTTGAATGAGCTGCTTGGAAAATATTTCACTATAAAATTGACAATGCAAGATAAACAGTCTTACATTATTTCATTTGATCCGTATGCAGAACATAACCATTATCTCATGTAAAATCTTTTTTTTTTTTTTTCGTTAAATGCAGTTTTGAACTGCTCAACATACCTGCGAATGATGAGAAATATCACATTTGAAACAATTGTAAATGTCACATTTAAATCTAAGACGAAACCTAATAATATTTCACATGGTCCGAATCAGCCTGTAATATGGTCCGAATCAGCCTGGCTTTTGGTCCGGATCAGCCTGGACCCACTCGGACTAGTATGCCACTTGGATATGATTACTGTGTCATAAATATGACTGTGACCTTGATTTATCTTGAGCCTTGCTTTTTACATATGTCTATATCACAGAGCTGGCGATACAGAGGTGGGTACAATGATGCGTCGTTTGTGGGAACAGAAAACCTGCATCATATTTGATGTAGATGCATAAATGGATTATATTTAAATAATGAAAAGAAGAAATTCATTTAACTTATGTTTCTGTGCTTCCACTACTTATATGAGAAACAACCAATAATAATTAATTCTGCATGAAATGTTTGCCATGATAATAACGTTTAACATACCTCATTTATACATTTGCCCTTAAACTGTTTCTACTTGCCCTTCAAGTGTTTCTACTTAATTTTGTGCACAAGAAAAAGATTGTTTTTTTAATATTTTTTAAGCAGACCCAGGTATTGTTGTTAATTTTATCCCTTTGGTACTTTATTGGAGTACAGTTGTCCTCGTACCCCGAGAATCAAGGGTCCCTGCCTAATTGTAAAACTAAGGAAGACTCTTTCTATCTTCATGGTAACATACCAGTATAAAGGATGTTTCAGCCTGATGGCGTATGGGAAACACAATACAGGATGTCAAGTATTTGCCGGGACCACAAGGTGGGAGCTGGGACCTGGACCCAGGACTTCCGTACCTTTTTCTATGTACCTGATAAAGGATAATGATTTTTAGGACCACAGCTTTAATATTGATATCGTCGGTAATTGCACTTTATCAAAATTGTAGCTTAAATAGTCCGACGACATAATGACGTCACTGATGTAAACATGACAGGACTGGAAAAATTTCATTTTTTCCTACTTGCCCACCAGACAAGTAAAATAAAATGAAGTTTACTTGACCAGCAGCAAAATCTACTGGTCCAGCAAAAATATATTTGAATATAATGTTCGTTTTTTATACTATAAAAACATAATTATCCTTTTATTGCCCCTTTTTAAAAATGCCTTTAGGTAAATTTTTCAAGGTTTCGGTTTAATGGCACCAATTTCACATGATTTTTACCAAACATGTTTAAAAAAGAGCAATAGTTTAGATGTAATAAACAAGCAGACTGTACATATTACTTTGTTTCTAGATATGAATGTATAAATGATTTCTAACTCCTGACTTTGGTCCGTTGGTTGTTTGTTTTGCTGTTAGTATTATCTGATTATGGTGAAATTAGAATTTCTTATGAAAAGATGTCATAAAATCAATGTGTTTCATGTAACTGCTGAGATTTAATTAGAAGAAGAATATGTAGAATTCTATAGTTTGAGCAAAATTCAGCTGATAAGTGCAAATGAAGCTGCACACTAAACACCATAACACAAAATCCTAGTGAATTACTTTGCAAATACCAAATACAAGGACAAAAAAATAGAAGTCAATGAGAGAGAGAGAGAAAAACAAGAGCATGAGGAGACAGATATATTTGTGTCAACGCAATGCACAGTTTTGAGAACGATTCTTCAACTGATGTACGTAAAACGAGCATATAAAACAACTAGCCGAAATCACGTGTAAAACAAGAAGCCGAAATCACGCGTAAAACAAGAAGCCGAAATCACGTGTAAAGCAACAAGCCAAAATCACGTGTAAAACAAGAAGCAGAAATCATTCCTAGTATTCGTGTGTTAGTACATATGCATGTTCATGTTTAAATAAATTGTGTAAAATGAAGACCAGTTTAGACAGACAAAGGTTTGAATGAAAACAGGTTGTTTAAAGTTTTGCGATCTATATGTAAAATAAAGACCTGCAAGCAATTTCAGTCTGATTTTACTATAACCTTATTGTTGGACAGAGATTTAAAATAGCATGTATTTAATTAATGTTTTTTTGTGTTAGTGTTGGCACCATACCGTTCCCCATAATTACGGGTGGGGGGTGAGGAACAGGCTGTTGGCACCATTTGTTTTACCTTGTTAACAGACTTGGGAGTGTCACTATCAGAACTCCGCTGTCGTTTCTAACTGTTTTAGGCTCACCAGACTTGATAAGCTAGCGGATCATAAGCGTAAAAGTTCTTAAATCAGTTAAACACACACAGCACAGATTTTGAACTTGGAAAGCACAACAACAACAGCATCAACATCAACAGTAAAAAAAAAAAAAACACTACAGAAAATAAAATAATAAGAAATTTGTCAGTGCCCACTCTTTTATGTACAGGTAGCCTTTACAATATAGTACTGGGCTATACCTTGTCACACACACACATGTAAAACAGTTACGAAAAGTGATGCACTACATTTGAACATATAACGACTATTTTGCAGCGTCCCATAAAAGGAAATAAAATTATGATTTATTTCTGTCAGAATGTATATAATGAAATGCTAATATACATATGTTCCTTTTTAGATTATATTTTGTTACTACATAAGATAATACTATTTGGGTTTGATTGATATGCTAGAACTATCAATATCGCTGTCGTTTTCTGATACGGTATGCATCGTAAAATATTGCCTTTTGTTGAGGAAGGGATTTGTTTATGTAATGCATAATTTTAGTTCCTGGATTTTTGTCAGCTCGGAGTTAATAATATTTTTAGACAGACCTTTAAAATGTTTGTCTCCTTTAGGATGTTTACGTAGAAGCAGGTCATGAACAATTATGCCATTGTATTTGACAACATGTATCTAAAACTAAAAAGTCATACGATTTACATAGTTTATTTAATTATTCTTTCAGAGATTTGGTAAAATAAGGCTCAATTATTGACAGAATATAAGACATACTTACGCTTTGTCCATATTTTCGGTCGTAACCCGGTAGCAAAACCTCAGACATTTTGTGAAAGTAATCCACTGTCCAGTATAGAGTTTTCGTACCCTGGTGCAGTTCAGGCCAAACTCGATATAGTTTTCTCAGCAGTAAAAATCATGGAGGGAACTAACAAGTTAAGAGAACTATGAAACACCTGTCGCGTTTTATTGAAGAATATTTTATCTCCATTAACGCGGAAGTACAAGTTGCGACTTTTCGTTGCCTAACCGATTGATATATTACTATTTTTAGACAGTACGATGTCTTAACCAGGAAGTGACTATCAGCTGTGCTATTCATGAAATAAGGAAAATGTAAGTCATTTGACAATCAAACGTATCAGTTTCAAACATGAGCTCACAACAAAAAATGGAAAGCAAACACTTCCTCATTGGATATCGATCCAAATCAAGTATAAGAACCATAGATTCAAATATATACTATACCAACCCGTGAACCACAAGGAAGGGAAAAAATTAATGTCATTTTAATTTAATCTAATATTTACATTTATAATTAATGATGCAACATAGAAGACATTTTTCAGTGGACAAGTATGTTAATACCATAGCTGGACCACAAGTATAGTGGCCCAAGTGGACCCGAGTGGGACAGTAATAGACAAGGAAATCTTGATTTAAAGACCATGATACGCGTACTGTGATGATACCCAACAAATTTAATAAAAACTGTCTAAGTGAGAGGTCATTCAGAGTTTTCATTTAGTAACAGAAGTCATATAGGTGAGTGAATGGCCATCATTTCTTCGAATGTTAAAGATAATATATATATATATATATATATATATATATATATATATATATATATATATATATGATAAAATTGATTAAATAGATGTATTTTTAAAATATGCTATATTGTTTATAAGATATCCTACAGTAAATTTTCTTTACGGTTAGATGGTTAAAATGATGCCCTGGAAACGCTTACAACGCAGAGCTTCTGGTGGTACTGTTCCTCGGTACTCTCTCGACTACTTGTATACGCCATCCCCTACCCCCCACCCACCCCCCCAAAAAAATATTTTTTTTGAATCAGCCACTGCGATGGACGTCAATAAGCATCCTCTGTACAGATTGGAATGTTTCAGTGATAGGGTGCTGCCTTTTATTTCTTTTTCCAAAATAGGCTATATCTGTCTAAGAAAAAGATGTCTATCAGAAGGCTTAAATCCCTCCAAAGCCAAAGATCTGCATTCTATGCTTTTGTGCAACACACACACACACACACACACACACACACACACACACACACACTATATATATATAGTGAGAGAGACAGACAGACAGAGACAGAGAGAGGGATGCATAGTATGTATGTTGTATCTATGTTGTATCTTTGATATACCATCATGTGTTTAAATTTGTCATTAAAAGGGAACGAGGTCTGGGTAACGGTATCAAATCGTCGGAGAGAGAGAGAGAGATTATGCAACATTGTTTAAATGATGTGCTTATTTCCATTAAGTTTGGTTGATTACCTCTGACACGGGTTTTCGATCCATTTACAACGTGTCGCTTATGTTTATGCTTAGCACTGGTTTGCTCCTTAGTACTTGCTAGAATCGCCCAAAAAGAACAATTTACACAATATAAAATAGATGGAATGATGGACAGGTGGACTAAGGCTGAAATCGCCAATTCACTCAATACTCATATACCGCTAGATGGACTGACTGACAGGTGAACTGAGTATACGATACATTATAGCATAAGAAGAACTTATAGAGAAGTAATCACAAAATTCTTTAATTAACACTCTTTACAATTATTAAACAGCATAAGTATACATCTTTGGCATTCCTTGGGTCTCACCCTCTGCTGCATGAGGTTAGTTGTGGTAAGATGGTAGATAAGCATGCAGTATATATGAGGCGGAATCGCCAGTACGACTAAATGACAGAATTGTCACAGCCGAATAGCCGACATGCACTATCTATGAGGCGGAATAGCCAGAATGACTGAATGATAATTGTCAAGGCAGAATTGCCGATGTTTGAGGCGGACTCGCCAGTATGACTGACTGACTGACATAACTGTTAAGGCATAATTGCCGCTGTATTGAGGCAGAGTCGCCATAACTTGTTATGTCTGTAAGTTGAGTGGATTGGGGACAAAATGCCCAAACGACGCTGCATGCCGAGAATGTAACTAGAGTAGTAAGCAGCGGAGAGCCCCAAGGAACGGACATGTATAGGATGAGAAGCACCCGCAGTTCTGTTAATATTAGCATTAAAATGACAAACATTATAAGCAAATTAGGAACATGAAACATAAATCAGTATTAATGTATATACAATTGTGAAAGCAGTTGTAAGCAATGCTGTGATGCAAGAATCTGTAAGAAAGTCATAAATGCAAGAACTAAACCTAAGTACAAACATGTACGTTCTGCACTGCAATGTTCACGGCTTGTTTCCCATTTGGGGTAAATGCCTGCAATGAAGTTTTTCACAAATAGCCAAAAGTCCACTCGGCAGCCACACATACAGTTGACGTAGTTCAATAAATAAGTCGGTATGCAAGAAACAGATTTACAGTGCACAGTCAGTAAACTGACTGAACTAAAGCCTAATAGATAAAACAAACAACAGTATGTAAACGCTGGTTGCACACCCTCCTGGTGCTTAAAACGCCGCTAAGTGCAAACGAATCTGATGATCCTGTTCCATAGAACATGGGGTGAACACACTACTGGTGCGAAATAAACCACACAGTGACCATGAATCTGATGATCCCACTCCATAGAAAGAACTGTAGAATTTCAAAGCCCAATGAAATACATTAAACACCTATCTATGCATTTCTTAATCATTTTCTACACACAAATGCCGCGCAAACATTTTGTGCATTAGTAATAGCCGGATTTTGCTATAGCGCGTAGTGAAGCATTAAAAATGCTCAGAACTTCAGCGACCAAAGCTGCTTTGAAATCTTACTCTATTTTATAACAATTCGATAAAATATATTCCTTATAAATATGAATGATCCTAAAATTTAACGAGAGAGAGAGAGAGAGAGAGCACTAAAATAACATAGATCAGACTTAGCACAAAAGTTACTTTTCACTCCATTCATGTATATATGTTTGAAAATTTAGGAGTGATATCTCTTACCCTTTCGTACTAGAATTTGTTGTTGGCGGTATCCGGACGACTAAACTAGAAGGGCTATCAATCTGTAAATATTCTTAAGAATGATATAGCGGTTGTCTACCTTTGTTTTGAAACGAGGGAGAGAGAGATATGAAATAAATATTACTCCTTTCATGCACACTTTGCGGATGCAGTTTTAAACGCCAAAACAAAATGTATAGTACATTTGACCACGAGTGAAGATATTGCCAATTAGGTAATCAGGTGTCTGCGATTACATAGCCAAGGTTTTGCCGAGCATTTAGAGCCGGGGTTATTTAGTGAACTTTTTGCTTCCGCAGCATACCATTACCTGGGATTGTCGAAGTTCCAACCAAAATTTGGAGTGCAGTTATATATATATATATATATATATCTATATATATATATATATATATATATATATATATATATATATATATATATATTCAGCGTCGACGCCCATTAACATTAAATAACTAGTTATTATCTTATTATCCAAGCGATTCTAAACTCTGAATGCAGGCTCAAAAAAATATTTTGACATAGCTCCAGTCAGACCATAATGTAGATGAAAAGTAACTAAAAGTAATATATCGTTGCTATACGTGACTGCTTAATAAACCGGAAAGCGCAGCTCTAGCTATAATTCTGACACAAATAATCCCAGTTGTAGTTATAGTACCTTGTTGGGTGGGAAAGCAATATTGTGAGTGTATTTGTATGTAGGTCTGTCTGAGAGAGAGAGAGAGAGAGAGAGAGAGAGAGAGAGAGAGAGAGAGAGAGAGAGTGGGAGGGGGCTGTTCTTGGTACAGAAATAGCATAATTAGCTTAGTGTGAGACTCTTCAAGATGCTCGACATGGAGTATTGATGGTCGATGAAAATTCACCAAACATGTTATGTATAGTTTACAGGAATGTCCGACTTTTTGTCATTGCCACAAAGGAATGTCGATACTCTGATCTGTTGGAACTAAGATCAAGTTTTTTGTTAACTAAATTAATCATTAAAACCAGTATGCAGTTCAATATTCAAAGAGAAGCAAGGATGTGCATGCTGCATTTTGTGCAACAAGAATACTAGTCGAGATGAGTACTATTATATTATCATTTATTGAATGTCAAAAACCTGGCGATACACTTGTATCTATTAGTTCTAAATTGCAATTTTGCAGTAATAGTAATACTTATGGGAATGGTAATAGTTTTAAAATTTAGCAACTGTTTTGTAGCAAACAGTTTATTAAACAAAGCGTATTTTACAAGACAGTGTACAAGATATAAAAGAACATTATTCATTGATATACAATACATTATCTGTACAAGGATAGGAAATATTAAGGGAGAAATGGCAATTAAAATCAATGGATACCAATAATATTGTTATATTGTTATGAGGTTGGTGGGTATTACTGTCTAAACTCAAAGGGTGAAGATATACATATGTCTGCACTGCAATGTTTTCAGAGGACTCGCTTCCAACAAATGTGACCGTACTTATGCATTTTTTTCGAGACTGATGGCATACAGTGCACCAATCAATTTTTTTTCTGACAGACACCAAAGGTGACGTGTAAATGACAGGACCTCCTTCTTGAAACCAATTGTGAAACAAATTGGTACGAACTCTCCAATAATCGGGAGCGGTATGTTTTAAATCGATGCGTAAATACGCATGGAGTGTTTGAGTGGCATCGTCATACGCATAATTCAGCCAAGGTGTTCCTAGCTGTTTGGTCAACACTTGCACTGGAAATTTATCTCATGGACTTTTAAACAATACCACATACTGGGCATTGAAACTGATGGTGCGATGTGCTTTACTTTGCTGAAACAAATTTTGAGTAATGTAAATAATACTAGCATGACGATGATGTCCTCTTTCGTGTAAACCAATGTTTAATTTCTTCTTCGTCTTCTCCTAACATGTCATCGAAGATGACAAGATGTGTTTGACTAAAGTCAGACACGATCCCACCCTCTTCGCGTGGAATGCCTTCTACAAACGAAATGGATTCTCTTTGACTTTCTTGGAGTAATGTTTAAGCCGACTGCCACTCTTTGTAACACTACACGATATGTTGTGGTGGACGAGCAAACAATTGTGATTTGTGTTCGATCAACCGTTTGACAAATTTGATTTTGCCTGAACCACTAGGTCCAGCAATCAACATGTTAAAGGGATGGCGAAGATACAATGCCTCGCAACTTTGACGATCGAACTTTTCGTCAATCACTTTGAGAACGGAGGAGGATGCAACCATAACAGTGGTGTTTAGAATTCTGAGATTACCATCAACGGCACAAGACATTTTATACATTTTATACACGTTTAATATTTTTTCAAAAACTGTAACAATATCAACAAAAACATATTTACATTTCAGTGTACAAGAATTAAAACACGAAAACATATAAGGCATAAATGATTCCATACATCAATGTGGCACAAATTAAAATTACTGCAGCTGCATATCAACGAGTAAGAGTACAACATTCTTGATCTACTTGTGCCACAATGAATCCACGTACAGTCTCTGCTGTTCTTCTAGTCTCTGTGGAATACATTATCTCTGATCTCACAGGTAATGGCATTTCGTCCTCATTCTTTTCTCTCTCTATATTGCTACTGCTGCTATTACTTTCATGGACTTGTAGTATGTATTCCTTTATGTTGGGTTCTTCTTCTTCTACCACTGTTTCTAAAATTGTTTCTAATTCTATTTTCACTTCTAACTTATCTTTCACTGACTCTAAGTCAGCTTCTTGTCTTGGATCAGTCATGCAGGTCTTTGGTATAATGAGCCACCTCTTGTTTCCAAGCATCGAAGCCAAGAATTTTTCAGTCACATACATCTTTCCAGTTGTAAATCTGTTTGTGTACATCACAAGCCACACACACTTTCTTGGAATTTGCTGCAACAATGAGGACAAAAGTCGTGGTATGGTCAGTTTTTATATTAGCCCTTCACTGGAATGTCTGTCTTTTTGAGGAAATAGTCATACTTTTGCCAAACGGTATCTGGTGGTAAATTATATCGAACCAGATCAGTCACTAACTCACACATCACATGCCGTGAAGAATTCTCTTCTGGATGTGACACTTCTTTTAAACGTTTTTTGTAATCGTCTAAGTCTTTGTCCTCTGGAATTCTGTGTACCACTGCCACATTGTAGGTAGATGTCGTGGCATCCAACTTCTTCTGAGTTATGGGTAGTTGATCAATGTCTAACCACTTGAATACTTTCAAAACAATCAATCCTCTTATAGTATTCAGGTACCACTAGTTAAAACGTATATGTCGTAAAGGATGCAGTTGTTCTTTGCGTTTCAATTGAATCTGCACGAGCTCTTTGTAAATGCGTTCTCGTAGCTTAGGAGGCAAACTACGAATTCTCTCTTCTAAAGTATCCATGTGGATAATAACCATGCCCCAACAATAGAAGGTAGTGACAGCACGGAGACCATCTGACATGTTCCAGGAAAGCTGAGTCTTTATATTCTCATTCGATGATCTTCACACCTCAACAGAAACACTGTACTTTGTCTCCTCCTCCCGAGAAGACAAATCCGGCTCTGACTAAAGTTTTGGTACTGGGTATTCCATCCAGATCTTTAGGCCATTGTTTGAACGTCTTGAGTCGACTTTCAAAGTCATAACAGCCAGGTTAAACCACAGAAAACTTGTATTTTTTTTATTTGTACATCTCGATGAGCTAATGGTATCCAGAGTGGCTTGCGAGTGCATGGATCGGATCCATAGATAGGTACAAACGCAGCATCACTTTTGCCAGTAAAGCAGAAAGGTCGTGCTGGATCGCTTTCGCTAGTAGAGCGGTAAGGCACACGAACTGCATCGCTTTCGATAGTAGTAGAGGAGCGGCAAGGTCGTGCTGCATCGCTGATGCCGCAGAGTACGGTATCGCTCTGGTCACAAGGCACAGCATCGCACTCGAGTTCATTATTGAACTTGGAGACCGCAGTGGGTCCCTCACTCGGTTGCTGTGTCGAATTCGTCATTATCGGTGAAAGTGTGTTGTACTCAAAGTAGAACAAATATAAGCTGGAGTCCACAGTGGGTCCCTCGTTCGGTTGCTGTGTTGAATTATTCATTTTTCTAGGTCGGCGTTTGTATTCGCAATGAGGTGTTTGTTTTGGAGCTTTGCCCTTTTTTATGCTGGAGCTCGGCGTGTCCGTACGGTAACGTGTTGTGGTCTGGAAGTCGCACTCGTTTCTGGTAGATGATCTAATAAACTTTTTCTAAAGGTCGACTGACGATTTGGATGATTTTGCAAACGTACAATTTTGTGTGGATCCAATGTTTTCACGCGATAATCTTGATCTTGCCCGGACTGTAAAGCTTCTTTTAACACGTCAAAGTTGACTACTTGACTCGAACGATAGTTGGTTGTCAATTCTTTGACTTTGCATTTGGTATGCACTTATCCATGTTGATCTCTGTATTGGTATCCGTAAATTTTGTGGCCACAGCTAACAAAACTTACAATAGTGTCTTTTAGATGTTCGTCAGTCTGTGCTCCTAAACGGTCGTCTTCGATGTCACGGTGATGGCTACGAAGGCGATCGATGTACATACAACTGTCGGTGTCAAAGTAGAGGACTCGATCTCCGAAAAGTTCCAAGACATCATACAATTTTAAACGGGCATTGGCTGTCACGTACGCTGCAATGATGACATTTCCAAACGTGTCAGGGGTGCAAATTCTGTCGCGTCTTCGTAATTTACCAAGATCAAATCTTCACGGACGATCTCCACGTGTTTCATGAGTTTTACTTTGTCGTCCATAAGTTGAAAGTAGCGACGTGGATCTTCCAAGTATTCGATCTTGGGTAATATCGGACGTTGCGCCAATTTTCCCACAAACAATTCAACATGACTATGGCAAACAATCCTCTTCCTTCGTTCTTTTCCACGTGTTTCCAAAGTAATGCCGTTCTTTGCACTTGTCTTGGTGTTCTGGGGTTAGACTCAAAGAAGGATAGCCGCTAGCCTCTTGCTTTAGTTTTAGTAATTCGTTGACGTAGCCGGTAAAAATTCCTGCACTCGAGTCGTCGTCCTTTCGGTATTGTTCTGTTGTAGGAAAGTGCCAAATTTCGTATACTTTTAACAGTTGGTATCCGCGATCCAGAGCATGAAACAATTCGACACTCACCAACGTTCCTCTGAAAGCGCGTTCTTCATTCTTGTGGCGACATGGTTGGTCGTGATTATACATTTCAGCACACGTACGGCAAAAAGAAAACATCAGTTTTCCTTGGCAATGATGTGGTATGACAGGATGGTACAAGTTCGTCGGGGGTAACACTTTGCATTTTATCAACCCATCGTATTGGCGAATGTGTTCCACGTCGATGTGTTCTGTCAACATTTGAGGGTGACCGGTAGGAAATCGAGTATATTTACACACACAAGGATACAAGGAACACACATCGAAGTATTTGATTTGCTCTCCTTGAGATTCGTCGACGTCGTACAGCAAGTGTGTTGCATTGGTTCTTCCTGCAAAATAAACTGTCGCATGGATTCAAAGGTTTGATATCCACCACGTCTTAATAATTGTCTGCAATGCGTCTAAATTCTAGATCGGTTTTGAATCGTCGATCGTAATCGTGTTCCCACATTTCTATCACTTACTATCCTTGACTTTCTAACCTCATGCGTCGTTGGTCTGTTTGCTCGTACAACTCTTCCATGGTGAACTCTGAGAAAGGACTTTTCAGGTTTCGTTGAGGAAAACAAGTGGGGCATCGTTGGAATTCGTACACCGTCTGGGGGTTTCCTAAATCCCAACCATCCACAGAAAGACTTCCAGTTTTCTTTTCTCCATCGCTTCTAGCATGTTGTATCCATTTGTCTTCACTTTCATCAAGTAATGGAGCCAGGGCAAAGCTTTGGCGGAGTATCGACGGCTGACCGAGAGACAGGATTGAGGGTGTATGATAGCTAGTTTGTTCTCAGGTTTGAACTTCTTTCGATAGACTAATCCACGCGCTTTAGCGAAGGTAGAAGCTTCCTTCAAATAATTGATTTCTCCATGATTCAGAAATAATTGTCGACATTTTCCACAACACCGTGGTAAAATGTGCCCATCGGATCGGCAATATTTCAACATTTCTTCTTGAAAGTCAAAATGATTTGAAGAGTGAGTTTGATACCAAGCGTAGAATGCTTCTCGTTGTTCTGACTGTGCATACCGTTGGGGTCGTAGTAGCGAACGTCAAGCAAATGCGGGAGCACGACGTGTTGATTAGCTTCGGTGTTGAAAAAGTGTGGAGAATAACCTTTTGCCATTTCTGTAATTCCAAACGTTTTAGGCATTCTACTCAAAGGCATGGCCAAATAACTTATGGAATCTTTAAACTGTACTTGTCCCACTTTCATGTAGATGAGTTTGGCTCCCATTCATGGCGACTGTTGGACATTCTGGCTTGTGTAATAGTTTATTAGCATGTTTGTGTGCATATGAGTGAACACTCCTACCTTTTCAGATTTTACATTCCCTTTCACACTGTATGCTGGTGAGCAAGTGTGGGTGTTGGTCAATAGGTATTGGTACTGGTCAGTCAGACGGCGTGTTGGTTAGTGGGTGTAGATGATGGGTAGTAGTTCTTTGTGTTGGTCAATAGGTGTGAGTGCTGGTCAGTAAGAGGGTGTGTTGGTCAGCACGTGTGGGTGCTGGTCAGTAGAGCTGGGTGATGGTCAGTCCAACGTTGTGTTGGTCAGTCAATACGTGTGTTCAGCCTATTTACTTTTTTAGTATTACGTTTCCCCTTGTCCCCACACAGACTCATCATGTTAATCCTATGGTCATTTTTAAGATTACATCTTTCCTTTTGTCCCCAGATAGACCCATACTATTTACCCTATGGATTAAAGTTAAATTCCCATTGTCCCTAGATAGGTCCATTTCAAAACGGAGGCCCTAATGTTAATTCTCATAATCCCCAGACAAGTCCATTTGTCCCACGGGTAACCCCTATTACTACCGATGATAACACGCTTTCACACATGGATGCGATATAGATAATGTAATAAAAACTCTGGAAATGGATAGTTTATCTTTAATTGAATGTCTTTGTAACAATAAGATGAAGTCCAATCCCTGCAAATTCCAAGCCCTTGCTCTCGGATCTAAAACAAACGATTTCGATATTCGCATTAGTTTCAATGCTAATATAGTTGAGTGTCAAGAGAGAGGTAAAACTTTTAAGTGTAAGAGTAGATTACGAACTGAATTTTAATACACACAAAGCATCCAGTCAACTTAACGTGTTAAAAACGATCAGTAAATACTTCGACGGATTGGGAAGATTGACTATATACTATTCTTATACTATGTCCAACTTTAACTATTGTCCATTAGCTTGGAACTGTTGAGATGACGTCCATACAAAGAAAATCGAAAAAATTCAAGAGAGGGCCCTTGGATTTGTATACAGTGATTACTCTAGTACCTATGAAGAACTCTTGATCAAATCAAATCTAACACCTCTTCATGCAAGGAGATTTAGAAGTTTGGCCTTGGAAACCTATCAAATTTTAAACAAAATATCTGCACGACCTTATTCGTTTCAAAGGTAATTCTCATTTATATTAATATGTCAATACGGTGACACTTCCATATGTGAGAATAGCAAGAGAATTGGTACATTATTTTGGGTATTATACAGCAAAGCTTTGAAATTCATTATCAAATCAATTTAGGGACGATTTGCCTTTAGATCTATTTCAGAACCTTCTCTGCAAATTTAATAGGGAATACAACTAACTGTATATGAAGTATATGTCTGCAAATATTAGTTGCCTGCTTGCCTGTAGTCGTGTATGCATATTATGGCTGTCCTCAGTGTCTAGTGTAATGCTTCTGGATGTTTTTATATATGCGCATTATGCCTGGTTTCTGTGAATAATATATAATCTTTATGTGTGTACGTTTTATTTTGAAGACTTAATATTTAGTCAGATTAGGATATTTCAGTAACATGAATCATGTCTATTCTTCCCCTAAAATTTGACAAAATCGTGTTATTTCTGAAGATTCCTCGTTAACTTATTAATGGAGTTATACTTATTAATAATATAACTGCTGTGTAACACATCTTTCAATTTGTTTTAAACTATGAACATAGTAATGTCAGTATCTTTTCAATTCCTACAGAAAGTCATAGTCACATATGTCATTTTAAAATTCTCATAGAGAACTATAGTGACCCATAATGTTAAATTTCCACAGGGTGCTACATCGTCCCACAATGTTAAAGTTCTATGGGGTACTATATCGTCCCCTAATGTTATTTTTTCCGTATGGGCGTTACAGTGACACTCGTAAAGTTAAATTCCCATAGGGCCCATACCGTTCAAAGCGCTAATGTTAAATTCCAATAAGGTGCCATACTGACTCAAACGCTAATGCTAAATTTCCATAGGGTGTTATACTGCTCAAACGTAATGTTAAATTCCTTTAATTTTGCTATACCGTCTCAAAGGTAATGTTAAATTTCCACAGGGTGATATACTGTCCCAAAGGTAATGTTAAATTCTATAGGGGGCTATACTGTCCCACAATATTAAAGTTCTGTAGGATACTATACCGTCCTCCGATGTTAATTTTCCATATGGGCGCAATAGTGACACCCGTAATGTTAAATTCCCATGTATCATAACGTTCAAAACGCTATTGTTAAATTTCCATAAGGTGCCATACTGACCCAAATTCTCATAGGATGACATACCCTCTCAGACGTTAATAGTTCAGTTCCCATAAGGTGCCATACTGACCTAAACGCTAATACCTAATTTCCATAAGGTACTATACTATCCCAAACGTAATGTAAAATTCCGATAGGGTACTATACCGTCCCAAACGTAATGTTAAATTCCAATGCCTTATTGAGCCCTATGACTTTTTTTTATGCCTTCTCAATATCTGTATTCGCTAAACTATAACTAGCCAAGATAAAAATCATGTTTTTGTGAGATATTTTAAAAACAAAATAGCCAAATTGTATGTCCACGAAAAATAAAGAAAAACGAGCTATACTGTTTTTACTGTAATTTTTGCATCTAGCCAAAGGCGGATCTATTTTTTTTATCTTCAATTTTATTTTATTTATTTATATTTGTTTTATATTTTCACATGGATTCGATTTGAAGAAGGGGCGGTTCATTTTTCTTAAAAGTGAAATACAGTACTATTTTTACTGGAAAGACGTGGGATGTGTCGACTAAAAACCCGTCCACCCCAAGCCACGCGAATACCCTCTAAATCTGCTGCTGCTGCTAACGACTAGTGTTAAGAATCATTCTGCTTTAGATAAATAATATACTGGGTATAAATTACCCACGTTATGAGACATCATGCATTCAGTACGTCAATTTTAAACCTAAGGTTTGAACAGTCTATTTTGATTGACGTCAGTGTGATCTTGACATGCTCAGAGGAGCTGACAACGAAGATAACATACATTTTTCAAGCTCTTGTCCCTTTTTATGTCTACTACGTTACACAGAAGTGAAAAATGGACACTTTTCAAATTTGCAGGAGTTAAAAACACAATATTCGATTCCCATGGTATTTAGTGACCTTGACATCTACCAGCAAGGTGGACACTGCAAAAAAAAAAAAAAAAAAAAAAAACCTATCCTTGTGCTCTTGGGCATAATTTTAGGTTGGAGTTTACTTGTCGTCTTCTGTCTCGCAGAAAAGTGGTACTGTGATTGTACTAATTGACCTTTGTGTGACCAGTGACCACCACTATAAAATCAATCAATACTCCTAAGGGTATGACTTTGGAACTGTAGTCTCTTTTTCCTTTCACTATAGTACGAAAGTGAAATCTTAAGAACTTTTCCCGGTTTTGTTCCTCCACTACATGTACCAAATATTAATAAAGCATGTGTCACCAAGCAGCATAAAACTGATGGATAGAATCACCGGAACGGAACAGAGGTATTCACCGGAACGGACGGTAAAAGTCGGTTTAATTCATCTTTTAAGTTGCTTAATTAATTTTTTAATTGACTGCGCATCCTTTATTGTCCTCCCTTTGATCCAATTTCTTACTCAAACTGCGCACAGCAAAGAAATGGCACCCTTTTGCTCATCGTTGTTATTATTCATTAATTGCTAATTTAAAGAAATCACGCCGCCTTTGATAACGCATTTCATGAACGTCAGACTTGCATTCGAGCAGCGCCCACCACGAGGTAAATACCCATTACAAGCACTCGCTATTCTTCAAAATTTTGTAAAATGTCCTGTTTTCGGTACGTCTCATGTTGGACGCTTGGGAGTTTCATTTGACTAAATTCTAACACACACACACACACACACACACACACACACACACACACATATATATATATATATATATATATATATATATATATAGAGAGAGAGAGAGAGAGAGAGAGAGAGAGAGTATATTTTCTTTTCCTACGTAAATAATGGATATATTTCATCGTGTTGTACAAAAAAACGAGATATATTAACGATTGGCGAAGCCACAAGTTAAAATATATCGTTTTTGATACCACAAGATTAAATATATCCAGTATTTACGTAGGAAAAGAAACTTTTCTTTTTATTATATACCAGACTTGCTCCAGAATTGAAGCTAGAAGATTAAACACACTCTTCAGCACAATACCCGACACCGCTTTTGGTAAATTCACCTCACTTTCATAGGCTGATCATATAAATATCAGTTCCTTAATGGATCGGTAGGATTGGCCAAATATGTCGCAGTAAATTACATTTTTGACATTTTGTAAACTATTTGACCCTATCTGAAAACAAAGCAAGTCCGATTCAGCAATGCATCACAGCGGGTATATCGTTGTTGTCAATGTAGTAAGGGGAAATAACTTCAGAGAAACGTAAACAGCATAGAATCAAATTTCTTCAGCAAACATTAATTTCCATGCCTGAAATTTAATGCAGTTTCCATTTATTTGTTCTAGCTCACAAAATACTCGTTTTTGTTGCTACATGTATAACTTCTGTAGGCACTCACAATCAAGCATCACATGGCATGGTGGGAAATCTTATATTTTCACATGTGAAAATATAAGGATATATTTTTCACACGTGAAAATATAGGAAATTAAAAAATGAAAATTATTTCGGCAATAAGTTTATATATTTCACAATTAAGTATATATATATCTGTGTGTGTGTGTGTGTATATATATATATATATATATATATATATATATATATATATATATATATATATATATATATATATGCAAACCTTCCTATCTATCTATTTAATAAATAGGCAAACATTAAAAACGAAGGACAAATATACTTATCGAGCCGAATACATACTTGCTGAAAACAAATCAATTGATTTTAAATACAACTTAATAAAGAATCATACAAAAATAATAATGAATATCGTTGCATTAGTCCACTGAGGATAATAATAAAAAATATTAAACATTAATCCAAATTTGTTTATAAATATTTAGATCTATGATTATATAGTCTATTACACAAAATAATATTGAGTTCAAACAGCTTGCACACGTGCAGAATTCCAAGTTCGTTCCTGTCGTTCTATCACCCGAAAAAAATATACTTTTGAACAATGTACAGAAGACAGTGGAAATTGTAGATTGTTGCTTTTTTCTTCCAACGGTGAGTCATGGTTTTAAAAAAAAAAATATGCAAGTGAGAATACACAGTGAAAATTGCAATAAATGTGCATAATATCCATAATCCGCCGCAGTTACGATCATAGTATTCATGATATCAGTTTTAGTAATCCCCACAAGATGGCTGCCCCCATGAGTAGAGCCATGAGCGGTCGATTTACCAATGTACAGCGGTTATTAAGTCAAATTATGACTTTATATGATCGAAATATTTATAGACATTGTCGAATTTCAACTATTTATCTCACTACTAGTCGTCGGACACATGACTGTGCGAGTGCAAGGGATGACAAGAAAAAACACGTTGACACTTTGGACAAGGAAAGTTCCGACTTCTTTGGTATTTTGGAACAGGAGGAACATGTCCATGATGACCAAAGCATCCCTTTGAAGAAAAGTTCCAAGTTTGATTATTTGGTTAAGAAGAGAAATAAAAGAATTGGAAATGTTCTTGATACAGAATTTGGCCATGTTAGGTATGTCCCTTGTTGCGAGTTTCCTCTGACCTTGTCAATACTGTGTTAGATATTCACACAGTTAAGTTGGGGTGTTAGGTAGGAACGAATCCCCTATAAATCATACGGTTGCGACATAGGGTAGTTGCTTTAAACATAGGTTAGCATAATTAAGTAACCTAACATTGGATCCTACCTGTCTTAGACCAACAAGTTGTTCTCGGCCTTATTTTGTCTGAAATGACTAGTGCGAAGAACAACCATATGAAGACACGATTCGTGTTGGAGTGCCAGCTTTGTTATGCAGGCAGATTATTGGGCCACTTGCTGCTAATTAATGAAAATTTTTTTCAACTGATCATTGTATCCAGATGGTAAGTATAACCACTCTTCTATTGATCCATGGTCTTAAATCATTTAGAACACTCACTTTTTTGGTATTAATCCCTGTCAGAACAGAACACCTGCGTATTCAGCACATTAGTCAGTTCCTGTTGATATATGCTTTGCTATACAGTTAAGACGTGTTGCACTTGCCTTGAGGTGATGCTGCTTTCCATGCATGTGTCAGCAATTCAAATCTGGGGTCAACAGCCATTCAGTACACAGGTTGTTCTCCACCACCAGTCATGTCAACAAAAAAAAAAAGGCGGAGAACAACTTG
This sequence comes from Margaritifera margaritifera, assembly GCA_029931535.1. Classification (NCBI taxonomy): domain Eukaryota; kingdom Metazoa; phylum Mollusca; class Bivalvia; order Unionida; family Margaritiferidae; genus Margaritifera; species Margaritifera margaritifera. Next base: position 3,648,025 of record JAQPZY010001684.1, read on the forward strand.
TTGTTCTATACCTGCCTGAAATCGATAAGTAGACAATTTAGCATTTCATTCATAACAATTAAAACATATTTCATCTCTTTAATAAGCCATAAAAAAATGGACTAAAATTACAATGTGTACAAACTTGACCTTGTATGAGGCTATTTCTAACATTGTGGCCTATATTTTCTGTGGCATTAGAGGTCATATGATTATGTGATACAATCATTTTCTGTTGGGAAAAGACCCATGATGATTTGATTGCATTCAGTGTCAAAGAATATATCAGCCATGAGATTGGCAATCATTTGACTAATCAATGCCGCATGATAGAGTAGAACACGTACTGGATATTTGAATAATTTGTCAGCATTAAGTGACAAATTGAATTTGAATTATTATGTCTGAGAAGATGAATATTCGGATTATCAATTTCAGGCAAGTAGGGTTTGATACAAGGTTGCTTAATTATGCTAGCCCAGGTTTACAGGCAAGTAGGGTTTTATACAAGGTTGCTTAATTATGCTAGCCCATGTCTAAAGCAACTACTGTATATACTCATGTATAAGCTAATACCAACTGCAAACTGCATAGACCAGATCTGCCGTCGCATAGTGTGCCGGCAGATCTTGGTCTATGCAGTTTGTAGGGACTAATCAGTAGAACAAACAGCATAGACCCTGATCTGCCGGCACATTATGATGGTAGATCAGGGTCTATGTTGTTTGCATTTTGACCTGGATTATATACGCAAGTATATACGGTACCCTAGGTGCGGTTTTGGCAAATTCCAGGCTGTTGATAGGGAATGTGCCGTGACCTCTCACACAAACATAAATTTCAAAATATCTAACAAGGGGTGGAAAGGGTCAAAGGAAACTGAGATGAATGCTGGCTGATTCAGACCAAATAGTCTTTTGAAAAATCAAGAAATATTTTTATACTTCCAATATTTATTGTAAAATCAATGAATAAATTGTGTAAAATGACGACCAATTTAGAAAGACAAAGGTTTAAATGAAAACAGTTTGTTTAAAGTTTTGTGATCTATATGTAAAATAAAGACCTGCATGCAATTTCAGTCTGATTTCCCATAACCTTATTTCTGGACAGAGATTTAAAAACAGCATGTACAGTACAGCTCACATGATTTTTCGGAACTCCGTGCATCGCGGTGGGGTACTTAATCCCCTCCACTTTAGCTCCGCGATAGCACTCCACGGTGGAGGCATAAATTGGCATAAATACCTTCAAATCACCACCGCGTTTCGGCAGGCAAGCCGATGTAAACTTCACCGTGGAGGGGCTAGTCGACATTACTGATTGACATCTGAGCAGCCAATGAATGAAGACCACCTATGGAAAGATTGAGACGTCAAGAGTGATTTACAACCGGATACCATCTGAAGAATCAGTCGTTTTTATTTCGATCATATATTTGGACAATAAAAAAATAATTTCAAAAGTATTGTATATTCAGTACACATTACTGTTTATAAAAGGTTGATCGACTTCTTTTGCAATAAGTTTATGATTTTAATTTATTTCAAAAATATATGAACAAACTTATGCACTGACTTGACGAGAAGCACACATTGCTGAGCTTCTCAAGTAAAATAAATTTATCATTTTGTTCCAAAGGAAAGTAATTCTCTGAGATATGGACAATTAAAATACAAATTGACATCCGCTTCTGCTTACCCCCCCCCCCCCAACAAACCTAAAACACTGAATTTACACTGAAATGCAAACCGCGTACTTAGTCTTTAAGCAGTAATAGCAGAGTCATGAGGCTGAATATTATGACTGCATGTATACTGTAAGGGACTGACCATTTAATATACGGGGTTTATATGTTGTTTTGTTTTTTCGACCGGGATATTTTTGGTTCTTTCATCACAGTAATTATTTATTTTAAGTGAAATATGGAACGGATTAACGTCTGCTACAAAAATCAGAGAAAGACAATTGTTTTCATGCATTTACCCCCCCCCCCCACTGTTGGAAAATTCAATTGTCTCTCCCTAATAAAGACTTGACTTCAGCGGATGTTCTACAGAAATCAAGGCAGTGACCATTGTGAACACTGTTGTAAAATATTAACAAGGGTTTGCATCAAAGGATGATGTAAGTTTCAGCTTGGGAACAGTGTGTTTTTATCACACGAAGCCATCTGACTTAGCGCACTTTACAGCCGCAATTATGGTCCCGCCATTAACAACGGAAGTTTGATAATTGTTAGTAATTAATCTGAACTCGGCTTATTACCGAAATGAAAAATAATATGGAAAATTCTAAAATCTGAGATGTTCAGAGATTTTAATTTCCAACAAGTTTAGAGCATTTTACATGGATGCATTGTCTCCACGAGTATCCTATTATTTGCTCATTTGTCTACGGCGAAAATATAAAAATAAAATATACTTTTTTAGTTATTTTTACGCAGATATTAAAGAATGCAGTTTCCTGTTTGTTACTGTTAGAGCCTTTGGTTATTGAGTGTGTTTCTGTTTCTTAATACTTGCAAACTTTTCCAGATTTCAGTTTACGATAACTTGTGCAGTAGTGATTTGGATTCCATATTTGATGAGAGAGAGAGAGAGAGGGGGGGGGGGACTTTACTAAGAAGAGTTAATGATCTAAAATTATTCATCTTATTTTTCTGTATTATGCAATAGGAAAACGATCAGAAAAGAAAAAGTTAAACATTAATTTCATCTGATGCGCAAGTTTAATGGCAAAGAATACAAACCCGCAGAAGCATTGCTGTTGTACTTTTAGGTTAACAGTTAGCACATGAAATTAACACATCAATATCAAAGAAAACACACAGTGCTGATGGCTTCTGTTGTGCTAGGTTACTTGCACGTGTCAACTACATGTATCTAGGATGTCCTTTTGCGACCATTTTGATTTAAAAAAAACCCCGCCACTTTGGTAATTATTCACATATTGTACGTTTTTTCCTGACATCCAATCGCTTAAATAAAGCATTATTAAGATTTCACATCATTTTTTTATTTTAAACTGTACTAATTTGCATTAATTACCAAAGTAGCGGTTTTTAAAAAAATCACAAATGGCCGCAAAAGGTCATCCTAGATACATGTAGTTGACACGTGCAAGTAACCTAGCACAAGAGAAGCCATCAGGACTGCTGATATTGATGTGTTAATTTCATGTACTAACTGTTAACCTAAAGTAGAACAGCAGAACAGCAGCGCTTCTGCGGGTTTGTTTTCTTTGCCATTGATCTGACAAACTTGCGCATCAGATGAAATTAATGTTTAACTTTTTCTTTTCTTTTCGTTTTCCTATTGCATAATACAGAAAAATAAGATGAATAATTTTAGATCATTAACTCTTCTTAGTAAAGCCCCCCCCCCCCCCATCTCTCTCTCTCTCATAAAATATGGAATCCAAATCACTACTGCACAAGTTATCGTAAACTGAAATTTGGAAAAGTTTGCAAGTGGTAAGAACAGTAATACTGTACTAGACATTATAGCGTAATAGAGGGGGAAAAAAAGAAACAAATTTTCCCGTCGGTATCTGACTGATTATAAATCTCAACGTACACAAACTGAAATCTGGAAACGTTCAGTAGTAGTAAAAAAGTAATAACGTGCTAGACATTATAGCGTTATGGAGCAAAAAAGAAAGAAATGTTCCCACCACTGCACAGGAACTCCCGAGCACGTGCTCTAAAGTCGTGTGTGTGTTCATGGGCATCCGCAGGAATTTTCGGGGGGGGGGATATATTTATTTATTTTTTTAAATCAGGGCGGGACGAGGCACAGAAACACGCTCACTAACCAAAGGCTCTAACAGTCACAAACAGGAAACTGCATTCTTTAATATCTGCGTAAAAATAATTAAAAGTATATTTTATTTTTATATTTTCGCCGTGGAAAAATGAGCAAATAATAGGATACACGTGAAGACAATACATCCATGCAAAATGCTCTAAACTTGTTGGAAATTAAAATCTCAGAACATCTCAGACTTTAGAATTTTCCATATTATTTTTCATTTCGGTAATAAGCCGAGTTCAGATTAATTACTAACAATTATCAAACTTCCGTTGTTAATGGCGGGACCAGACCATAATTGCAGCTGTAAAGTACAACGCGCCAAATCAGATGGCTTCGTGTCATAAAAATCATTCCCAAGCTGAAACTTACATCATCCTTTGATGCAAACCCTTGTTAATATTTTACAACAGTGTTCACAATGGTCACTGCCTTGATTTCTGTAGAACATCCGCTGAAGTCAAGTCTTTATTAGGGAGAGACAATTGAATTTTCCAAGGGGGGGGGTGTAAATGCATGAAAACAATTGTCTTTCTCTGATTTTTGTAGTAGACGTTAATCCGTTCCATATTTCACTTAAAAAAAATAAATATTGTGATTAAAGAACAAAAAATATCCCGGTCGAAAAAAACAAAACAACATATAAACCCCATATATTAAATAGTCAGTCCCTTACAGTACACATGGAGTCATAATAGTCAGCCTCGTCACTCTGCTATTACTGCTTAAAGACTAAGCACGCGGTTTGCATTTCAGTGTAAATTCAGTGTTTTAGGTTTGTTGGGGGGGGGGGGTAAGCAGAAGCGGATGTCAATTTGTATTTTAATTGTCCATATCTCAGAGAATTACTTTCCTTTGGAACAAAATGATAAATTTATTTTACTTGAGAAGCTCAGCAATGTGTGCTTCTCGTAAAGTCAGTGCATAAGTTTGTTCATATTTTTTTGAAATAAATTAAAATCATAAACTTATTGCAAAAGAAGTCGATCAACCTTTTATAAACAGTAATGTGTACTGAATATACTAGCCTTTTGAAATAATTTTTTTATTGTCCAAATATGATCGAAATAAAGACGACTGATTCTTCAGATGGTATCCGGTTGTAAATCACTCTTGACGTCTCCGTCTTTCCATAGGTGGTCTTCATTCATTGGCTGTTCAGATGTCAATCAGTAATGTTGACTAGCCCCTCCACGGTGGAGTTTACATCGGCGTGCCTGCCGAAACGCGGTGGTGATTTGAAGGTATTTATGCCAATTTATGCCTCCACCGCGGAGTGCTATCGCGGAGCTAGAGTGGAGGGGATTAAGTACCCCACCGCGATGCGTGGGGTTCCGAAAAATCACGTGAGCTGTACTGTAGTACAATATCATTGACTTTCATATGATCATTACAATTTTGTATTGCATTTACTGAAAAAGAAATAAGGATATGAATGCATGTTTAGATTCCGATAACATAGTATTGAAGAAAAAGAAATTAGATTAATTGCACAAAATGTAGTATTAATACAGTTTACGAGGCATTGTCATTATGTTATCATCATCTTAAATATGATTTGGCACTATGTATCATACATTATCTTCGTTAGAACAAGAAATATTTATAATTAACTGAATTACTACGTTTTTTTCAGTATAAAAAAGTTAGCAAATTGCTCCACAGAGGGATAACGATGTAGATAAATCGGTGCCCCCCCCCCCCCCCTCTCTCTCTCAACCTCTGCTTGCATGGGTAATAAACAGTAAACCACGCCCATATTATCGAGACCACGTCCACTCCGCGGTGGTGATCGGATGCGACTCAGCGAGAAAGCGTGGTGTGCAGGGCTATTCTCCGCGAGACTCCGCAACAACTCCATCAGGACGCGTGGAGTGATGGTGGAGGGTTTTTTCTTAATCCTCTCAACTCACTCTCCACCCCCACCGCGATGCGCGGAGTTCTGAAAAATCACGTGAGCTGTACTGTATTTAATTAATGTTTTTATGTTTGTGTGTATGTGCTTTTGAGAGAGAGAGAGAGATAGAGATTGCATACCTGTCAACTTGTACAGGAATCCCGTAATTTGTACGTTTTTTTGGGGGTGTGGGTGGGGTTGCAGTGTACGGACGTACAACCATTTTGTACAGTTTTTTATAATTTAAAAAAAAAAAATTTGCCAAGATCGGGATTCGACGGGATTTTTTTTTTTCTTCATGAGATACCACGAGAATCGCTTGAACCACCCAGATTACCCGAAATATTGATGTGTTTTTCGCTTGCCGATTTGAGAGTTTTATTTCTTTATTCAAGCATGCATGTCCATCCACCAGAAAACGCAGCCATACATGTATTAGAGCCACGATTGTATGTGTATTTTCCAAAAGAACCGCCATATTAATAATCTATCAATCCACGGTTTAACCCTCTGCTAATCAGTGATCATTAAAATCTACCTTACAAACACACGCAAGCTTTATTTCTGTGTAATTAAGATATTAATACAAACTAAATAAAAAGATTTTGGAATTATGATTCTGAAGATATTTTGAACAGAAACATTTTAGTATCGAGAGTAGAAATACATGTATGATGGCTAGTCTTAAAGCAACAAGAGTGAGAGGTTCCATATGGGGGTTTGTGTTGTACGCATGCCTAGGAAGGGTAAAAATAACAAGCAAGTTCCAATATACAAGTCAGCGTGATTAATATGTTGATATTTTTTAAATAAAGGTGATCTACCGTATATACTCGTTTATAAGTCGACGTTTTTTACTTAGAATTTGACTCATACAGAGTAGGGGTCGTCTTATAAGCGCGACATTAAAAAAATAAAAAAATCTTCGGGTAATGTTGGAAACTCTAGATGTTTGCAGTACATAAAAATACTGTCAATTCATATATTTTTACGTTTTCATGCCACTATTCCTATGCAGTAATGCATATATGGTATGCACTGTGTTTATCCGTTTCATGACGGTATTCATTACACAATACATGTATCTACAGTTATTTGGATTTTATTTGAAAATATTACCGGTAAATTAAATACTACCTACCGCAAAATGAAGTGTCCGTCAATGTTTACCGTGGGTGCTTACTAGTAAGTATATTGCCTCCATTTTCGTGAAAGTCCGAACAACCTGTATTTGTATTAATATTTGTGTTTTGCTGTATAAAGACTGTGCTTGATGCAATAAAAGTTTTGATTTAATTTGTATTTTCCTTTTCCACAAGTCAGATTTAATTCCCAAGTGATATTTCCCAAGTTATCTGCCAGTGCACGTGGGCTGATAAGCCTTTGGCTTGTAAAGGGACTCACTTTGTTTTCAAGTTGACAATCCTTTTGATCGAGCTGCCAATCTATACTTGTTCAGTGCCAAGTAGATGTCTACAACTTCTGGTGCATATACTTTGACCTTAATCCCTTTGCTTGTAAAGGCACCACACTCTTTGTTTTCCCACGTGATCAAGCAGCGAGTTCAGTGCCAAGTAACAGAGGGTGGCTATTTGAACTCCCTGTGATCTTGCCACACAATTGACATGTGTTCAGTTGCAGCCTTTAATAGATTTCTGACTTTATGATTAAAGTGTTACTCACAGAGCCCAAGCTCAGTCTTTGCATAAGCACCCGCATATGACAGTAAAGCCAAAAATCGGAGTCGGACGAGATTTACGATGACTAGACGACGACGATTTACAATGACTAGACGACGATGTAGGATTTCAGAACTGTATCAGACAATGAGGATTAATTCTTGGACTTTGTACCTGATGACATTGGATAGTGACATTTATATGATACCGTGAATCACAAAAAAGTGGACTTAACTTTCATTGTTTATTTGTACGACGTGTGGAATTAATATATTACGGGATATTGTGAATCGGATCATTCTGAACTTCTATTTTTATACCGGTATGTGACCTATAATTGAATTCGTGGATTTATCATATAAATAGATTCGGAGTCGGACGATGTTTACGATGACGGGATGACATTGGAGGAATTTAGAACTTTATTTGGTAACTCTGATGATGAGGATGAATTCTTGGGCTTTGAACCAGAGGACATTAGACAGTGACATTTATAGGATACCAATTTTATACCTGTATGTGACCTATAATTCAATTCATGGATTTATCATATAAATGGATTAAAAATGTTAAGCTATATGGATTTCATTACACGAAGATGGAAAAAATTTAAGTTGTAAATTTATTTGTACATATTCAGCTCAATAATACAATTGTATTTATTCTACATTGGTTTTTGTTTTTATTTGTCCTATCTATCTATATGTCTATCTATCTATCCAGTTTGGCTCATTTATTTTTCCTAAGTGCAGCTCTGACTCAGTGATGACATGTCACCCCTTGCAGACAGATTTAATTTGCAAAAAACACCTCGACTTATAGGAGGGTCATAGCTGAATTGGCTTTTTGCAGCCACGAAAAGGGGGGGGGGGGGTCGACTTATAGTCGAGTTGACTTATAATCGAGTATATACAGTATTTGTTGTAGTTCTCTCTGTTCTTTTTTTTTTTTTTTTTCCCCACCTAGTCGAGGGTAGCTTCAAAGTGAGCAGAGCTTGCTGACTCGAAACAATCGACTGCTCAAAGATTGTTTTGATACATGTCAGAGATTTCAAGGTTTCTAGGTGATAATTGTTAATAACATAACTTGTGGGATTTCTTTCACAGGTGTGTTTGGAAATAAAAGGCAGCCATCTGGATTTCTTTAAAAGAGCATTCGATGTACCGAACATATAGCATCCAAAATAAATATTTATCATCTACAAAGAGGTTTATTACCTGTAGAACAATAATTATGTTTAACCCATGGTACATAATGCCTCAGGGATAATGGGTTTGTTTTGTTGCACAATGCCAATAAATTTACTAATCCATACCGACTCCTGATGTATTGTTTAATGAGATAAAGCAGGGTCATGGTTTCTAATCAAAGCCATAACTGTCACACCTGCTTGAAGTGGTTTTGTGTGTAACAATGTCTACACTGACAACCAATCATATTTTTGTTAGCCGAATCAAGCTAGTAAAAAAAGTAACAATGATAAATAATTATCCAATACATTTTGATAACCAGCCACCCATGGAAAAATTACATGATAAAGTATAAATAGGATACCCACCACAATCAAAAGTTATTTAAGTTTATATACTGGATAGCTGTCGTTGTGAAACGTACGTAATAGAGGGCTGTATTCCATTCAGCTTGTCCTTCTAGTTTAAGCACTTTAACACCAACAAGGTATGCAAATATATAGCGTAGTCAGGTGTAAATAGTTATGTTTATATGCAATCTAGTAAGTAATATAAGGTCTTTGGCGTAAGGTTTTTCTGGTCTTTGTAAGTTTTTTTTTTGTCTGGTTTACAGCTTTTCGTCTCAGGAGGTTGACAGGTATGAGATTGTGTGCTTGAAAAGGGTGAATTAGTGAATATCTTTTAAATTTTCAGGTTGACATTTTAATACTTTTGATACACAGTTCTGTATTAGCATCAGCAGGAATGAAAAGTAATTTTTAAAAATAAGAAACAGAAAGCACGATCATTTATGAGTTCAAGAAGGAAATTTTTCTGACAGTTAAATTGAGAGAGAGCAAGCAGGTTTTAATCAGATCTCCCAGTTCTGGTTGTATTTGTGGTGTGAGAAATTGCAGTTAATTTGGATTATTTGAATTTTAGCTTTACTGGTCATATACCTGTCTTCTGTCGTCTGTCATCCAACATCCGTCCATTAGCACAAGTTTGTTATCACTACTCTAAACTACTTGGAGGTTTGCCATACAACTTTACACTCACATTCATTCCAAGGTCTAGTTGGTCCTAAATGAAAAGGGTGCTGATCTAACATCCAAGAAATGGATGCTACAGCAGCCATCTTGAAAATCTTTTCATGGTTTCTACTCCAGAATGAAAAGTCATATCAACATGGAGGTTTTCACCAGAAGACTTCTTATAATGTCTAGTAGGTCCTAATGAAAATGGTTCCACCGAGACATCCAGTATGGCCGCCTAGCAGTCATCTTGCTATTGCTACTCCTCCTGAATGTGTGGTCATATCAACATGGGGTTTTCACTGCAAGACTTTTATGATGTTTACCTGGTCCAAAATGAAATTGGTGCCGCTCTGATGGCTGATGTAGCTGCCATGGCAGCCATCTTGAAACTCTTGTTATCATTACTCCTCCTGAACAGAAAGTCATATCTACATGGGGTTTTCACCAGAAGACTTAAGATATCTTGTTGGTACTAGATGAAAATGGTACCGATTTGACAACCAGTATGGACACCATGGGATCCATCATGAAAATCTTGTTACTGCTACTCCTCCTAAATTGAAAGTAATATCGAGATGGGGTTTTCACCAGAAGACTAATTGTGATATCTACTTGGTCCTGAATGAAAATCACTCTGATCTGGCCTTGAATATGGCTGCTACAACGATCATTTTGAAAATCTTGTCACTAATTCTCCAGAATGGATGGTTATATCAACTGGGGTTTTCAACAAAAGTCTTCTCATGGTGTCTAGTTTGTCTAGTTTGTCCTAAATGAAAATGATGTCGATCTTACATCCAATATGGCCACCACAGTGTCTAATTTGAAAATCGTATTGCTTGAGATTATCAGAGACGGTTTCAGCACTCAGCAGTTAAATAGAAGAAATGGTCTTATCTTGAATTCTTGGAAATCCTTTTCAGACAGTAAAACATTAGTGCCTTCGAGAGACTCTTGTTATAAGTGTGATCAAGAACGAAACTCGCAGCAATTTTTTGTTCTGTGCGCACTAGTGCATGCACATGCAAGAGGGATATTATTGGATGATGAAGCTGAAACCTCATCTAGCAAAACCAATTATAGATCTGATATTTAATATTTCTCATTCAGATCGATGTCACACGATCAAATCAGACCATTCACACTGACCATCACTTGTTGTACAGAAGGTTAATGTGGAAACATAAGTTTGAAAAAAGTAAGAAAGAAAGAAAAAGAACCAGGAAAGGAAAACAAAGCACAACCAGGAAAGGAAAACAAAGCACAACCAGGAAAGGAAAACAAAGCACAATTTTGTATCTCTATACTGAATAGAGTGTTGGAACCACAAAAAACCTAACGTGAACACTGTTGCAGTTTGTGCATGGGATTCCCACAGTTTTTTATTCTATGTTCCCCAAATCGTTTTAAAGGATATGGGGAAACATTAAAATGTACAGGCACTAGAGCATTGGCAGGTTCTAAAGCATCACTGGCTGAAATGATAGCATATCGGAACCGCTACAGTAAAAGTACCTGGGGAGAACACTGATATATATGCTTTGAGTCAGAAAAGTTTGAAAGAACTTCAGAAAAAGTGAATTTGTAGGTATTAGGAAATCAAAAACACTTGATATTAATTTGATGCACTTGTCACACTGCTGATTTTCTTGGTCACATGGTGGGTTGTGAAAGTAGAAAATGTGGCAGGTGGTATTAAAGACTCATTTTAAATCTTTTGGTTTGATTAACTCTAAGGCAGAAAGTGGATATATGCATTCTGCAAGGTAATACATAAATAAGGTTGTGTGTAAATAAATGACATTTTGTTCTAACTGCGTCTAAAGCAATATGAATATTGCATCAACTCTATTCACCACACATTTGTTTAATAAAATAAATGAATAGTTCTTTGACACTTTTAGCAGAGTTTTTTGTCTGGTAAAGTTTAATATTTACTAATAACATTAAGTTTTATGTGTTCAAACTTGTGTCCTTCAATTGGCATTTCAGTATGCTACCAAACTATCTTTGACTCCATCTAACCCTGCATATGATATAGTGTTTTGGCCCAAATATTAAACCTTGTATGTTCAAAAACCATGTTGGAAATCTTGTTATCGCTGTTCCTCCAGATTGGATTGACATAACAACATGGGGTTTTCACTAAAAGACTTATAATCATGTCTAGTTGGTCCTAAATGAAAATGGTGCCTCTAAGATATCCAGTATGCCTCCCGCAGCAGACATCTTAAAAATATTATTGAATGGTTGGTCATATAAGAAACGTTTTTTTCTCTCCAGATTTGGTATGTTGGAGAGCTTCTCAAGAATATCAGATATAGTTTCAATACTCATCAGTTAAAAAGAAGAAATGGTCTTATCTTGAATTCTTGGAAATTCTTTTAGGCCAGTAGCGTGTCTGTCCCATCAAGGGACTCTTGTTAAGTGAATGAATAGTTTTGTGCCTAGTATGAAAAATAAAGGGCTTAAGGTCATTCAACTGCAGGGCCTGCTTTATTTTATGTATTTCAAAGACTGGACATTAACTTTTAACATACTACACACTGTATCTTATGTATTTCAAAGACTGGACATTAACTTTTAACATACTACACACTGTATCTTATGTATTTCAAAGACTGGACATTAACTTTTAACATACTACACACTGTATCTTATGTATTTCAAAGACTGGACATTAACTTTTAACATTAATTCTCCATTTGGGCAAGTGAATGGTGAAATGCACTTGCCAAAAGATGAGTGTCACATGTCCAAAGAAACTGTCAGTAAATTTGTATTTCACTCACAACTTCAATTGATAAGAAAGTTAACTCCTTTGTTAATGTTGATGTTCTTTCTTTTATTAATTCACTTTCTGGTATTTAAATGTCATGAAAAGTGAATACATTTATTTGTAATATAGTGCAGTAGCATTGTTCTTCAAGCTGCTTGCCTGATTGCCATGTCTAACAAGTGGGATGCAGATTTTCCTTGTCTAAATTCAAGTTTCAGTTGTCTATGGCAATAAGACAAGCTTTAATGTCCAGCCCTGACATGCATTAGTTTATCTGTTATCTACAGTATTTTCCTTAATTTATTTCCTTAGGTATGATAAAAATATCCCAGATGGTAAAAAGTCAGTTGGTTCCAGAAATAGTTCCATTTCCAAGAATGATGTTATTAAAATGGAGGGAGAGAAGGCAGGGAAAGAAAAACAAGATTCACAAAGATCAAAAAAAAGTAAGAAGGCAAAGGATTTTGGTGCTGATCAACACAAAGAGAAGAATTCTGCAGGAAAACCAGATAGAGGTTTGAATACACTTCACATAAAAGATAAAGTATTACCAGTCATTAGGGTACCAGTCATGTTGCAAGAAGAATCAAAAGCACAAGTTGAGGACTTTCAAATGACTTCAGAAGTCATAAATTCACAGTGTATTACTGAGTTGAATGATAATGATGACACTCTAACACATTCTCTTAAATCAGTTCCTAAAGTTGATGACCATGTGCATGAAAGCAAAGTTGTTAAAGATAAAACTGTATTCAGACAGCCATGTGCAGAAAAAGTTTCCTCAGAAAACAATAGTGACAATTATTTTGATGAGCAGTATTTTCAATATGATGGACATTATTCAAAGAAACTACAGGATAACCAGAAAGAAAATGCTACAGTTGCAATAGATGAATCAACCCTACATTCTAGTACAAAACAGCTGTCTTCTGAAAAAGATAATCACAAACTTAATTATTTTGATGAGCAATATTTTAATTATGAAGGACAGTATTCATCAAAATTGGAAGATTCTCAGGACTTGATGAGTAGAAAACCTCAGTCTGTGTCCGAGTCTAGATTCCAAAGTTTCACTGAAGATTTTCAAATTTCCAGTAGTAACACCTTGAAGGCAGAATCAGAATATTTCCCTTCTAAAGAACATGAAGACAATACAATTGAGGATCAATATTTTCAGAGGCAAAGTCTGCATATTTCAGTGGAGCACAAACATGACCAGGCAATTTCTGACAGTAAGAACAAGAATCTGGCAGAAAATCATGGTAAAAGTACTACCATGAAATCTGAATTAGACGGCACCATGGTAAGAGACACGGAAGAAATTCCATTTGAAGAAGTGTATTTTCCAAGGCAGAGACCACAAAAAAATGATGAAAGAACATCTGATGGCAGACATAAAACTCCTTATGTTCATCCTGGAGATAATATTGAGGTGAACAAATCTTGGAAAAATAACACAGCAAAAAGTTCTTCTCCAAGGTCAGAGAAGAAAGAGAAGCTACAACTGAAAACTGGTAAGGAAGTTAAGACTATGGCAGAAGACAAAAAAATTGCTGATTCAGCTGAAAAGACTGAGAAGAAGGAAAGGAAAATAAAAAAACAACAGAAAGAAGATAAAGAGTTAAAGAGCATGGTGGAAGACAAGAAATTAAATAGTAATGTTACCAAGGAGGAGAGAAAAGACACGGAACAAGGAAGAGAAGCAAAGCGTACTGAAGAAGACAAATTAGAACTTAAAGTATTTGAAAAGGAAAGGAAGGACAAGTCACAGAAGAAAGAAATGAAAGATTCTAAGAGTACAGAGAATGATACCATATCTGCCCATGATGTTGCCATGGAGATAAGAAATAAGCTGCAAAAAAATACACAACTCAATCGTAAGTCTCTCAAAATAGCGATCTTTCATAATGATTCTTTAAACCTGATAAAAATGTGGATAATAAGTATACCAAGACAAGAAATGAAACAGTAATGTTGCCATAACTTAGGGTTGTGCTTGTTAAGCATATCAATTGTGATATTTAAGCATATCAGCTGTGATATTTAGTCATAACAATTAGATTAAACAACACATTACATAATGATGGTTAAATATAGTTGTGATATTTAAGCATATCAGCTGTGAAATTTAAGCATATGAATTAGATTAAAGAACACATTACATAATGATGGCTTAATATAGTATGATATTTAAGCGTATCACTTGTGATATTTAACCATATCAGCTGTGATATTTAACCATATCAACTAGATTGAACAGCATATTACATCATGATGGTTACATAAAGAAATTTATGGGTAAATACCAAGAACACAAATTAGAAAAAGAGCAATTGTTAGAAGAGCCAATATTTATTTGCACACTTGAGCAGGTGAGTAATGTGTTCATCCATCTGACCTTCTCTATGTAACTTTGTCTCTTATGTGTTCATCCATCACAAGATCTCTGCGTAACTCTGTCTCCTCTTATGTGTTCATCCATCACACCATCTCTGCGTAACTCTGTCTCCCTTATGTGTTCATCCATCTGACCTTCTCTATGCAGATGTCTCCTCATAATGTTTATCCATCTGACCTTCTCTATGCAGATGTCTCTTATGTGTTCATCCATCTGACCTTCTCTATGCAGCTGTCTCTTATGTGTTCATCCGTCTGACCTTCTCTATGCAGCTGTCTCCTCTTATGTGTTCATCCATCTGACCTTCTCTATGCAGCTGTCTCCTCTTATGTGTTTATCCATCTGACCTTCTCTATGCAGCTGTCTCCTCTTATGTGTTCATCCATCTGACCTTCTCTACCTAACTCTGTCACGTCTTAAACTACTCAGTTGAAGTTCACTTAACTGGGTATATAGCTTGCCCAAGTGGTAACCATCTGCAAGAGGAGTATGGTTTTGGGCCCCTCCCCTGGTGTCCTTGGGAGGGTCTCAGAGTTCAGATATGCATATAAATTACAATTACAGTAGAAAGAAAGAAATTTAATATATTTTGGCCAAACCTTATACTCAGGGGTTGAATTCTTTTTTTTCTTGGTCTCTGGGTCCCAGACTTTTTAATCCAGTTTAGGTTTGGTCCAATCCTAGAACACCTGGGTACCAGTATCTTATTGAAGTCACACCAAGTATGTAAAACAGCATATATTATTATGTACTATAGTTGGTAAACACATTTTTATGTTATATCTCACTTTTTCATTACTCATCTCTTTCTACATCATCATCTTCATGGGTTCTCATTACTGTTGCACACTGTTCAGGACTTTTCAGGTGGAATAACAGCTGGGTCCCAAGGTAATATTTTCAGGTTCAGGGTTGGAGATTTTTTTAGCCCTGTATACATGTTCAGGACTTTTGAGTTGGAATAACAACTGGATCCCAGGATAATATTTTCAGGTTCCAGACATCGTGCTTAGAGAATTTTAGCCCTGTATATGTGTACATCCCACTGCACTAGAAGGACTTGTAATATCTGTAGCGGTTTTTGGATTGCCATCCCCTAGTCACAATCTGGAAGGGTGGGGTGAGGATTCGAGGGGAAGGGGGAAGAAGATATAATAAAAAGTGTAGCAATTTGTATGGCAGGCCATTGAAGTAGCTCTATTTTGTTTTATATTTATCCCTATGCATTAGAAGGGGAATATTGTGGTATCCTCCATCTGTATGTACATCTGTCTGTCCATCTATCTAACTCTATCTTCTCCTCAATTTCTGGGTGGAAGTTCACTAAGCTTGATACATAGGCTGTCTATATGGTATCCATCAGTGAGAGGTGTATAGTTTTGGGGTCCCTTCCCAGGTGTGCGATCAGAGGTCAAATAGGCAACAATTTAAATTACTGGTAAAGAAGACAGCTTTGAATATTTTTTTTGCCAAACTTGATAGGTACAGTAATAGCAGGAGGGCACCAAATATATTTTTTGGATTTGGGGTTACAACCCCTGGGTCACAGTCCAATAGTTGGGGAAGGGTTAGGTTTGGGGTCAGTGGGTGATGGAGTGTAATAAAAAAAGCCTGGTGATTTGCCACGGCAAAACCAATTAATAACTCTACTGTAGTTTACCTTTCATTAATTTTTACACACATTTTTTTTCAATAGAAATTCAGTGGTCCCTCACTATAAAGCTTTAATTATACCTCTGCTTATATAACCAAGGTGTGGTCATGGATCCCATTAAATTGGTCCCTCAATATAAAGTTCTCATTATACTGCTGACCCTCTTATAAACCAGGTGTGGTTATGGATCCCATTAAATTGGTTCCTCAATATAATGCCCTTATTATACTGCTGCCCCTTATATGACCCATGTCTGGTCATGGATTCCATTAAATTGGTCCCAAAGTATAAAGGCCCTCATTATACTGATGCCCATGATATAACCCATGTGTGGCCATGGATTCCATTAAATTGGTCTCTCACTATAAAGTCCTCATTATACTACTGCTCATATAAACCAGGTGTGGTTATGGATCCCATTAAATTGGTCCCTCACTATAATGCCCTTATTATACTGCTGCCCCTTATATAACCCACGTCTGGTCATGGATTCCATTAAATTGGTCCCTCACTATAAAGCCCTCATATGACTTCTCTTATAACCCATGTATGGTCATGGATTTCATTAGATTGGGCCTTCACAATAAAACCCTCATTATATCACTGCTTATATAACCCAGGTGTGGTCATGGATCCCATGAAATTGATCCCTCACTATAAAACCCACATTATATCACTGCTCATATAACCCAGGTATGGTCATGGATCACATTAAATTTATCCTTCATTATAAAGCCCACATTATACTGCTGCCTTCGTATAACACAGCCATGGTCATGGATCCCATTTAATTGGTTAAATTTTGTTTTATCATTGTTTTTAAAAAATGTATTTCACATTATTTTAGTTCTTGGCTTACAGGAGCCAATTATAATGCAGAGGTAGACAAGTTTTCAAAAGACATGGTTGTCTACCTAACAACCATACTGAAAAATCTGGTTGCTCAGCAAAAACATCTGGTTGACCAGCTGAATATCTTTATGGAAATTTCAATTTAATTACTAAATTATTCAAAACTTAGCATGAGAGTTCTTGCAAATAAAGTGAAAGAGAGCCACAATATCTATTTTCCACAGACAATGTACATTTATGTTTCATGTAGAGAACCTACATAATTGATTTTCCATCATGGCAAACATATTTATTTCAAAGCATACCATCATAAGCTGGTTGTTTGGCTTTGACTTTCAATCATTTGGTTGCCCAGCTATAATTTGAAGTTGTCTGGGGCTACTGAGCAATGGAAATTTCTACCCCTAAAATGTGATTTCACATTATTCAATACTCAATTTTAAATTGACCCAGGCTACTGAGCAATGGAAATTTCTACCCCTAAAATGTGATTTCACATTATTCAATACTCAATTTTAAATTGACCCAGGCTACTGAGCAATGGAAATTTCTACCCCTAAAATGTGATTTGACATCATTCAGTACTCAATTTGAAGTTGTCCTGCACTACTGAGCAATGGATTTTTTGACCCATGTAATTTGATTTAACATCATTCAGTACTTGGTTATTTTTATTTTAAAGCATTAGTGGGATTCAGCCTTGTTAGAACATCCCTGATTATAAGACTCCCTTAGTGGGATTCAACCTTGTTAGAACATCCCTGATTATAAGGCTCCCTTACTTATAACACAGGTCAATATCATGACTCCCATTAACAGTGTTATATAGAGGGAACACTGTATAGGAATACCCTTGTACACTTATTTTCCATGTACACTTATTTTGCATCTCCATGTACACTTATTATCCATGTACACATATTTGAACATTTTCCATGTACACTTATTTTAATATTTTGCATGTACGCTTATTTACCATGTACACCTACTAGTATTTTAATAATTTCCATGCACACTTTTTTCCAAGTAAATATTTTCCATGTACACTTACTTTCCAAGTAAATTTATTTCAATATTTTACATGTACACTTATTTTCTATGTACATTTTTCATGTATACTTATTTAAATATTTTCCATGTACACTTATTTTAATATTTTACATGTACATTTAGTTTCCATGTACACTTATTTAATATTTTGCATGTACACTTATTTTCCATGTACACTTATTTTAATATTTTCCATGTGCACTTATTTTCCAAGTAAACTTGTTATAATATTTTGCATGTACACATATTTTCCATGTACACTTATTTAATATTTCCATGTACACTTATTACACATACACTTATTTTACACATACACTTATTTTAATAATTTCCATGTACACTTATTTTAATAACTCCCATGTACACTTATTTTCCATGTACACTTATTATTCAGATTGTACAGTAATTTAAGTTGGTGTTTTTCATTAAAAGATGGCAGCAAGTAAAATTAGCTTGTTTCTACCGTCCGTTGTTTATTTTCAAGTTTATAAATCCCCATTATTTTTGCTTGCTGTTCAAAATCTTGGGTGACATATGCATGCAGTAGGAATATAAAGAGCAGGTAATGACAGTGTATACCCCAATTTAATATGCACCTAATTCAGTTTAGTTTTGTGGATTTTTGTTTTGGCACATCCACACGAGTAGGTTATTTAGTGCTGAGGCAACTAAAGTAAAGATTCTGTCTCAATGATGCGCTACAGTAGCCAACCTGGGCTTATCGAGTGGTAGCATTTGAACCCACACCCTTTCTGTAACCTACCATATATACTTTTAAGTCTTTAAGTCGGGTCCAACTGTATTACTGTAACTAAATTCTTTCTTTCTGTAGGGACTCTCTCGTTTTCTAATTCAAATAGCAATAGATCAACATATGAACATAAGTAAAAAGGATTTACAGATTAGAAATCATACAAAATGTGGCTATCTATCTGTTGTTTATTATCCATGTTTACTTCTGGACCCATGAAATAGTCAATCCAGATTATGTTGGATAGTTAAATAGTCTTCTTCATTAAAAAAATCAGGTGACTCTCAGAAAAAATAGAAATATATAATATTAGTATTCATTATTTAATATTCTAAATTATACATATAACATGTAATAATAAAATTATGTAATTTTTGTTAGGACTATATCAGAAATGTACTGTGAAAATTGAGGCAAGAGCTTTGCTGTGTTTGAAGAAATTGGATGTTTACAATGTGTAATTGTGTACAGGCCTGGGAGACCTTCTGTACTGGACACTTCCATATAAGACATCTACTCATTAAGAAAATTTATGAACTCCTTTTCTTAAGTTAATTTACTTATTTCAGCTCTGTACAAAGGGCTCATGTCCATAAAAGGATATAATATGTAGTCCCGAATTGAGTGTCATTTACAGACAGAATATGTGATCCCTAATTTAGTGTTTTTTATTAACATACTATGTAAACCAAGTTTGAATGTTTTTTTTTTTATAAACATACTATGTAGACCCAGTTTGAATGTTTTTTTATAAACATACTATGTAGACCCAGTTTGAATATTTTTTAAAGACATAATAAGTAGACCCAAATTTAGTGTTTTTTTATTAACATACTATGTAGACCCAGTTTGAGTGTTTTTTTTATAAACATACTATGTAGACCCATTTTGAATGTTTTTTTTATTAACATACTATGTAGACCCAGTTTGAATGTTTTTTTTATAAACATACTATGTAGACCCAGTTTGAGTGTTAAATAAAAACATAATAAGTAGACCCGAATTTAGTGTTTTTTATTAACATACTATGTAGACCCAGTTTGAATGTTTTTTTATAAACATACTATGTAGACCCAGTTTTAATGGTTTTTAAAGACAAGTTTCATTGCCTTTTAAAGTCAGTGACCTCCTTTTTTTCAGCCTCTGCCAAAGACATGTACACATTGGACAGCAAGGGGTTTAGAATTTTGAAGGGACAAGTTCGAGATCTAAACAACATGCCCTCTTCTGACGTAGTTGAACTTCTTTGGAGAAGTATAATTTACAATGAAAGTAAGTACATGCTTGAAACTTAAGAAAAAAAGTATTTTACCACTTAAAGGTGTTCAATGTATATACCATGAGGGTGAAATGATCCACAAATGTATCGATGCATTGATAATTTTGCTGTTTCAATACACACATTGATACTAAAGGTGGAGAATTGATTCAGAAAAATATTTACCCTATAAAAGTTACTTTTAATCTTCAAGGGCAATGAATAATTATTAATCATTTGCCTCTTTATTCTTTACCTGGTATATATCATATCATAGGTTGTGTATCATAATACATGTCAATATGTGGCATAGGCATATCGTTTCACCTCTAATATACAACTTGTATTATATGAACTCCTTGGACTGTTAATGTTATTTTTTCATGATATGGTACGATTCATCGAACGATAAAACTGGTAGTACACATAGCTTCACTCACAGCTGAATTAGTTTTTTTTATATTCCGGTATGCTGAATATGTGTGACATCATTGGTGCCAAAAGGCAGTCTTATACTGCGATCTGTTATTACTATAACAGAGGTCAGCATGCTCCATTGTGTAGCAGTGAATTGTTCCAATCAACAAATAACCTTTTAACCTGCAACTTTGTGATCAAAATAAGGAAGAAGCCTATCGATTTCAGGGGTCAATAGGTCCAAGGTCGAGGTCACTGTGACTGAAAGAAGTTAAATAGTTTTTTTCACAATAACTTGAGTTCGCCATATCTACAGTTACTAAACTTTGTGGATGGCTTGCACTTGTAGTAAGGAAGAATCCTATTGGTTTTGGGATCAAAAGATTAAAGGTCAAGGTCACTGTGACTGAAAGAAGAATATGGTTTCTGCACAGTAACATTAGTTCTGCATGACATACCTGGACCAGACTTTGTGGTTGACTTGCACTTGGGGTAAGGAAGAATCATAGCCATTTTAGGGTCCAAAGGTCAATGTCAATGTGACTAAAAAAAGAGAAATGGTTTCCACACAGTAACTCAAGTTCTTCATCATCTACAGTTACCAAACTTTATGAATAGCTTGCACTTGGTTAAGGAGGTCAGCATGCTCCATTGTGTAGCACTGAATTGTTCCAATCAACAAACAACCTTTTAACCTACAGCTTTGTGACCAAAACAAAGAAGAAGCCCATCAATTTGAGGAATCAAAAGGTCAGAGGTTGAGGTCACTGTGACTGAAGAAGTTAAATGATTTTTTTCACAATATCTTGAATTTTCCATTATCTTGAGTTACCAAACTTTGTGGATGGCTTGCACTTGCGGTAAGAAATACCCCTATCAGTTTTGGAGTCAAAAGGTTAAATGTCGAGGTCACTGTGACTGAAAGATGAAAAATGGTTCCTGCACAAAAACATTAGTTCTACAGCATATGCCTGGACCAAAACTTTGTGGTTGGCTTGCACTTGGAGTAAGGAAGAAGCATATCCAATTGGGGTTCAAAAGCATGGTTGGCAAGAATGTGTCTTACCGTCTGTACTTGCTTATAGGTCGAATCCAACTGCAAACAGCACAGACCCAGATCTGCTGTGGCATGAGCTAGCAGATCTGGGTCTATGCAATTTGTTAGGAGTGTTTAGTAGAACAAACAATATAGACCCTGATCTGCTGTCACATTACGCAATGGCAGATCAGGGTCTGTTTTTTTACAGGTGGACTCCGACTTATAATCGTGTTTATTTGGTATTTTGCATTGTTAAAATGACAGACATTTTGAGATTCTCTAGTTTCCTGGGCATGTTTTTCTGTGAAAATGTGTCAACAATTCTTTTTCCATAAAGGAAGTATCAATTTAATTGTTACTATGTAACAATATAATTGTTACTATGTGCCTTTAGTTTTTACTCACATTTGATTTGTTCTGATTTTAATCTAGGCTGCCATTATTGATATAGGTCAATTTGTGATTTCATGGGTCATCAGTTAAATTAATATGAATTTAGAAAAAGAATGTACAAAACAAATGAATGAAGAAACAGATGTAGGAGCAGAGTTAGGGAGTACTGAAAGAATGAATGAATGAATGAACAAACAAATAAATCAATGTACAAGAGAAGAGACAAATAGGAGGATTCTACAATATATGAATGCACAAGCAAATGAGACTAAAGAAGGTAATGAAATGAACTTTGCAAGAAGGTAAGAGTTTAAGATCAAATAGAAAACTTAGTTATTTTAATTTGCAAAGTAATACTTTGTTTCCCATGTAGACATTTTAACTATAATCAAACAAGGAAGTGAAATACAGTTGTCAGGTGGAAATTACAGGAATATCAGATGCTACTTTTCAATAAGGGTTTTAGTGTTTTGTTAGATGGAGCAATAACGCAATTATCTTCATAGCATGTAACCATTAGATGCATGCAATAAACTTGTAACATAGCTAACAAGCCACTAATCTCCCATAATTAGAGGGCTTGAGACAATAAACCAATTCTTCATTTTGTTTAATCTGCAAAAAATTATTTTATTTAATCTGCCACATTTGGTGTATAATTTATCCTTGTGTCTTTTTGCATACCTTGCAAGTGTAAAGACTTGAAAATTGTGGATATGATCTAAAAAGAACTAGTAAACTGACAAGAATAAGTTATTTTGATGTAATTCAGACAAGCTGTTACTTACTGCTTTCTCTCTCTCTCAGTTTAGATATATATAAGGCAATTCAAAAATCACTTAAATTGACCCTTAGTTTGTTGCATGAATGTGTTTCTTGTCAGCTTAAGGAACATGTTAAATCGATATTTTCGAAACAGTCTGTTGACAATTTTTTTTAAAAACATGAGGAGTAATAGTTTAGGGCAAAATGAGTACCCAGATTTAAATTTATGTAAAATTGCAGTCTTCTATTTACAATTGATGTCCCAAAGTAAGTTTAGATTAGGAGATATCATTACTGGTTGAAATAAGTAGTGATAATTGCTGAATGAAGAGTGGAACCAATGCTGTCAGGCTAAGAAAGGTAACTCTGCTTGTCTTTACTGAAACACAGTTGTCTTTTCCTCGCAGGGTAGGTGGTAGTTATTTAAAATCATGTTTAAACTTCTGTTTTGCATTTAATAACCCAAATGACCAATTAGATGTATAATAACTTACTTTTAATAGTGTTTTATCACAAACTTTGCATCCTAAAATTTGACAAAACTTGACCTTTTAAAAGCTTTAATAACTCGAACATCAAATCAGTAAAATACTCAGTATCATGTTCATAACTCATTCAGTTCTTATATACATTTTCTTGTCTTCAACTTCAAAACACGTAAACAGACCTAGAATTTAAAATAATTTCCTTTATGGCTTGAAGGACTGGTAGATTGAGAAATTTACTAGTCCTGCTAAATCTTCATTAATTTAGTTTTCCTACAAACAGTAATTGGCAACAACTGAAACTTTACCAGCCATCAGACTACTGAAATTATGAAAACTACTAGTCCGACAGGAAATTTACTATCCTTGGCTAGCAGACTACTGCTAATTTTGAGTCCTGCTTAAAACCAAAAAACTCAAAGCAGAATTTTAATTGCATAGTGCTTCTAGTTTTTTAAATTCTGTAATTGTATTAGTAAATTACAGGTAACAATAGTTAGTGATTTATGAATAACAGTATTAATAAATCAAGACTTTACTTTTTTCTGTGTTCCATGAACTGATTGTACTGGATTTGTATTGTATTCATCAACAAATTCCCTTTTAGATTTTACTGCAACATTGAATAAAGTGTCAGGGAGAGACTTTTACATCCAAGGTACATGTACATCAATTTAAAAAGGAATAACCCTGAAGCTACTGCAGATCTTTAGGGACTATATACTATGACTATATACTGTATGATTACAGACAGTATTGACAAATTTTAAGAGACTATATAATGTATGATTACAGACAGTATTGACAAATCTTAGAGACTATATACTGTATGACTACAGACAGTATTGACAAATTTTAAGAGACTATATACTGTATGATTACAGACAGTTTTAACAAATTTTAAGAGACTATATACTGTATTATTACAGACAGTTTTGACAAATTTTAAGAGACTATATACTGTATTATTACAGACAATATTGATTTTTTTATTTTTACATATCAGATTTTTGAAATTTTTATTTTCTTAAATGTGTAAGATGTCCAATGAATTTCAAGTACAGAATTAAAGAAGTGTAGCCATAACTTTTGTTACCAACTTGGACATTGAAAGTGTATATTCTATATGAACAAACAGTATTCTGACCTCAACAATGTATCTCTTTCAGATGATATTGTTGCCATTAACAAGCCTTATGGACTACCCAGTCATGGTGAGTTCATTTTTTTTCTTCTGCTGTTATGATAGCATATTTGTATTCATTTTCATTTTGTCAAAAACAATCAAAATTAAATAAATGGAAATAAATCAATTTTACTATTTGTACTGTTCGGTATTGTGGCCTGACTCGAAGTACATAATGCTTGCAGGCTTCCTTACAGTATCCAACAGTACAAACACTATAATTTGTAAGCATAGGTCATGAGAACTTGATGTACAGTTACCGTCAGTGCTCATGTATAAGCCTCTACCAACTGCAGACTGCATAGACCCAGATCTGCCATTGCATAATGCGCCGGCAGATCTGGGTCTCTGCAGTTTGTAAGGACTAATCAGTAGAACAAACAACATGGACCTTGATCTGCCAGTGCATTATGCGATGGCAGATCAGGGTCTATGTTGTTTGTATTTGGACCTGGATTATACACGAGTAATTGTGGTAATATTTAGTCAATAAAATTTACTTTAAATTTTTGTAACTCTTTATGCAGGTGGCCCAGGAGTGGAAATCAGTGTTGGGCAGTTGCTGCCATCGTTGGCAGAAAAACTGGACAGAAAACTAGAGACCCTGCATCTAATTCACAGACTAGATAAAGAAGCAACAGGAGTCATGCTACTGGCCAGGTTAGAGATTATGGAAAGATCTGTTAATTTTGATTCAGTTTCATACATAGACAGTTATTTGTGATGAATAATTGTATTAGGTCATCTCTATGAAGTTGTACTACCCCCGGCATCGGCGTGGCATTGGTGTCTGTACAGATAAAGCACATACATATGCACATCATCACTAAATCTTTACCAATCCATTCTTCCTAGATATTAGGCAACAGATTGGAGGAATTTCATAGTACCAGGCTGAGAAGACCAAGTTTTGTACATGTACATTAGCTGTACATTCTTGGTAAATTTTTTGGGCAGGTTTTTGCACACTGTATTAATATGGTTAAAGCTGGAATCATAAAACGTGATGAGGGGATGCATCTTGATGAGTACCACACCCTCATCACAAGAGTAGGTCACTGTGACACATATTTCATGATTCACTGGCATTGGTTAATTTTTTTATTTAAAGTTCATTTCATAAGCTCTGATCATGCTAGAATTATCAAACTAGGTGATTGCATGCATCTCTGTTAGTGCCACACCCTTACAACAAATGAAAGTCACTGTGACCTATATTTCACATTTTGCTGGCTTAGGTTAAGTTTTTGTGTTTAGCTCATGACCACATAGGTTTTTGTACCCTGTATATATACGGTTATACCTGGAATCATGAAACTTGGTGAAGGGATGCATCTTGATGAGTACTACATCCTCATCAGAAAAGTAGGTCACTGTGACCTATATTACATGCTTTACCAACTTTTGTTAAATGTTTTTCAAGTATATAGCTCTTTTCATGCTAGAATCATCAAATTAGATGATTGTATGTATCTCTGTTAGTAGCACACTCTTACAGAAAAAGGTCATAGTGACCTATATTTCACATTTTACTGGCTTAAGTTAAGTATTTTAATTTAGCTTATGATCAGATAGGTTTTTTGCACCCTGTATATATACTGTTTTACCGAGATTCATGAAACTTGGTGAGGGGATGCAGTCATGGTGATTACTACACCCTCATCACATAAGTAGGTCACTGTGATCCATACTTCATGTTTCACTGACTTTGGTTACATTTTGTGTTTTAAGTTTATTTATCAAGCTCTGTTAATGCTATAATCATCAAACTGGATTGTAAGCATTTCTGTTAGTATCACACCCTTACAACAGAAGGAGGTCACTTTGACCTACAGTTCACATTTTACTGACTTTTGTTAAGTGTTTGCATTTAGCTCATGACCACATAGGTTTTTTACTTCCGGTATAATAATATTATGCATGGAATCATGCAGCTTGGTGAGAAGACACATCTCGGTGAATACTACAACAATGAGCACTACAACTGAATTCAACAACAGACAATTGTAAGCTTGTTGGTTTTCTTTTAGTAAGACATTTCAGCTATGTCAGCTATTAAATTTGAGCCCTGGTGGTGTGCTACCTTTAACATCCAATGAATGTATATTTGAGAGAATATTTAAATAATTCCTAACATTTTAGCAAGTTTTAAGAACAATGATACCTGACAAGCTGTGGTAAAATGTTTATTTCATGGTCATTTCTTAAAAAGTACCCCATATTAGGGCAGTACTGGGACATATCACATATTTAGCATTTGAGATACTACTTCTTGTTTAGTCTTATTATTATAAAGACATGGAGCATCCATGTAAATAGTGTCTACTTACATTGGCAAGACTATAAATATTGGTAAAAATGCACTATAAACTGTTTATTTTTACTCCAGAGTGAGCGAATCAGTACTTAGTCTTATTCATGATAAATAACCTTTGTTATACTATATACTGAATAATGGTTTATTTTTCTGACTCAAAATGCAAGATAATTTTAAAAAAGCAAAAAGACATGCAATAAAAGTTGAGCAAACATGAAATCAGATGGAGCAATGTCAAACAATAAACTATGTTAACAAAGTGGGTTACCTCCCTTACACTTCATTTGTACATTGAATTTGTATTCAACTGAGAGGGCCCATCATTACCCTAAATTTTCTTTAATATTTATGTACAGGTTGAAAATTGTCAAAATTTGGTACAGTTGTACTTACGCATAATTTAGCTTAGGCATCACAGTAACACAAAATAGTTTTTCTCATCAAAAATAAACTTTTAACCCAAATTGACAAGTACAAAATGAAAATAAAAATAAAAAAATGTGGCTGGCATAGACTGATATACATGAAATTACTAAAAGGTTTTTTAGTTACTCTCTTAAACATGGCATTCCTTCTGCATGGGAATCAGTATTTTCTATCCTATAACAGATATTTTCTATCCTATAACAGATATTTTCTAATGTATACTCTGATCTCAAATGCATACTTTAGATGGTCAATGCCAAACTTTGGAACTTGTCAGAATTTTCCTGCAGAGACCCATGGTCTAAATCAACAGAAAACTTTAGCAAAAGTGTTGTAAAAACCAAGAAACAAACAATTGTACACAGCACAAAACAAGCATTTCAGCCTCGGATGGAAATAGCTTTTGCATTTCAGGCACAGTTTGGTATCTATTTCAAATTGTAGTTACCTGTTTTTTAGGGAACCCTCAAAGGACCATTTCAGGTTCAACAGTAACCCATTGCATGGTCCACATAAACTATGGTGTGCTACCTAAGGGACCAAGTAGTGATGGAAAGTAACACATGTCAACTTTTAGATGCTGAATTTGTAGGAAAGGACTAGGTACATTAGAAATAATTTTTTTTAGCAGCATGCAAGAAATATCTGTTCTACACTATTTCTACGAGCTTTCTTTTTAGCTCAAGGCCAGGTGAGCTGATCTTAAGGTATGGCCCTGCATCTGTCGTGTATCATCCATTGTATTTCCATTAACAGTTGCTTCCTACCACTTAGAAAACATATTTCTGATCTGATTTTGATCAAAATTGGAATATAGCTTTATATCATCAATATATCAGACAAGTCAGTAATGAGTGAGATCCAACACCTATTAATGAGTTGATCTTGCATCTGATTGGTTGAGCTTGCTACCACTCTGGGGACCATATTTCTGATCTGATTTTGATCAAACTTAGAATATGGGCTTATATCATCAAGATCTCAGATGAATCAGATAACCTGTGAGATTCATGCATATTAATGAGGTGATCTTGCATCTCATTGACTGAGCTTGTTACCACTCTGGAGACTATATTTCTGATCTGACTTTACCAAATTTGGAAAATAAGCTTATATCTTCAAGATCACTGACGAATTCAGTAATGAGCAATATCTATGCATATTATTAAGGTGCTCTTGCATTGTTTGATTGAGCTTATTACCACTCA
Organism: Margaritifera margaritifera; assembly: GCA_029931535.1. Classification (NCBI taxonomy): domain Eukaryota; kingdom Metazoa; phylum Mollusca; class Bivalvia; order Unionida; family Margaritiferidae; genus Margaritifera; species Margaritifera margaritifera. The sequence goes on from JAQPZY010001684.1 coordinate 3,676,576, forward strand.
GGAAGAAATATTTTTCATACAGTTTTGATTCAACTTGGAGTATAGGCTTATATCATCAAGGTCTCACAAGAGCTCAGTAATGAGAGGGGATCTACACATTAATGAGGCGATCTTGCATGTAATTGGCTATGGTTTTTACCACTCTAGAGACTGTATTTCTAATCCAATTTTGATCAAACATGGTAAATAGGTTTAAATCATCATGGTCTCTGATGAATACAATTATGAGCAAGATCCACTCATCTTAATAAGGCTATTTTGCATGATTGGTTTAGCTTGTCAACACATTAGGAACTGTATTTCTTATCATATTTTTAGCAGACTTCCTAAATACACTTACATCATCAAGATATCCAGTGAATTTATTATGAGCAAGACATATGCATATTAATGAGGTGATCATGTATCTGATTAGCTGAGTTTCTTACCACTCGATAGACATTGTAATAATACTTGGTAAATAGGCTAACGGTAATATCAATGAGATGTTGGATGAGTTTTATAGACATTTTAATAATACTTGGTAAATTGACTACCAGTAATATCAATGAGATGTTGGATAAGTTTTATAGACATTTTAATAATACTCGGTAAATAGGCTACCGGTAATATCAATGAGATGTTGGATGAGTTTTATAGACATTGTAATAATACTTGGTAAATAGGCTACCAGCAATATCAATGAGATGTTGGATGAGTTTTATAGACATTTTAATAATACTTGGTAAATAGGCTACCGGTAATATCAATGAGATGTTGGATGAGTTTTATAGACATTTTAATAATATTTGGTAAATAGGCTACCGGTAATATCAGTGAGATGTTGGATGAGTTTTATAGACATTGTAATAATACTTGGTAAATAGGCTAATATCAATGAGATTTTGGATGAGTTTTATAGACATTTTAATAATACTTGGTAAATATGCTACCAGTAATATCAATGAGATGTTGGATGAGTTTTATAGACATTTTAATAATACTTGGTAAATATGCTACCAGTAATATCAATGAGATGTTGGATGAGTTTTATAGACATTTTAATAATACTTGGTAAATAGGTTACCAGTAATATCAGTGAGATGTTGGATGAGTTTTATAGACATTTTAATAATACTTGGTAAATAGGTTACCAGTAATATAAATGAGATGTTGGATGAGTTTTATAGACATTGTAATAATACTTGGTAAATAGGCTACCGGTAATATCATTGAGATGTTGGATGAGTTTTATAGACATTTTAATAATACTTGGTAAATAGGCTACCAGTAATATCAATAAGATGTTGGATGAGTTTTATTATGAGCAAGACCTATGCATATTTATGAGGCGATCTTGCATCTGGTTGACTGATTTCTTTATCACTTTCGAGTCTGTATTTTTCATAGGAGTTTGATCAAACTTGGTTAATAAGCTTATATTGTCAGTATATGAGTTGAGTATGATATGAACAAGATTCTTGGATATTATTGATATGATCTTGTATCTGTTTGGTTGAGCTTCGCAAACAATCTAATGACTATTTCTAATGAGATTTTGATCAAACTTGTTAAATAGTCTTGTATTATCAAGATGTTGGATGAGTTTAATTATCAGCAAGATCTAGTCATATTTATGAGATAGTCTTGTACCACTCTGGAAACCAAATTTCAGTCAGATTTTTACTCCATCTTGGCAACTTAGCTTATATTATCCTTGTCTTAGACAGGTTCTATAAATAAGTGAGCTCTGCACATATTGATGGGATAATCTTGCATCTGATTGGCTCAGCTTGTTACCTTTCTAGATCTAAGTACTATATTTCTTATGCAATTTCATTAAAACTTGGTAAATGGATTATATCATCAAGATCTTGGATGACTTTGATTATGAGCAAGAGACTGCATAATAATTATGCCGTTATCTTTGGAAATTTTATCATCATCAGACTATAGTGAAATAAATAAAGTTGACATGATATAAAGTCTAGAAGATAGTTGACATAGGTTGTGTTATTACAATACTGCCTAATCCTGCTGAGTTGAATGGTCCACTGTTATGTAAACCAGGTGAGTGGTGTGAAGCCCATGTGGGCCTCATGTTTATATATAAAAGTGCACACATTGTACAAGCAAAGCAGAAAATACAGTCCTTCCTCACCATAATACTGTTCATGATTTGGTCCAGTCTATCCTTTCTTCCATCCATCCATCCATTAAAGGTTATTAGCAAGATTGTGTACAAAACACTCAACACAGGTAACTAAACTTTGGTGGGAATATTTGTGTCCATATACAGTGTTGCATCTTTGTTCAGCTGTCAATCAATCAATCAATCAATCTTTATTACCTCCATAAGGAGAGTTCATTTATAAATATAGAGAATAGGACAGAAAGAGAGAAATTTAACAATTTACATTGATGATTTCGGAAAACATTCCAGAAAGTCAGTGATACATATTAAACTAATACAGATGAGGAAGGAACAAAAGGAATATCAGTAATTAGGAAATACAAGCAAACACAAAATAACACATAATTGTTGTAAATAAATTTGTTAAAAAGTTTATTATTACAGTTTGGGTTCATTAATGATAATGACTTTGCTGTTAATATGAGGTCCTATAGGTACAAAGTACTGGTAGGAGCTAATTTGGGAAGTTTTGTTTTTGTCCAATGTTTGGTCTTCAGGCTACGAAGTACACTCGTGATACAAGGATGAGAAACTGGAATGACAGATCTGAAAATGGTGATGTTGTGTTTTGTCTAGTCTACTTCCAAGGTCATTTCTTAAGAGTTTTAGTAACTGTGACTCATCATTACATTGGTTAAGTTCTGTGTGTAGTTCAAGTCCAAACTTGTCAAACACGTACCAGTGAAAGTCCTTGGCAATTTGTCTTGTTAATATACATGATGTGACCACATGCTAATGGAGGTCGGTACACTGTTGACCACATTTTTGACAGTGAGCAATATCATGACCTGGCTTTAATACCCACAGGGATGCAATAAACATGGTTTATTTGCATTCATAATTGTTCTTCGCAATGCAGTACAGGGTGGAAGGGCGAATTTGAGCTTGTAAGTGTCGAAATCTAGAAAAATCATGATGTCTATTGATTCTGTCGCGCCAAGCAGTCTCTTCCTTTCAAGAATAGTCTTGTTGACCAATTGTTACCACTGTTAGGGAAAACTGATTGATTCATAAAGTTCAAGAGGAAATCTGTAAGCTCATACTTCTGAAGTAAAACCAGATTGTACAGATTGGATGCTATCAAAATACATGCGAAGACGTATGAGGAATATTTGCTTGGAGATGATGTTATTGGGCAAGGTACAGAGTTTACCCAGGAAGAGAAGTTTACGCCGATCAATTTCGATTGTGATTCTTATCAGTGTCAGCATTGAATCGCACATATCTGACCACATTTGTTCAGGGAATCCCTGAATTTCTTTTGTTATAAAAGTGTTGCAACTTGTTCAGCTTCAATAGATTGCCTTTTTGAAGCGTATTCCAAAGTTTGCAGCTGTAGAGTAAGGATGGAATCACGATTTTCTTACATAAACAGCCAGATGTTTTTTGGGTTTAGGTTTAGGTTACCCATCCCAATGTTTGCAAAACCAAAAAAGACTTGCTCTTCAGCAAGCATTGCGGGTGCGGTTGATGAAACAAATTGACCTATCCTGTAGCATTCCTAGGTGAGAAATGGAGTCAGTTTCATGAATTATTTCTTTGCCAAGTGTTAGGGACAGCTTATAATTAGCATTTCTTCTCTTGACAAAACTTATAATATATGACTTTGTAGAATTTAGTATTATTACAATACTACCTAATTCTGCTTAGTAGAATGGTCCACTGTTAAGTTATCTAAGCCAAGTGAGTGATATGAAGCCAGTGTGGGCCTTGTGTTTATATATAAAAGTGCACAAATTGTACAAGCAAAGCAGAAAATACAGTCCTCCCTCACCGTAATACTTTTCAGTGTTTCATCATGATTTGGTCCTGTCTATCCTTTCATCCATCCATCCATCCATCCATTAAAGCTTATTATAATGATTGTGTAAAAAACACTCAACACAAGTAAATAAACTTTGGGGGACATATTTGCATCCATATACAGTGTTGCATCTTGGCTCAGCTGTCGGGGGGGGGGGGGATAATTTATGTAATGCTCAGTATATTGGGATTTTTTTAATTTAAGTGGACACTATCAGTATGGAAAGGAAAAATGCCCCCTGGGTTCACTCATGGTGCAACACTTCACATATCGATGACCTCATTAAATTTTCAGACCATTAGAGCAATATTTTCATTTTTTTAATTCATTTTTGAACTTTCTGGACTTAGACTTTCTATACAAAAACCTTGTTATTACAAAACCTTGTTATTACAAAACCTTGTTATCAAGATTAAACAAAAACTGCTTTTGATAGACAAATGAAACTGTACTTATCTGTGTTTATATGTAGATGACTTGGTTGGATTTTCAGGCCATTACATCAATTTGTCATTGTTTTAGACTTTTTTTTCATATTTGGAATTCTAAAAGCTTGTTAGCACAGTCAAGCAAAATCCAGGAGTTAGACAAATGAAATTTGGTACACTTTGTATTTATATGTAGATGATTCAATTTTCAGGCCATTACTGCAGTTTTTCCATTTGTCACACATTTTTAAACTTTCTGGACTATTTTGACCAAAACAAAAGTGTGTGTAGAATTGAGACAAATCCACTAGAGTTAGACAAAATTAAATTTGGTAGGGCTTATTTATATTAATATGTAGAATTGACAAAAATCTACTAGAGTTAGACAAAATTAAATTTTGGTAGGGCTTATTTATATTAATATGTAGATGACTCGATTGGAATTTTTCAGATTTTTACTGGTTTTAACTTCTTGGACTTTTTTGACAAGAAAACCTTAGCACATTTAAGCAAAAACAACTCGAGGTAAAGAAATGAAATTTGGTATACATGTTTGTATGCATATGTACGGGACCTGATTATATTTGCATGCTATTGTAACATTGTGTGAACTTTTCCTCAATTTTTAAACTTTTTAGGATTTAGACTTTTTGCTTTGCAGTGGGGACATACTTATTTTGCAAACTCATTATGTTGGTAAAGTGGTTTTTCCATTCCTTAATGTATATATCCACCCTTTTTACTTGTGGATTGTTACATATCTACACATGCTTAAACAGAAAAAATTTAAAATTATGAAAAATATTTTTTTCTCCAATTAGCCACACAAAGTTGGCAACATCTATCACATACAAGGCAATAAATTGCATATATTATTAATGATCAGACAGACAGTATATGTTTTAATGGTCAGGATAGCTTCATGATCTGGTGACCTGTTTGTTTTACTCCACTCCACATCCCCTCTTATTTCCTTTTTGGTGTTTGATTCATAATTTGAAAGAGTTCAGTACATTTAAATTTACTTGATTATAAAGTTTTATAATGAGAAGGTTCAGTCACAACAAAATAAAATTTAATTATGAAGAGTGAGATACCACAGGGAAGATGAAACGTTTGCTAATTGATGACGTTTTTCAAGTTTTAGAAAAGTTTTTTTTTTTTTAAGAGAAGAGTAAAAGCTTAGTTGGTAGAATGAAGAATTGTAATGACATTTTCAGATCAAGAAATAACATTAATAATTCAGTCTTTAGCTTGTTTCATTGGAGATAAACATAGAAATAATAAATTACAAATTAACTCTTAATCTGAAAGAAAATTAGTATATGTGCTAGGAGATTAGGATGCAAAAGTTTTCAGATTGGAGAAGTCACTAGCGTTGTAGACACCAGGTAAATACTTTTCAGATATTATGAAAGGGAATCTCATGTTACTTGATAAAGAGTATAAACTTAGCTTTTAGAAAAATACACGATTCTGTTCAAGAGAAAAAATATGAAAGTTTTCCATGTTGAATTTAAGACTGTACCATGTAAAGCCTCATCATCAGAGTTACTTGTGTAGATAAAAAGAGATATTCTTAATTGAATACAAGTGACTGTACAATGTAAAGCCGTATCATCAGAGTTACTTGTGTAAATAAACAGAGAATCTTTATTAAATACAACTGAATGTACCATGTAAAACCTTATCACCAGAGTTACTTGATAGATACACAAAAATATTCTTTATTGAATACAAGTGACTGTGCCATGTAAAGCCATATCATCAGAGTTGTGTAAACATAGATTCTTTATTTAATGCAAGTGACTGTACCATGTAAAACCTTATCACCAGAGTTACTTGTGTAGATTCAGAGATATTCTTTATTGAATACAAGAGACTGTCCCATGTACAGCCACATCATCAGAGTTACTTGTGTAGATAAACATAGATTCTTTATTGAATACAAATGATTGTAGCATGAAAAGTCTTATCATCAGAGTTACTTGTGTAGATAAACAGATATTCTTTATTGAATACAAGTGATTGTAGCATGAAAAGCCTTATCATCAGAGTTACTTGTGTAGATAAACAGATATTCTTTATTGAATACAAGTGATTCTACCATGTAAAGCATTATCATCATATCATCAGAGTTACTTGTGTAGATAAAAAGTGATTTCCTTTGTTGAATACAAGTGTACCTTCAGTTTACTATAAATTCATTGTTATATTTTTGTTTCCTAATTTTTGCTACAAACCACAAATTTAAAGGTTTTAGAAAAAAGGATCAGTATGTGAACAAAAAATGCAACCCCTCCACCATCAGAAGTATAGAGAAATGATACCAGAAAAAATGAATAAATTCAGGTTATACTGTATACCAATTCAGGTTATATTGTATACCAATTTAGGTTATATTGTATACCAATTCAGGTTATATTGTATACCAATTCAGGTTTGTTTAAGAATATGGACTTGAAGTCGATTGTACAACTCTGTTTATTTCAGAACCCCAGAAATGGCATGGCGGTTAAATGGTGCATTCCGACATAGAGAAGTTGTCAAGAAATATTGGGCAATCACAAAATTTGTTCCAAAGCCAACAGAAGGTAAAGCACAAAGATCAAGTACAGATTTGGTTTTTAGATCAAAGGAGAAACAATTTAAAACATTCATTAAAAAAGTTTTTCCACTTTTTACACTGCCTTTACTTCTACTTCAGATCCTTAGACATTGTAATATCTCTATCTAATGCCTGGCTGCTTGCTATACATTGGATATTACTGTATATACTCACTTATAAGTCGAGTCCAGCTGCAAACAACATAGACCCTGATATACCATTGCATAATGTGCCGGCAGATCAGGGTCTATGTTGTTTGTTCTACTGATTACTCCCAATAATCTGCAGAGACTCAGATCTGCCAGCACATTATGGGATGGCAGATCTGGGTCTGTGCAGTTTGCAGTTGTAGTTGACCTATAAGCAAGTATAGATGGTTTATAAAAATGCATATTATATGAATTTTACAAAATGAGTTCAATAATGTTTATGTATTGCAAGTCTACTTATGCTGCCCTATTTTCTGAATGTTTTCTGACCCTGCTTGTCTTTGGATACCAAAACTTACTTACCAAAATAATATTTTAATATCTTGTAATTTTTGGATCATTTTTTTCCAGAACTTATGTTTTTGGAAACAGTCCAAGGAGATCTGGTGTCTCATTTCAAGCAAAAATCTCAATGTTTTTGCCAATAATTACAGGTGCTTGTATCATTGCTTATTTACTGACAAATTTACATGTAACAGTGTAAATAAATAGTACATGTATTTCTGATAGGTAAATTGTAAGCAGTGATATGAGCCTCTCTGTCAGTAATTAAACAGAGATGAAGTTTGCTTCAGTCAGTTGTGAATAGTACCTAATTATCTGAGAAAATACATGCATTTACTTGGCAAGAAATATTTAATGTGATCATGAACTAAAATAATTTTAAATTGTTTGTGTGACTTGTCATGAAGATTCACCATGTTGATTTTTCCTTATGGCAACCATTATGTGCAGGCTGCCGTATGAGAGTGTCTCAGTCTAAAAGTGAGGCTCGGGTTGTGGATGATTATGTGTATTGTAGTGAATGCATAGTGATGTTCGGAAGATTTCAGTTGATGCATTATCATGTTGACTTTTTTGGGGGGTTCCTTCCACAATTAAAAATTGCAGAGTGTTCAGGCCTATAATTCATAAGACTGTGCTGTTACCCCTGTCTGACAGTAATGGTTTTTTTTTAAAGACAACTACAGCAATATCTCTATTGTAATTTTCAAGCATGATACCCTAACTTATCCTATTAGACAATACATCAAAGAGTCGGTATGAATTAGTCAGTTCAAAGAAATATTGAAACAAAAACAATTGTGTACAGTGGATTAAGGATAGTTATTGTCCAGTGGCTAATTAACGAGTTCTTTACTTGACAAACAAGTGAACTTCAAAAAAAAGAATGAGAAAAAAGCAAAAGAAGAGCAACAACTAACAGCTCCTGTTTATTCTAGAATCTTAACATATTAATCTGACTTATAACTGATTATATATTACTATTTGGTTGTGGTATTTAGCCTTCCTAAGTTTGTGTACAACACATACTCCTAAGGAACCTGTTACTGTTGTTGTTTATGAGTGACCATCATACATGTGTTTCTACTCTTGAGGTAAAAAAATACATGTATTTTTCTGTCTTAAATTCATTCAGAGTCAAAACTCATTCAGAAATCTTTTTATTTCATTTTTTTAATTTTTACAGTAATGAAATTTGAGTGCGTTTTCAAAATATAATACAAATATGGGTTGTTCGGACTGGCATGAAAATGGAAGCAATATACTTACTAGTAAACACCCATGGTAAATGACACTGATGAACACTTCACTTTGCAATGAGTAATATATATTTTAATATTTTCAGAATAATAAAAGCCAAATAAATGTAGATACAAGTATTGTGTAATGAATACAGTAATGAAACGGATAACATGGTGCATACCATATATGTATTTCTGGATGGGAATAGTGGCATGAAAATGGAGAAAATATTTGAATTGACAGTATTTTGTATGTACTGCAAACATCTAGAGTTTCCAACATTACCCCTGGAGTTACCAAAATTTTTTTGTATGTCGTGCTTATAAGACAACCCTTACACTCTGCATGAATCGAATTTTCAGTAAAAAAAATGTCAACTTATAAGCAAGTATATATGGGTACATCTTCTGGTGGATAGATATATATATAAAATACTAAAAACTTGGTAGGTATTGTCTGTTTTTCATTCATTACCAACACATCAAGATAGAAAAATTTGCCATGGTTTACATTATGGGTAGCTAATTTTGTTGCTTATGCAATTTTTTTCCTCCCCTGTTTGTTTTTGGAAACCAAATTAAGTAATTTGATCTTTTATCTGACAGCAAACCAATTTTTTTTTATGACTAAAAACATTAAGAAAATGAAGTAGTTTTAAAATGTTTACATTGTATAGAGAATGCACACTATCGCAAAATTATGCACACTATCGCAAAATTTTGTTTCACAATACACATACTCAATTATTTCAATAACTTACTCCTACAGTTTTACAGTTGGACTTGGAAGTTTCATGTGGCTTTTTGTATCTACATTAAAGTGTAATATATTATTGAGACAATAACAAGTTAAGGACACATCTTATTAATGATAACATCTAGAATATCTTTACAAGAGTGTCTCCTTAAATTATACTTATTTACATAACAGCATGTACATGAGGGTTCATTAAATTCAGCTTATTCCTATATGTATTTAACCACTCTCTGTCTGAATCTATGAAAACAAAATATATAACAGTGACATTCAACAGCTTTGTTTAACACACTTAATTCTGATTACATTATATATACAATGAAACCCTGCTATAGCACAATAGTCGGGGTCCACAAAATATCATTGTACTATGTACTGTATCATGTTATAACCAACCAAGTCAGTTAACTGAAGATAATGATACTTGCAAAAAAAAAGGGTGTGTGTGATAGAAGTGGGTGCAAAACTCTGTGCTTCACTGGCACAGGTACCATCTTAAATCAATGCATATTTAACAATAAGTAGACGTAGCGAAAAAATAGAGATTGCTTATATAATATTTTACTTTATTCCGAGAACAATGCTTTGGTACATATATATGTAGTACATGCCTAACATAGAGCATGAATAGTTAAAGTATCAACACGTGCACTCACCGATTGATCTCAGTGCATCCATAAGAGAGAATCCATAATAATTCCATCAAAAACATGCAAAGTATAATATTTAGTTATTTTGTCACAAATCATCATGTGTCTGAATTCAGTGCAAAAAAATAATTGATAAATTATGTAAGGAAAGATGAAGGACATTTACGGTTCATTATGTATGCATGTGTATGTGCCAAGATCATTATATGGTGTCTGTATAAATTTCATACTGCTAGAATTTTCTCTGCTACGAATTAGAATACTTTATTCTTTTTTTAAAAACTGATTGATTTTCAGCTGCTTCCTGCTACTGTCACATTTGCTTGGATGGTCCACTTGTGAGCACCTAAATCTCGAGCTAATTTAGTTTGTTTAACACTGGACTTAATCCTGTCAAGGGCTTCAAGTTTCTCTTTAACCGTTATCCATTGTAAATACCCACTGATTAACACTTTGACACTTATTTGAATGACTACAGCAAGAATAATTGTTAATGAACAATGGGGTTATTTTTTATAGGGAATGGGTGACATTAATCACTGGTCAACTGATTGTCTGATGATTGTCGGACAACACCACCAAGTTATGTGTGCATGTTGGTGGCTTTCGTTTTTTAAAAATGTTTTTATAAATCATTGCCCTGTAATTTGAACTACCTTCAGCTGTGAGATTGACTTTGATGATGAGCAATTACTTAAATTAATTGATTTATAAATTCAGGTGAGAATCTTTTATCAATCACTGCTTTGTTTGGTGCTTGGTTGTGTATGACAGTTGAATGAGCAAACATCTGTTGGCTGTTGTTTGAGCAATGATTATACACAGAATGCATTGAAGACAAACACAAAGAAAACTTAATGGCTTTATTGTTCATGGTTCAGTAATAATAACATTAACACTTATCAGCTTATTAATGACCTGACATCTTTCAAAAATAATCTAAGATCAAAGTGTAGTGATTGACTTTTGACAGCTGAAATGAGCATTCACAAATAGAAACATTTAACATCTTTTTTCATATAAAGAAAGACGCAATGGTAAGACACTTTTTTCTTCAAGAATACAACACATCTTGCCAAATTATTATATCAAACTCTTGTTTATTTTGTCACAAAACTTTGCAGTACTTCAAGAAATTGGTGAAATTATTGTAAACTTTCAGGAGCCACACCACGATTATGTTATATCTGAATTCCTGAATTCATGTTATAACGAAGCGTGTTATAGTGGAGTTTCACTATATATATATATATATATATATATATATATATATATATATATATATATATGTTGCATAGACTTTCTTTGCAAGAAAACACTGTGCCATCATAACATGGGCACACTACACATCATAACATGGCAGAGCTAAAAAAATCCATTGACCCATCATCCGAGGCCCCCTCTACATCTAAATTGGGCCCCATCATAATATAAGTGAGTGCCCTTTGGGCCTGTCCAAAAAGAAGTACTATCTAATTTGCCTGAAAGAAACCTTGAGCCTGCCAATGAATGCCAGATTTTTACTTGAAGTTCTTGAAAGACACGTAAATTATTAATACTCACCTCCCTGCTGGGCCCCAATTGTAAATCCATCCACATTACAAAGAATGTCTGCTTAATTGTATAAAAAACTATAAACTTTGTGGGCGCAAAGTGAAGCACATGACCTGTGAATGGGGAACAGTACTATTTATGTTCTCCGTATTTCATTGGTTGCCTATAATCAGTACTCACTTGTACAGCATGAATAATAATAAGCTGTCCCTTGCTCACGCTGATTTGGTAATGCATTGCTGGTTAAATATATCGAGCAGTACCTATGCGATTGTTTGACATTTGAGTTAAGCTAGAAGATTACGAGTTATAAAAGCCCTCAATACAGTGTTTTTCACCCTAAAGTAACTTAGATTATTACATTATATTTTAATCCATTTAGTTCAAAGAGTTTTTTAGCTAATGGTTTTATTGATATGAAGTGAGTGTTTTCTGTAATTGTGACACATCCACAGTACCATCACATGAACTAATTATGAACTTGAAGCTACTGTTTTTACTGATTGATATTAAAAGAAAAAGATCAGTGCCTCCGATTTATTTTCTGTTTTCAACTTTGATCGAGAAATATGGAGATTTTTGCAGGATTAAAAAAACTAAATTACTCCAAGGAACCCAAATACTTATTCCTACATACAGATTATAATGAAATACAGACTGTACATCGACCTGAAGGCATAAGTTAGAAATCACAAGAACATAGTTGTATGCCACACTTATTCAGAATTTACCACCTGAGCATTCAGAAATTGTGAAATTGTTGGAAACCTTGTTGGTTGTGAGCCCATCTTCAGCAGAATGTAAATGAGAGTTCAGTGACCAATATCACAAGCATAAGGGACTGACCATTAAATTTTTATGGATGGGGTGAGTTTGTCAAAATAATAGTAACAAATATGGCCTTCTTTGGCAAGTTGATTTTAAGTCAGGGCAAGGGATTTTTTTTTAAGAGACTTGCACTGGGCCTGTGTCTAAAACATTCGTTGAGTATGGTGCATTTTGGACAATGGTTGACATCAGAACCTGGAGGAAAATATGGCTTTATGTGAAAAATTTTGAGAGGTGAATTAAAGACATGAGTCAGTTTAATATGATTTTTGCTTATTTCTGTTCATATTTAAAGTACAATAATTTCAACATTGTGTCGAAATAATAGTGAAAAAATAGGGCCCTTTCAGGCACATGTAATTGTAGTCTGGGCTTGTGGAATTTGAGTCAGGGCTTGCAATTTTTTTAAAGTCACTGGCCCTGTAGCTGTGTCTGAAAATTCTTTTCTTTGAGCACTGCATGGGCACACTGTACACATCATAACATGGGCACACTGTACACATCATAACATGGGCACACTGTACCATCATAACATGGGCACACTGTACCATCATAACATGGGCACACTGTACCATCATAACATGGGCACACTGTACACATCATAACATGGGCACATTGTAAACATCATAACATGGGCACACTGTACCATTATAACATGGGCACATTGTACACATCATAACATGGGCACACTGTATCATCATAACATGGGCACACTGTACCATCATAACATGGGCACACAGTACACATCATAACATGGGCACACTGTACACATCATAACATGGGCACATTGTACACATCATAACACGGGCACACTGTACCATCATAATATGGGCACACTGTACACATCATAACATGGGCACATTGTACCATCATAACATGGGCACATTGTACACATCATAACATGGGCACACTGTACCATCATAACATGGGCACACTGTACCATCATAACATGGGCACACTGTACACATCATAACATGGGCACATTGTAAACATCATAACATGGGCACACTGTACACATCATAATATGGGCACATTGTAAACATCATAACATGGGCACACTGTACACATCATAACATGGGCACACTGTACACATCATAACATGGGCACATTGTAAACATCATAACATGGGCACACTGTACCATTATAACATGGGCACATTGTAAACATCATAACATGGGCACACTGTACCATCATAACATGGGCACACTGTACCATCATAACATGGGCACACAGTACACATCATAACATGGGCACACTGTACACATCATAACATGGGCACATTGTACACATCATAACACGGGCACACTGTACCATCATAATATGGGCACACTGTACACATCATAACATGGGCACATTGTACCATCATAACATGGGCACATTGTACACATCATAACATGGGCACACTGTACCATCATAACATGGGCACACTGTACCATCATAACATGGGCACACTGTACACATCATAACATGGGCACATTGTAAACATCATAACATGGGCACACTGTACACATCATAACATGGGCACACTGTACACATCATAACATGGGCACATTGTAAACATCATAACATGGGCACACTGTACCATTATAACATTTGCACACTGTACACAAAGTCCAGAAAAATGTGCATCTGAATTTCAGCTCCTTTCTCTCTGCCTTCTGTAGCATTCATGGAATATCTTCTTTTGTACAACTTGAATGTTACAAAATAAGACATTGTATCCAACTCTTCTCATAGCAAAATAATAAGAGCATTGTTTAGAAAGCCAGGTACTGTAGCTGACATTTACTTTTGTAAATAGACAATGAATAAAATACCTGAATAAATTCTTGGTACAGATATTATTAAATATTATGATAAGGAAATGTTATTATATATTACGTTATTTATTTGCTTATAAGTAAAGTCCAACTGCAAACTGCACAGATCCAGATCTGCGATTGCATGATGCACCAGCAGATCTGGGTCTGTGTAGTTTGTTAGGAGTAATCAGTAGTACAAACAACACAGACCCTGATCTGTCAGCACATTATGTGACAGCATATCAGGGTCTATGTTGTTTACAGTTGGACTGGACTTATAAGAAAGTAAACATGGCATCTAACTAAATTCATGGCTCAAGTGGCATGTCCTCCAAATTTTCGTTTACTGTAAAATTATGTTCCCAAAAATAGCAGATTTTTGTAGGACTGGAATTACTTTATCCAAAAGGTTTAAGAACATTTGAAAGCAATTAGAGATGTGTTAACTCTATTTCTGAATATAGCTTCTGTTTGCAGCTAATATATTTTGCTGTTTTTGGTTGTCAAACAAATTTGCAGGTATTTAACTGTGCAGATCACTGTTTATTTATAAAATTTCATCAAAACTGAATTGGTTGCTATTTAATTTCATGGATGCAATCTTCCCATCGAGTCCACAAAAATAAATAGCACATAAAAAAGAGGTATTTACAGCAGAAGGGAAGAAAAGTAGACACATTATTAAATACAGTCCTAAGGGAATGTCATTATATATTACTAGCATTTAATAGCTGTCATATTTTTATGTAATAAAAGATTGATTTTATAATGCTGATCCAAGTTTGTATTGTTTTATCAAGATTTGTTTCACTGTTATATGTTGTCCTTTATGTTGCAGGCATCATAAACATACCAATGGCTGCGGGCACTGTGCAGGGAAAGACTCGGGTAAGAGAGAATATCTCTCAGATACAAAAATTCATCCTGTTCCTTTTTATGTAAATACTACCATCACCAAGAACCATAACAACAAAAGCAGCCATTTTTCAACATTGCTTTTGCTACAAACGCAATTACACAGATCTAGTTGTGAGAGTAATGCTCATTTTTGTACTTAACTTTTGAGCAGTAATGGACTGTTTTGTATATCTTGTACAGTGGTCCCCCTCTTGAAGGGCCCCCCTGACCAGTGGCCACCTGCTTTATACGGTCACAATCCCTTGGCACCAACAAGTTTGTGTCCAAAAACACCCCTCAAGGATGGCCACCCCTCAAACGTGACCAGCATTTTAGTGCAAAAACGGTCAAATTTACCCCCCGCGAGCGGCCACATAATGGCTGTTTACAGATTAAAATCTCGCTAATATTTGTTAATTTATTAACTCAACACATTGACATTTGTTCCAACATGCCGATCAAGTAACTTTGATCCATACAAAGAGGTAAGTAATCTGATTATCCTTACTGCCATGTGTTCCTCAGATGTTAGCTTTTGTCACTTTGATAATTACTGGCTATTATTACCACCGATAATTATCAAGATGACAAAAGCTAAATGCTGAGAAGCACAGTATTGTACAGCTCAAGTCAGAGTGACATCCGGTCGCCAGATAGTAAAATGGTATGTTAACCTTTCTGGAATCCCTCTCATAGATTATGAAATGTCCTTAACTGGGTACCAGACTGGAGGAAGAAAAAAAAAACAAAAACAAAAAAAAAACAATCACGTGACAAGCTCACTTCCTTTGTAAACACTGCATCTCGTGTGATAACTACATATTTCCCATGAAGGAATAAGTTGTCACAAAATGTCATCAGACATTCTCAGTTTAGAACAAAAAGTTAAAGCAATTAGACTAAACAAAAAGAGGGAGAGTCCTTTGATCACTACTGAGAAATTGTATGTCAGAAAGATTCAAATAAACATCGTCAATATACATTCAACTGCAGTGAGTGGGAAGACAGAATCGACGGAGGTACAGGGATAGTTGCAACCAAATGTTTGTGCCCAGAATTTACCGACAAGGTGGTTTTGCATCACGATTGATGATCATACATATTTTAAAAAAACAAAAACATTGATATTAGTTTTATCACATTAAGACCATAACCAGATAATATTCCTGTGATTTTTAAATGAAAATATTAAATATATAAAAATTAGTTACACCTTTTATACTTTATATGTAGTTATTACTCACAACTGTGTGATCACCCTCTAGAGAGGCCACCCCTCTTATAAGGCCACTTTCCTGTTGGAGAAGGGGTGGCCTGATAAGAGGGGGACCACTGTATGCAACTAGTTTTTTGCAGTTTTTGAGAGATTGTTTTGATATTTTATATACTTTTCACCATGACATAAATATATAAATATTATTCCACAGTGTCTTTTTGAAGATTTTTGTGAGAGTTATGTCCCATTTTTAACTTAGAGTAGGAATCAGCTGTTGTCTCAGTCTTGTGTTTCCAGCTAGTCTAAAAGTTTTGAATGGATGGTTTTGATATATGGTAGGCCTTTTTACCATCACAGCATAAGGTTCTGATTTTGTTTGAGTTATATGGTGACAGGGAAGACGGGTCACTATTTAGTGAGATCTTATTTTGATAGGAACTGTAATTCATGAATCAGTTATAAACCTTGAAAATGCTATAAATTCTTTTGCCATTTTCTAGTTTAAAGAATAGTTTCATAACTGTAGAATGATATATGTGTGTTTCAATAATGCATCAAATACATATAATCCATGAGAGCTTATGGGATGGTCTATTGTCCACCTGTCTGTCAGCACAAGTTTGTTATCACAACTCCTCCTAAACTTGCAGGATTGCCATGAAACTTTACACACACATTCATCCCATGGTCTAGTTAGTCCTAAATGAAAATGGTGTCACTTGGACATCCAATATGGCCACCATAGTGGCCATCTTAAACATCTTGTTATCGCTACTCCTTCTTAACAAAAAGACATATTGACATGGGGTTTTCACCAGAAGACTTCTTATGATGTCTAGTTGGTCCTCTATGAAAATGGTGTCACTTGCGCAGCCAATTTGGTCGTCACAGCAGCCATCTTAAAAATCATATTATTGCTACTCTTGAATAGATGGTCATATCATCATGGGGTTTTTACTGAAAGACTTCTTATGATGCCTAGTTGGTACTAAATGAAAACAGTGCTGCTCAGACATCCAATATGGCTGCCACAGTGACCATTTGGAAAAACTGTTTATTACTACTTCTGAATGAATGGTCATATCCTCATGGGGTTGTCACTGCAAGACTTTTTATGATGTACAGTTGGTTGTAAATGAAAATGGAGCTGACCTGACTTCCAATATGGCCACCACAATGGCCATCTTGAAAATTGTGTTATTGCTATTTCTTCTGAATGGTTAGTCATGTTGACATTGTGGTTTCACCAAAAGACTTTTTACAGTTTCTTGTTGGTCCTAAATGGAAATGGTTCCTATCAAATATCCAATATGACCACCACAACAGGCATCTTGAAAATCGTTACTCCTCCAAAACAGAAAATCATAATAGCATGGGGTTTTCACCAGGGGACTTAATATGTCATGTTGGTCCTAAATTAAAATGATGCTGATCGTTTGTCCAATATGGCCACCATGGTAGCCATCTTGGAAATCTTATTATTGCTACTCCTCTTAAATGGAAAGTTGTTTTGACGTGGGATTTTCATCAGAAGAGTTCTTACAGTGTCTAGTTGGTCCTAAATGAAAATGATGCAAACTGACCATCAGTATGGCCACCATGGTGGTCATCTTGAAAATATTGTTATCTCTATTCCATGGAAATCGATGGCTATGTCAAATGGGTTTTCACCAGTAGACTTGTTAAGATATCTAGTTGGTCCTAAATGAAAATACATACATCCAGTATGGTTGCCATGACTGCCATATTGACAGTCTTCTTGACACTACTCCCCCTGAATAGATGATCATACTTCTAATGATGTCTACTTGGTCCTAAATGAAAATATTGCAAATATGACAGACAATATAGCCATCACAGTAGCTAATTTGATAATCTTTTTATCACTAAAGAATATCAGAGATGGTATTCTTTTCAGCCAGGAGAGCATCAGCCCTTCTAGGGACTCTTGTTATTGATTATTGTTTCATTCTTATGGATGTCAGTTGAATTGTTCACATTTATGTCATTGTATGAAAATGATATTTTGGATAAATAAAGACTCTAAGTTTATAAAAAAGAAATATACAAAAGGATAAAAATTGAGCAAATATATACAGAAAGCATGGTTGAAAAGTGACTTTCTAGTGGTGCTTGAAGCTGCCACCTACTCTGCAGCATAAAATTAGAACATTTTCAGAGCAAGTCAGTAATTTTTATTGGATTTTGCTATTTGTTTCAATAGGTTCTGGCCCAAAGCCCATCAAATTCTGAACACTGAATTTTGAACACTGCTTTCAAGAGTGATTTTTGTTAATGTGCTGTTTATCAACTGATTGTTTCAGATGGTGCTTAGACCAGACTATGGGAAACAGCGAGAGTTGTTAAAGTTGAAGAAAAACTACCAACCTAAGTATGAGGCAGTTACCAAATACAGAGTCAGAGATTCCAATGGTAATGCTGCCTTGGTGGAGTGTATACCTGAAACAGGTTAGTTGAGTTGAAACCACATTATGCTTTCTGTAGAACTTTGAAGATAGAAGTCTAGGGCCACATTTTTAAATCAAATCTTAAAGGGTTACCAGATTGCTCGGATCCGGAAGTTTTTGACATGATAGAATAATTAAAATAACACATAACACCAAAAAAACATAATAGTTATGTTCTGCAAACATTCCTGATCACAACCAGATTCCGGAGCAGTGGAGGTAGGAATATATTGCCCTCCCCAGACTCTTGAAACTGGGCATTATGTACATCAACAAAATACATAATTCCACTTGTGGTGCAAACAAAGCACATCTTGCCACTTGATTTAGCTACACACGTGCAAAAAAATTCAGAAATGTGACATCTTCCGGTCTGATTATAATTGTGGTTGCTGATATAATGGAGATCTGACAGGCACCAAAAAGATGTCATGTTCTGGTGACCTTTGGAATTCCAGGTCCAATTATTTTCAGGTTTGGTTTTGGTTTTGTGGGTTTAATGTCATTTTTCAGCACATGATAGGCTATACATGGCGGCCAGTATATTTGGTGGAAGAAGAACCCAGGAAGACCTCAGGAAGAACCACCGATGGGAAGCTACTGGCAAACTTTCTCACATGCCCATGTTAGTTGAATCGAGAATTGAAGTCACGTGGACAGAGGTGAGATGTGTGAGTGATCTGTAAAGGTGAGCGCCTTAGACCACTTGACCACCTGGGGCCCCCCAATTATTTTCAATAACCTATCAGAAAAGTGTTGCATTTTGTATTAATTAGAGTTATTATTAGGAATTTTATGTTTTGAATTACATTTTTCATGAAAGCTGTAATTTGATTGGTGAATCAGAAGGTCAGCAGAACATGGTCTCATATCAGTACCCATCAGATCTACTTATTACAAGTGAATCTTAATTTTAGTCAGATTGTGACATCTTCATAACTTAGATGTACTCAAAAATGATTAGAAAGCATTACTGTGAAGTTTCTTGGTGCTGTGTTTTTTTTCCTGATTGTGTCATACTGGACACTTCCAGATTTAAGCAAGCTAGGAATCCTCTATGATATCATAGTGTTATGGACCTTAGTGCCAAATGTCCACATCTAAAGCTAGTTCACAGTCATGTGATCACAGGCAGTATTACCATAAATATACTACGCTGGTACCAAAATGTGAACAAAAAATGGAAAAAAAATAATTTTTCAATAATAATTTTACATACACAGGAGATTTCAGGGAGTGATGGGAGGGAGGAGATACACCCCTAATCTTGGGAGAAAAACCCTCCCATGCAGGAGGTTCACATGCATGGTATTATCTCTGTCAATGATCGTGTTTAGTATTATTTCACAGTGTGATATGTATGTCAATGATATTGTTTAGTATTATTTCACAGTGTGATATATCTGTCAATGATAGTGTTTGGTATTATTTCATAGTGTAATATATCTGTCAATGATAGTGTTTAGTATTATTTCACAGTGTGATATGTTTCTCAATGAAAGTGTTTAGTATTATTTCTCAATGTGATATATCTGTCAATGATAGTGTTTGGTATTATTTCTTAGTGTGATATATCTGTCAATGATAGTGTTTGGTATTATTTCACAGTGTGATATATCTGTCAATGATAGTGTTTGGTATTATTTCTCAATGTGATATATCTGTCAATGAAAGTGTTTAGTATTATTTCTCAATGTGATATATCTGTTAATGAAAGTGTTTTGTATTATTTCTCAATGTGATATATCTGTCAATGAAAGTGTTTAGTATTATTTCTCAATGTGATATATCTGTCAATGAAAGTGTTTAGTATTATTTCTCAATGTAATATATCTGTCAATGAAAGTGTTTAGTATTATTTTTTAATGTAATATATCTGTCAATGAAAGTGTTTAGTATTATTTCTCAATGTGATATATCTGTCAATGATAGTGTTTAGTATTATTTCACAGTGTGATATATATGTCAGTGATAGTGTTTGGTATTATTTCACTGTGATACATCTGTTAATGATGGTGTTTGTCATATGTCTGTCAACTAATTGTGTTTGACTTTTGTCAGTCTTTCTTAAAAGATTGTACTACAGATTATTCATTTTCTTGAACTCAGTATACAGTTGTACAAAATTCAGTGTTTATATTAGACCACTCATATGCACTGATATAATTGTGTTATGATTCTAATATTAAACCACTATATAAATCTGATTCATTATCAGTTACTCAAAAAACAAGGTATTATAACATGCATGCCAAAACCAAATAAAACATGCATACCAAAACCAAATAAAACATGCATTCCAAAACCAAATAAAACATGCATACCAAAACTAAATAAAACTAGATGCTTTTTAAGGAATTGGCAACCAATATCATTATTGAATATAATTTACAAAATGGTTTCAGGTTGTATATCAAATAGAATAAAAAGTGTTTTGGATGTTTTAATACATGAAGACCAAAGCGATTTATTCCTGGTAGATTTATTGGCGAAAGTATTAGAATGATATATGATATTTTATTTGAAACAAGAAAGTAAGATATCCCTGGTCAAATTTCGTACATAGATTTTGAAAAGGAACTTTGGTACAATTTCCTGGAGATTTTGTGATAAAACTTTGAGATTCGTTAATTTTGGGGATTCAATACTAAAATGGATGAAACTATTTTATAAGGGAGCTAATTCATTTATATTGAAAAATGGAAATATGTCAGTCTTTTTTAATGTAAAGTGAGGTTGTAGACAGGGCGATCCAATTTCTCTGTAAATATTTACTTTGTGTGTTGAGATTCTTGGGAAAATGATAAGAAATAATAAAGCAATTAAAGGAATTACTAATAATAATAATTTAAATAAATTAAATCAGTATGCTCATGATACTCAGATGTTTTCAGATGGTAGTCAAATATCTCTTAGAGCTACATTAGACATGTTACAAAATATTTATAGAATATCAGGACTAAAAATCAAGGTAGAAAAGACTAGGGCAGTTTGAATTGAGGCATTATTGAAATAAAATGTAAGATTGTGTACAGAATTTAGTTTTGATTGGGATCAAGGACCATTTAAAATTTTAGGTGTAATCTTTTCAAGTTTAATATATGATATTTGGGATTTGAATTTGCCTGAGATAATGAAGAAGATAAAAGCAACTTTTAATGGTTGGCAAAGGAGAAAAATTACTCTGTATGGAAAAATTGCTATAATTAAATTGTTGACTTTATCTTAATTTATACACATACTTCAATCTTTGCGTGATCCACTACAGTTTCTCACAGAAAAACTTGATAAATGGTTTTTAAATTTATTTGGAATTCAGGACCAGATGGTACTAAAAAGAAATGTGATTTCTCAAGATTATAAGCATGGAGTTCTGAAGATGGTTAAAATTAAAAGATTTCATTAAAGCATTGAAGATATCATGGTTGAGAAAAGCCCTTAAACACAAAAATAAATGGATAGCTTTATCGTGTATTGATTTTAAAAAAAAGTTACTTTTGGATGACATATTAATCACTTATTGCTTCAAACTCTTTCCAACATTTTCTGGAAATATATACTTAGAAGCTTGGCAAGAATTTACTAAAAAGTTGAAAATAGATAAAATTGTAAAGCTTTTATTTTCACAAATATGGTATAATTTAAATATGTTAGGAACACAAAAGTTTTGTATAAAAGATTGTCATGAAAAGAGCATCCATAATATCATTGATATAGTTGCATGTAATGGTTTCTTCTACTCCTATGATGAATTAAAAAATATGTATGGATTGTAAACAACATTTTTAGATTATATGTCAGTGATAACGAAAATTCCTCAAACTTGCAAAGATTTAATTGGAAATGAAAAGGCAACAATTCAAGAATACAAGAAACATTTTCTATTAAGTTATAATGTCTATTTATCGTATATTTTAATGAATAAGGATGCATACAAGCTCATTACTGAATAAAACAAAATATAAAATCTAAAAGAGAAATGGAATAGAGAGTTTGATATTATACATTCAGATACAGTAATTCATTATTTTTCTTTACTTGATCATATTGATGATATGAAATAGAGGTATTTTCCGTTTTAAATATTGCATAAAATTTTGTGTACAAATTCATTTGTAATCAAAGCCAGAAAACTAGATAATGATAAATACAGTTGTTGTGAATCAGAGAATGAGTCAATTGTACATGTATTTGAAATGTAGAAAAGTAAATCATTTATGGATTAAGTTATAACAGTGAATAAAGGAAAATTCTTATATTCATAAGAAATTAGACAAAACTGTTATATTTGGAACTGATATTGCAAGTGTTATTTAATTTCTTACTGTTATAACAAAACATTTTATATATCAGTCAAAATGTTTTTAATCACCTTTAAATTTTGAAGTTTTTGATTCAGATTTTTAGTAGATATTTTAAAGCTGAAAAATATATTTCAAAGGTAAAGCAGTCCATTAGAAAATTCATGAACAGATAGTCAGACATGTATACAAATTTTCATACCTAGTTGATAAAGACTCTTATTGATTACAGCTTCACATTTTGTATATTCTTCTGCTGTAATATATAGTACCAAAAATACTCTGATTTGTTGTGATATGATGCTAATATTGGACCATTATGGTACACTGGCTCTGCAGATATTGTATTCTGATGCTAATAAACATGAATGCTGTGTGATTCAATCATAAAACCTGCTATATTGTATGAATTTTAGTTCACTATTTGAAAAATATTTTAGAGGATATGAAAAATTACATGCCTATTATACGCCTACATTACAGGAATTAAGCACCAGATAAGGGTACACCTTGCCTTTGGTCTCAATACACCTATCTTGGGAGATCACAAGTACTCTCACTTTGATAAACTGGCACCTCAGGTGAGTTACAAAGTTTTTTTTTCTTCATATATTCAGTTTTTTTGTTTCAAAATCTATTCATATCCATGGCAGTTCTTTTTCTTTGAAAAATATATATTTCTTTCTTTTTGAGGCATCTTACAAGAGTCACATTTTGAAAAATTGATAATATATGTCTTCTACAGGTTACTCAATATAAAATAATATTTCATGTAATTTTGAGCTTTGAAATAATATTCATGTAATTTTGAGCTGAACTTGATGGAACTATTATATATATATATATATATATATATATATATATATATATATATATATATATATATATATATATATATACATAAAAATCACATTTTTATGGCACACAGTATTTCTAGTATGGATTTATTGTATTTAGTCACAAGTGGAGAGTTAAATTACTGTCTGTGACTTTCATCAATATTAAAGCCAGCCAATTATAAAGCTGTGAAACATAAAAATCACATTTTTATGGCACACAGTATTTCTGGTATGGATTTATTGTATTTAGTCTCAAGTGGAGAGTTAAATTACTGTCTGTGACTTTCATCAATATTAAAGCCAGCCAATTATAAAGCTGTGAAACATAAAAATCACATTTTTATGGCACACAGTATTTCTGGTATGGATTTATTGTATTTAGTCACAAGTGGAGAGTTAAATTACTGTCTGTGACTTTCATCAATATTAAAGCCAGCCAGTTATAAAGCTGTGAAACTATTACAGACACATGCATGGGTATGTTCACTTGTACCTACATATAAATTGACATGTTTTCATACACTTCATGCCAGCCTATGCAGCCAATTATCTTTTTACACATGGCTGTTACTAAAGTATTTACAGTAAAGGCAGTCCAAGTCAAGTAGTGTCACCATCTTGTAATCTGGTCTAAAGCATAATCTGTTACTTATTTGGAGAGAAAAAAAATGTTCACAGAGCTATATCTAAAAGCCCACAAGAAACGGAATCCACATGTTTTAAAACTAAAAACCTAAAGTTGGCCCCTTTTTTTTGCCATTGAAGTATACATTACAGAGTAATTATTGGGAAAGCATCAGAGTTAAGGATATTTGAAGGTGCCAGAATGCATGAGCATTCATGATTGTACTTTTAGACTTTCACACTTTTTTGGGGATGATGGTTTCAAAAACCACCCTAGCTTGGTTCATTTCACATGCACTCTCAGCCACCCATTTTCTAATCAGAGGCACATGTTTAAATAATTAGAGACAGCCCTGTATACAAAGTCAATGATCCAGCTAGGTTAAGATACATTCCTCTACTTTGCCCCAAACCTACTCCCTCTGGTACTATATGTACTCGCTTATAAGTCGAGTCCAACTGCAAACAACATTGACCTTGATCTGCTGGCACATTATGCAACAGCAGATCTGGGTCTGTGCAGTTTGCAGTTAGACTCAACCTATAAGCAAGTATATACGGTATTAACCTGAAGTGTGTATTATTGGTTCTACATGTAAATAATAAAATATCCCATTAAAAATGCATCATTCTGCATTCATTTCTTTCTTTTTACGAGTTATATTTGAGTTTTAGAGTGTTAAACCAGTTTAACAAACAAAGGAAAAAAAGTACAAAATCTTGAGGAAGGCACCCAATTATTATTATTAATGTCTGCTTTGGGGACAAATCTCTGTCCTCCACCCTTTCATAAATATTTCTACTGTTGCTGGAGTAATATGAGATGCACCACACTTGCATGTATACACATCATATTACCAGTATTCACATAAGAATTTAAGACCTTTTTTTTTTTACTCTTCAGAAATTACCAACTGATATTCTTCACCGTTTGAAGGTTCAACAGAGTAAAGTACGCTATGTGCCAATGCACCTACATGCAGTGTCAGTCATGATACCAGAGTTCCTGGACGGACAGAACTTCTATGTGTCAGCCACCTTACCAATGCATTTTGTCAGAAATCTAAGCAGTTTGAAACTTAAGATCAATCCATAGTGATGAATGGGTGTAGGACTAGTTTTTTCTTGATTTTTTTTCATAATAAAAAATCCATGTATTTTATATTGAATAAATTACTTTGTTAAAAGCAAAACTGTGTTAAAATCCACTGGCTTAAGGCTTGGATACTGGTCTAATAACTGACTTTGGATGCTTTGTCTTTTTGTGTGATTTGTTCACATTTTCTTGTCTTGCTCTAGACCTTACTTAGATTCACTGCATATTCTATATACACTACTCAGATTCACTGCATGTTCTATATACACTACTCAGATTCACTGCATGTTCTATATACACTACTCAGATTCACTGCATGTTCTATATACACTACTCAGATTCACTGCATGTTCTATATACACTTTATTGACAGAAATGACAACCATTTTGAGTTTGGATAAAGCATTCCTGTTTTCAGCCTCAAATATGCCAATACAATCCCTTGTCAGATTCTGATCAGATAAGACTTTATATAGGCCAACTGCAGCTTGAACACGATGAAACAGACAGAATCAGTTACTCATTGCAGACTCTGGTTATTTTTAGGCCAGATATATGTTACGTTCACTTCACCAACAAAAGCGGGTATTACGAACTCCTAAATTCTGCCATACATTTTTTCCTAAATTGTACATGTGTACTTACGAAGGAAAAAAAAAACCAAAACACCAAGAGAAGCCACTTTGTGTTTGTATGAGTATATTAAATATTGGATGAGAAGCGAGAGAGAGAGAGAGTACAATAGAGGGAGGAAGATAGAGTTGTTAAAGATGAAGTTGCTTCAGAGAGTTTTTGAAGGAAAACTAGTAGCACAGTCTACATTTGATTGTTGTAAAGCAAAATCAGTGATAGAAAGAAAATTTTATGGACAAAATATAGTTGTAAAATAAACTTGATGATAGAACAAAAGAACCAATGGACTAGCATTGATTTTGTTTTTTAATAATCAATCGATAGGGTAGCCTGTGCCAATAGTTAATGTATGGAATATTAATGCTTAAATTAAACTGTATATACAGTAACAACCTACATATTCGGTATAATACTTGCAGCACATGACATGGACTAAAGGTACAGATTAGGTGTCTTTTTTTTTTTTCTTTGGACATATCTGGATGTTGTAGTTAACCCTCTTTGGTATGCTTCCACCACTCATTGCCAGGGTCATATTGAAGAAATGTTTTGTTAGAGATCCACACCAAAACAACCCTGCTTCTAAATGTTTTACATGTCCATGGTGGGGGAGTTCTAAAATATAATTCATTCATTCTTTTTTTTTTAAAAATCTCTCCAGTGAACAAGTGCATGTGCAAACCATGGTTCAGAGTGTCAAAAGTCTGATTGTTTGAGAACTGGACGAGTATCATTTTAGCATACCTGGCCATAAAGCCAAGTGAGCTTATGTTATGGGCTTTCATCCATTGTGTGTCATCCATTGTCTGTATACAATTGCTTTTTACAACTTCTTCTCTGAAACTGCTCAGCAGAATTTGACAAAATTTAACAGAAGGTATCCTTTTTAAAAGCTCTTTCAAATTGTACATGTACATAAGATGTTGATCCAACATCAACATGGCTGCCATTACTAATAACATAAAAACAATTCAACAATGCTTTTTTGAAAACTACTCGTCATAATGTTACTAATTTTAAGAGAAAGCATCCTGGCATGAAGATCTGTCATATTTAGTCAAATGATTCAAATCTGCCATCAAATATGACCACCATTACTAAAAACAGAAAAACCTTTAAATGACTTCTTCTGAAAAAACAGCTAAACAGAATTTTACCAAATTTGACTGAAAGCATCCTGGTATAAAGATCTTTCCAATTTGTTCAAATGATGCTGATCCACCATGAAATATAGCCACCTTAAAAAACAATAGAAAAACCTTCAAACAACTACTTGAAAATAGCTGAAATTTACCAAATTTGATGGAAAGCATTCTGGCATGAAGGGCTTTTAAGTTCATACAGATGTTTTCAATCTAGCATAAAATATCACTGTTGTTACTAAAAATAGAAACAACTTATGAAAAAATATCATTTAACAGACTTTGATAGAATTTGACAGAAAGTGTCATAGTTTAAACGCCTTTCAGATTAGTACAAATGATGCCAAACCATCATCAAATATTGCTGCCATTATAAAAGTAGACAAAACTTTAAATGACTTCTTCTCATACACTGCTCAGCAGAAATTGGCCAAATTTCACATGAAGCTCTCTGGTAATAAGGGCTTTAAAATTTATACAAATAATGCCATTTCACCATCAAATATGGCCACCTATACTAAAAATGGAAAATCCTTTAAACTCCTTTTTTTCCAAAATTGCAGAACAGAATTTCATCAAATTTTACAGAAAGCAATTTGCCATGAAGGGCTTTGAAGTTTATACAAATTATGCCAATCTGCCATCAAATATCACTGCTGTTATTAAAAACAGAAAAAAACTTGAACAACTTATAAACAAACATCACGTAACAGACTTTGAGCACATTTGACGGAAAGTGTCCTAGCTTGAACGTTTTCAGATTTATGCAAATAATGCTGCTCTGCCATCAAATATGGCTGCCATTTATAAAAGTAGAAAACATTTACACAGTTTATCCAAAAAGAACTGCTAAACAGAATTTGCTTACTTGGATGCAAATTGTCCTGGCATAGGGGATTTTCAACATGGAACAGATGATGCTGATGTGCTATCAAATATGGATGAAGATACAAAACTAGAGAAACCTTGAAGTAATTGTTTTCATAACATATGCAATCAACAACATTGGAAGAATTTTAACAGAAAGCATCCTACTGACCCAGATTTCTTTTTAGAGGAAAGCAGGGGAGATAACCTATGATAAGGACCATTTTGAATCTGGTTTGCAGGTATGCAAAATTGTTGCAGCAAAATGTTTAAAACATACAACATTAATTTTAAAATACAAGCAGCATAAATTTCAATAGAACAAGCTAAAAATAACAACACACATTAGGTATTACAAAGAAGGATTTATAATTTAAACTGAAGAAAACTATCAAATAGAAATATAACAAGTAACACTCAAGGTTGATAATAATTGGATAATATGATTATATTTATAAGACTGGTTTGTTAAATACTAACGAAGTATTACAATCTTGTGAATTAAGAGGCTTTAACTAAGGAAAAAAGCTGTGAGGGAATTTACTAATGCAATTTATCCTCTAGACTGAAGATCTAAAAGTGTTTCTGATGCACACCAATAAATAAATATAGGTATCAAAATTTCTTTACATAATTATGTACAAGAAAAAGATTTTGCTTTAGCAAGAACATATTCTTGTAAAATCCATGTCCAAGTGTAAAAATTTATAAAATTATTGCTAATAACTTGACCATATTTGTAATATTCTTTAATATTTTGAAGATTGTTAGATATGTTTGGTTAAATACAGTTTGACACTAGCTAGTATTGCCATATTAAAGTGCCTGTCACATTTGTTGTTAGTATGTTATCACATGTATTGTGCATTATTTTAAGGCATTTCATATATTAAGTGCCATTTCTCACAAAATATTTTAAATGTATATTTTGTATTCTTTTGCTTTTATTAATTAAAAAATAATGTAATAACCCAATATGCTTTCCTCCAGAAACACTTCCAAATTGAATTACTAAGCGCAAAGAAACCCATGACCTTAAAATAAATCCTAATCTATCAAGGCTGATTAGATGGTGGGACTCGAACCTGCAAATTTCTGGTCACATGTCAAATGCCTTAACCACTCAGTTACCTCTGATCCCTTGTATGTAGATCTCAATGGTTTTATAGTTAAGACTCACTGGGCAGTACCCCAGAAAGAAAAGCAAAGACCCAGGGATCTATATTTACTGCACAGATTAACTCCCCTTGTTATGCTAAGTAAGTATATGTAGTCAAGGGTGGGACTGTGAACAGTTTCTAAGTTATGTATCAGGGCCAAGTCACCAGGTGCAGGTAAAGATGAAGGGTACAATGCTGGTTGTATAAATGGTTTGTCCTTTTTATGCCTAGAAAGTGAATATGGTCTAGGAAAGAAGATAAATCACACCTACATTAATAGACAGTGTAGCATATATGTGCTCTAAGCTTTACTTTCTCTGTACAGTTTCAATACATGTGTGAATTTGCATTCACAAGCTGACATTTTTCAACTACCCTTGTTTGTGATATCAGGCCCACTTGGGCCCCTTGTTAATTGTATGCTTAGTAGACTTAATGACAATTTATGGCAATGTATCTACTGATAAATTTGATAATAATAAAGTAAGTTGGGGTTTCTTTATGTCTCGATTATGTCTTATGTGATCAAAATCTGTCCACCCCCCTTACTGCCCCACAGCACACTATCAAGTCTCATAAGGCGGGAAAGATATTTAATGGTAAATAAACTTTAGGTATCTTCTGAATATTTTTTCTTTCACAAAAGGTTACATGCTTTCAGTGTTACACAAAAGGTTACATGCTTTCAGTGTTATACAAAAGGTTACATGCTTTCAGTGTTACACAAAAGGTTACATGCTTTCAGTGTTACACAAAAGGTTACATGCTTTCAGTGTTACACAAAAGGTTACATGCTTTCAGTGTTACACAAAAGGTTACATGCTTTCAGTGTTATACAAAAGGTTATATGCTTTCAGTGTTACACAAAAGGTTACATGCTTTCAGTGTTACACAAAAGGTTACATGCTTTTCAATGTTATACAAAAGGTTACATGCTTTTCAATGTTACACAAAAGGTTACATGCTTTCAGTGTTACACAAAAGGTTACATGCTTTCAGTGTTACACAAAAGGTTACATGCTTTCAGTGTTATAAAAAAGGTTACATGCTTTCAGTGTTACACAACAGGTTACATGCTTTCAGTGTTACACAAAAGGTTACATGCTTTTCAATGTTACACAAAAGGTTACATGCTCTTCAGTGTTACACAAAAAGTTACATGTTGTTTGTGTTATACAAAAGGTTACATGCTTTCAATGTTACACAAAAGGTTACATGCTTTCAGTGTTACACAAAAGGTTACATGCTTTTCAATGTTACACAAAAGGTTACATGCTCTTCAGTGTTACACAAAAAGTTACATGTTTTTTGTGTTATACAAAGGGTTACATGCTTTTCAATGTTACACAAAAGGTTACATGCTTTCAGTGTTACACAAAAGGTTACATGCTTTCAGTGTTACACAAAAGGTTACATGCTTTCAGTGTTATACAAAAGGTTACATGCTTTCAGTGTTACACAAAAGGTGACATGCTTTCAGTGTTACACAAAAGGTTACATGCTTTCAGTGTTATACAAAAGGTTACATGCTTTCAGTGTTACACAAAAGGTTACATGCTTTCAGTGTTACACAAAAGGTTACATGCTTTTCAATGTTATACAAAAGGTTACATGCTTTTCAATGTTACACAAAAGGTTACATGCTTTCAGTGTTATACAAAAGGTTACACTCTTTCAGTGTTACACAAAAGGTTACATGCTTTCAGTGTTACACAAAAGGTTACATGCTTTCAGTGTTACACAAAAGGTTACATGCTTTCAGTGTTACACAAAAGGTTACATGCTTTCAGTGTTATAAAAAAGGTTACATGCTTTCAGTGTTACACAAAAGGTTACATGCTTTCAGTGTTATACAAAAGGTTACATGCTTTTCAATGTTATACAAAAGGTTACATCCTTTTCAATGTTACACAAAAGGTTACATGCTTTCAGTGTTACACAAAAGGTTACATGCTTTCAGTGCTACACAAAAGGTTACATGCTTTCAGTGTTATACAAAAGGTTACATGCTTTCAGTGTTACACAAAAGGTTACATGCTTTCAGTGTTACACAAAAGGTTACATGCTTTTCAATGTTACACAAAAGGTTACATGCTCTTCAGTGTTACACAAAAAGTTACATGTTTTTTTGTGTTATACAAAGGGTTACATGCTTTTCAATGTTACACAAAAGGTTACATGCTTTCAGTGTTACACAAAAGGTTACATGCTTTCAGTGTTACACAAAAGGTTACATGCTTTCAGTGTTAAACAAAAGGTTACATGCTTTCAGTGTTACACAAAAGGTTACATGCTTTCAGTGTTATACAAAAGGTTACATGCTTTTCAATGTTATACAAAAGGTTACATGCTTTTCAATGTTACACAAAAGGTTACATGCTTTCAGTCTTACACAAAAGGTTACATGCTTTCAGTGTTACACAAAAGGTTACATGCTTTCAGTGTTATACAAAAGGTTACATGCTTTCAGTGTTACACAACAGGTTACATGCTTTCAGTGTTACACAAAAGGTTACATGCTTTTCAATGTTACACAAAAGGTTACATGCTCTTCAGTGTTACACAAAAAGTTACATGTTTTTTGTGTTATACAAAGGGTTACATGCTTTTCAATGTTACACAAAAGGTTACATGCTTTCAGTGTTACACAAAAGGTTACATGCTTTCAGTGTTACACAAAAGGTTACATGCTTTCAGTGTTTTACAAAAGGTTACATGCTTTCAGTGTTACACAAAAGGTTACATGCTTTCAGTGTTACACAAAAGGTTACATGCTTTTCAATGTTACACAAAAGGTTACATGCTCTTCAGTGTTACACAAAAAGTTACATGTTTTTTGTGTTATACAAAAGGTTACATGCTTTTCAATGTTACACAAAAGGTTACATGCTTTCAGTGTTACACAAAAGGTTACATGCTTTCAGTGTTACACAAAAGGTTACATGCTTTCAGTGTTATACAAATGGTTGCATGCTTTCAGTGTTACACAAAAGGTTACATGCTTTCAGTGTTACACAAAAGGTTACATGCTTTTCAATGTTACACAAAAGGTTACATGCTCTTCAGTGTTACACAAAAAGTTACATGTTTTTTGTGTTATACAAAAGGTTACATGCTTTTCAATGTTACACAAAAGGTTACATGCTTTCAGTGTTACACAAAAGGTTACATGCTTTTCAATGTTACACAAAAGGTTACATGCTTTTCAATGTTACACAAAAGGTTACATGCTTTTCAATGTTACACAAAAGGTTACATGCTCTTCAGTGTTACAACAAAAAGTTACATGATTTTCAGTGTTATACAAAAGGTTATATGCTTTTCAATGTTACACAAAAGGTTACATGCTTTCAGTATTATACAAAAGGTTACATGCTCTTCAGTGTTACAACAAAAAGTTACATGATTTTCAGTATTATACAAGAGGTTACATGCTTTTCAGTGTTACACAAAAGGTTACATGCTTTTCAGTGTTATACAAAAGGTTACATGTTTTTCAGTGTTATACAAAAGGTTACATGCTTTCAGTGTTACAACAAAAAAGACTATTTTTAATGTTACTGATGTAATTATATTGTAATTATTGATCATGATTACTCAGTAATTTAAATAAGTGAAATTTAGTTGTCACACTAGCTTTATTAATAAACTACATTTTGAAAGAGAAAGAGATAAAATGATTTACACATTACTTGAGACAAGTAGACACAATGTCAAAATCAAAAACTGCATATACTACCTTGTTTGTGCTAAGCTCTTGTCCATTTTGGTTGATACGTAAATTGGATGCAAAATGAAGAAAAAGAAATCAGCTGGAAATGAGCCTTGAAAATCTACACATATTTTTCCAGCAATTTCCCACAGAATTTCAGAGCGTGTACTTATTTCTGAATCAATTATCATATGGCTGACGTAAAATAGAACCACATGCTCAGGTAGATGTGTACATGTAATATACATCAATGAGCCAGTTTAGTTGCTGATGCAGTTCCCACCTATACCTGATGGTGGTGTAAGTGATATTCATGCTACCATATATACTCACTTATAAGTCCAGTCCAACTCCAAACAACATGGACCCTAATCTACCATTGCATAATGTGATGGCAGATCAGGGTATATGTTATTTGTTTTACTGATTACTCCTAACAAACTGCATAGACCCAGATATGTCAGTGCATTATATGACAGCAGATCTGGGTCTATGCAGTTTGGAGCTGGACTCAACTTATAAGCAAGTAGTGACAGTATGTCCCTGACTCTGTCCCCTGTCTTATGGCAGCTACTATTTCAAAGAACTATCATCACATACAATTGTCAGTTGCTCAACTTGTACACATTGGATGTGAATTCACAACAAAAAAAAGGAACAAAGCTGCGGTGTATTCAGAGAAACAAATAAAAATTGTATAGGTGATTCTAATGAATAAATCAGTAAATGAGTAATTAAATAAATAAGGTGAAATCAATGGCTTTTAAGGTCTGAGTTATCACAGCACATAATTTTCAAGTGTAGATTATGACCAAAGTGCACTTTCTTTCATTCTCATATATTTCCAATCAAGTGTAGTGTTTGCTGTATACACATACAGACATTTAAAGAGTTTGAAGTGACTTTTTAACATGAATACAATTTAAATGTAGAGTTTGGGAGTTTGTAATCCTAATATGTTGGCAAAGTTATATGTGACATGTACCTGGTATAAAAATTGCCAGTGAGAATGCATTGAGTGACTGATTCTGGTTTGTTCTAAGTGTCACATTAGCTGGAGACAACCTGACTGGAAAATGTGTGAAATGTAAATTATGATTTTTTCAGGGGTGGTTTTCTTATTAAGTTACTGTGCATCTGAATGGACTATTTCCATGACTCTGCAGCTATTCTGACAATGAGTATATAACCCATGATTTTATGACACATCCACTTTCTTTTTCACTCAGTAACTCACTTAATTCTAATTGGATTTCACTCAGTAACTCTTAATTCTAATTGGATTTCATTCAGTAACTCTCTTAATTCTAATTGGATTTCACTCAGTAACTCTCTTAATTCTAATTGGATTTCACTCAGTAACTCTCTTAATTCTAATTGGATTTGAAAACCAGATTTAGTATGCAGCCTCATATTGATAAAATATTTGATGAATTCGATTTTCAGCATTCTTTGGCATCATTACAGAGTTATGGCCCCTGATTGATAGATACACCCTTGTAACTGTATATTATCAGTGGATTTCAGTCCGGTTTAATGTGCAGGTTTTTATGGTCCATGAGGATATTAATCGATTAATTAACAATTATAATAATAATAATATTATTAATAATAATAATAACTACTTTATTTAAAGAGGGTAACACAATTAGTTGCATGGAACTAATTCTTTTTGTGACCCTCTATTATTTACATATTTACATGCATAGTACATAGTTGAACACTCAGTAAAGAAAGGCACATACAACTCTTAATTCTTTCTGGAGGAAATTTGTTTTAAAAAAAATATACAGGTTCATACCGAAGAAAAGCCCCTCCCACCACCCCATTATTTATATATGGACATAATTAACAGAAAATGTAACAAGAAC
The DNA here is from genome assembly GCA_029931535.1 of Margaritifera margaritifera. NCBI lineage: Eukaryota > Metazoa > Mollusca > Bivalvia > Unionida > Margaritiferidae > Margaritifera > Margaritifera margaritifera. The sequence goes on from JAQPZY010001684.1 coordinate 3,711,741, forward strand.
ATGCTCCAATACAAAAATAGGTAACAAAGTGGAAGGTCTGAGAATTTATACTTTAAGTCTTGATGTATTTGTCAAATCAAACAGGTTCCACTTTTCATTCTTTGAATTTCATTATAATTAGATGCATTTATTTGCACTTTCTCTAATTTCCTACAGGATTCTGTTCCAAACTAGTGGCCCTGAATATTGAAAACTTTTCTTAAGGAGTTCTTTTTTTGGTTTTGGTATGGAAAGAGGGTTAGCTGAAATTGATCTAAATTGGGAGTGTTGCCTTATTTCTAGTATGAAATAGCTCCTTGACGTATAATGGAGCCATCTTGTCTGAAACTTTGTGCAATGGTTTAGCCTTTCTAAAAAATATTCATTCACTTACTGTTCACATTTTAATACCATTCATTGCATTGTGGATGTTTTCAGCATTATCTACGATGAGTCTGCAAGCTCTTTTGTGCAAGTGAAATAATTTGCAAATATTCTTACCAGAAGTGTTTTCCCAAATAACATCACAGTAGTTTATGTATAGTTGTATATAGCATTTGTAATCTATTAACCTATGTTTGGTTGATATATATTGCCTTATGTTGTTTAATAACCAAAGATATGAATTGACTTTATGACATGACTTGAATATGTTCATTCCATTGCAAATTATTGTCAACCATCACCCCAAGGATTTGGCATGGGTAACTATTTGTAGACAAATTTCATTCAACTTAAAATTCAAATTGTTATTTTCCAATTTTGCTCTCTTTTGTTGGGTAGTAATCATTAATACTTTAGTCTTGTCTGTGTTTACTTTCATGCCATTTTCCTTTCACCAGGAATCTAATCAAAGTAAGGCTATCTGAAGGGAGACCTCTAGGTCTGATTTTAGCTGTTTTGAAATCTGATGAGTGGTGCCATCTGGTTATATATATGAAATACAGTTGCCTATTTTCAGTGGCAGATCATCTATGAAAATGATAACAAGGAGTGTACCCAGGATTGATCCCTGAGATACTCCTCATGAAATTGGTTCTTCTTTAGAAAAACTGCCATTTACTTTGACACATTGTTTTCTGTTTGTTAAATTGAATGTCAACCAATCAATTTTGGAATCATCATGTTGATAAATGTTGAATTTATTGATAATTTCAGAAGGTATTTTAGCCATTTTGATCAAAATGCACCATACAATATAGGATACCAGATTGGCTGAAGTTACACACTGACATACTGGTGCACAACTTAATTAATGTCTAATGACAGTATAGATAAGGCATGCAGGGTTTTTTACAGCAGCTTCAGTTCGCTAAGAAGGTTTTGCTTGCAGACCAGTGCAGAATAACATTGTTACATGTGTAACTAACAAGCCTTACTGTTATGAACAAAAGTAAACTGGAACAAACCAGAGGGAAAAAGAAAACAATGAAAATAAAACCAACAGAATTTTGATGTATATTTTTAATACTAAGTCATTTTTTACAGAAGTTTTAGACTGCTCCAACTTTATGGACATACATTAAAGTGTGAATCATTATATTTGAAATAAAGTGCAGTATATATATATATATATATATGAGAGAGAGAGAGAGAGATTGAGATTGTGATCATATTGTTACCACGTTAAATAGACCAAAGAATTTCCTTTTTCTTTTTAAATTCTTAAAAAAAAATTACCTGATATATGATGTACTACAGTATTTAGGTCTAGAACTGGCTAACATGTATGTATGTACATGTATTTTTATACCTACTTACCTATCATTATCTCTCTCACTCTCTCTCTCTCTCTCTTGCTATATTTCCATCCAAACATATCAGAACAGTACACTATATTTCATTTCATTTTCTAACATTTTTGGTTCATTTGGTCCTTTACAGTTTCATTTTGGTTTGTTTCAGTTCTTCCAGTTATTCATCCTCCTTTTAGGGTTATTTGCTGGCATGCATAGTTGTAACAAGATGAAGCCCAGTTGCGATTGGATTTAGCGAAGACACTGAAAGGAATTTAATGAATAAGATGTTTATTTATAATGTAATTAAATGATGAATGAATCTGACACCATACTCGTGCACATAAAGTCCAACAATGGATTTAACAGAATGATGTGCACCGAGTTCAACAACTGATATAAGGAAATGATATCATTCTGAGATGGCAAAACATGTAACTTCAATGAGTAATCAAACAAGAATCAACATATGGAACTTATAAACAAATATGTTTGATATATGGATCTAACACCATGGACGATCAATGTAATGAATTTATACACACATATGAACAATGTATGATTCTATCACCAAGGATGATCAAAGTACAGAATTTGTACAAAAATATGAGGAATGTACATTTCTTCCACAAGTAGGATCTATGTATTATTGATTTTCACTCATATAGCGATATTAAATTCTTGATTTCACTCGTATAGTGATATTGAATGATATTGATTTAAAAATGGAACATATGTATCTCATAGCATCCAGTTGATGATCATGATGTATTTCCGGTTCCATAGCTCTCATCAAATGGTCAAGGCGCAAAGCACACATGGCCCTCCCCTCCCAGTTTGCAGAAGGATCCCTCAAAAGCCTCCTTGTTCCATACAGACCCATTGGTCATGAAGCTTTGGTCCCCCACTGCGAGTAAACCAGTCCTGTCTTCCGAGCCAATGTCACCATCGACAGCAGCATACAGGTTGCACGAAACCCCACAGAGTTCTATGACTCCCCATCACAAAACAGGTAAAAATATAATGACTGTGCCGTGTAGTACTTCAGATATGGTGAAGCATGAATACAATAATATACATAACGCCTGCGCGCACATGAATTGGCTTCGTTACACATTAAATCATTTCATCATAACTATGGTACGAGATTATTATTATAATGACCACATTCGTACATGAATATATGTCCGACATGAATAATCTCACTGAATTATAAGAACTCGAACATTACTCAACATTTAATGCATGCAACATATAATTCAGTTCAGTTTGTCTGTCCAGTTATAAAAATGGCTAACTTGAAACAGACTATACTCTATCTGATTTCATGGCATTATGTGACGTAGGTTTGACTCCGTAAAGTTTAGAATAAATTCTGAAAGATCCAGAATATAAACAATTCTATTACATAAAATGGATAGCAAGAAAGAATACAATTTTATATTTCATATATCTCTATAACTGAAAATTGCTCCCGTAAAGTGGACAACTTCCTGACAAAACTCATTGTGTTGTGATTATACATCAAGAATTCATTCTATAAGTACCCTGGCTGTGGATAAAACGTGCAGCCAGAGAGAACTCAAGGTACACCACTCCCTTGATAACTCGCGCCCGGATAAATCACGAAATTCTCAACTTTTAATAAGAAATAATGTATTATGTTCCATTTTCTTTCCAAACAACATTCTCGGTGCACTATAAATAACAATATTCGACGAAATTTCGATCAACGAAAATGTCACTAATGCCTACTGGTGGCAACACTGTAGTAAATAAATACAAATTTTTGTCAAGTGAAATTGGTGTTTTAGTTCTATCTTTTAATTCGGTTTTAGTGTAATCATCATAAATGCAATATGACCTCTTGTATTCAAACGTGACAACTGTCATTCAACCAACACAGCTATGTCCGCGAGCGTTTCCGTGAGAAGCTAATTAAGTGCCAACCGTGTTTTGATCTCCGACTTGCGGAATTATTTGTTGTGTTGTTACACTCACTTAAAAGTAGACCTGCTTTGTATTATCGCGTTAATTACATCTTTTGAATCAAATCATAAAGGGGTAGAATAAAAGAAAAGTTAAAAGGCATGCAAAATCCTACCTGCGTAAGAGCTAGCGGTCGCGGCCGTGTGTCGGGTCAACTCATTTCAATTGATCAATCGAACACTGTTATAAATATTATTATGTAAGTAATATAATTAAACTAACTCATATTATTCTACTCATTCACAAATGTGATCAAAGATAGCAAGGCATTAAAGCGAAATGAGTACTTGGTGAATAAAAGGCTTTGTTTCACATATACGGTTCATTACGGAGAAGCGAGTTCCAGTGTTTGTAGTAAACTTAAAATTTCTAAATTGGCACTCAGAGATTTCCTCAAGATGAGAATAAGTTTCACGATTATTTGCAATGAAATCACGGCAGCCATATTTTACTAATATAACTGTAAATAAATCGAGTTTCGACATTGACGGTTGTTTCACAAATTAAATGTCCCTCATTTTTAATTAAAAGGAATCTTGTTTTGTTGTGAATCAGCAACAACAAACAGCAGTGACGTAATACACAATGTTTTCACATACACCTGTTGTTGAAACCGCTTGGACTAATGTTGTTAACGATCTTTCAGAGGTTGGGTATATTGAAAATAAAGGTAATTTATATAAAAAAGCGAACAACTACATTACGAAAAAGCTCTTAATTGACAATTATTCCCAATGCAATTATAAAAATGAGTATTCTGCTATTAAACATCCTCGTTATCCCCCCCCCCCCCCGCGGTTTTCTGGCTGTCAAGCGGGGATGGCATCCCCTTCTTAATTTTTTTGAGTTCCCTCGGTAACTTGCGCCCTCGCTTATAGTGCGGTCTATGTTTCTGGACCCGGTTGTGCGCGAGTTATCGAGGGAGAGGTGTAATTGTGTTTCTCACTGCAGTCACTTTGCTCGTGCAGCATGGGATGAACCGAATTCAGTATTTTGAAATAGCTAAAGCCAAAAAATATACCACTTTCGGGTAACGCTGTACGTAGCAACAAAACATAAGTACATTTTCATTCTAATATATATATATATATATATATATATATATATATATATATAATGCATAAATATTTTGCTACACACAATTCCGTGACAATATTTACATGACCAATCTATGTTGCATTTGGAAATTACAATAATCCCTTTGTATCTTGATTCTTAATGCGATTAAATACACAGAATCTGCATTGGGGAATTTGGTAATAACTGTAATCATAACTGAATAAGCATGTAACATTAAATAGACACATAAGGGAGGCAACTGGCAATAGCATTAATCTAATTACAGGTCTCATACCACTATCTGAATTCAATCCACGTCACCATATAAGCTACTTTAAAATATATGTCTTATTCCTCAGTTTCCAGAGTTTTCATAGCCACAAACATTGGCAACGGCAACCAATATATATTGCGTAGCACTTGAATGAAGTTGTGACCTCTTCACCTGGTACACCATCTAAAATCCATGCAGGCATGGTACTATAAGAGCCTTTTTACACCTGAATTTAAACAAATTAACATCCATTATTTTCATAGCCTGTCAGGTGCTAGTGCCACTATAAAGTAGTGTAATAAACATATAGTTTGACCACACTGGCATATATTTCTGCAAATTGGAGACTTTTAGCTGCAGGCCAACGCAGTAGAGCAATAGTATAAACATTAAGCCTTTATGGTACAGTACTGCAGGACAACACAGTAGAGCAATAGTACCGGTATAACCATGAAGCCTTTATGGTACAGTACTGCAGGACAACACTGTAGAGCAATCATACTGGTATAACCATGAACCTTTATGGTACAGTACTGCAGATCTTTTATAATATACTGCCTCGGTCTTGCACATGTACGTTTCTTTTATGTAGTCTGTGAATTCAAGAATTTTACTGGTAGAGCTATGCACCTTTGTGTACTGTTGAAAGCAGTTCTTTAAATTTCACAACATTATCTCTAGTATAAAAATTAGGTTTCAAAATATCTTTCACTTAACAAGAATAAACAGATAGTGGTATTCATCACAATATCATTTTTCTCACATAGATTAGACTTTGTTTTTTGGTGCGGTATATTTACCTAATGCTCTAACTGTACTGTGAGTCTGTAATTACTCTTTCTAAATTTGTGCCAAGGTAAATATGCATTTGATGTAGAGATTATAAGTAATTTAAAACATTCCTGTCCTATTTCAAAAGGAAAATATTCTTACCTTTGGATTAAGTAGCCAATTTCGCATTTCATCTTCAATATAAAAAATTGTGTAGGGTTTTGACTATTCTAACTTTTGTAGCTTTGGTGGTATTTGTACAGTCATGAAAAAAGATTGATTCCTCGAACAGAAATAAAAATATTTTTATGCATTTTATGATCCATTTTCAACCCGTTATACATTTTGTTTCAGTTTAGACGTTTTTTTCCCCATTTATAATTGAGAACCAAAATCCAATCATGTGAGATTAAATGTAAACATTTATTGGCTTTCTACCCAATTCTGAATGCAGCGTGTAAATAGATGTTTTAAATTAAAATTTTATATTTTTTTAAGTTTTAAGTACCTTGATGTCATATTTTTTCTAAAGTACACCTATTTACACACTGCATTCAGAATTGGGTAGAAAGCCATTTTGTGTGATGAAATTCTATTTTAAACTCAGCACACATAGAAATAGTATTTTGACAAAGTTTAAATTCAAACTGATAAGGTTTACGTGTACCAAATATTGGGATCTTTGTTTTTGTAAAGTTACTAATAAAATTACATTATTGAGCATACTAGTAAAAAGCATTAAGCATTTAGATTGTTTTGGAAAGAATCTGCATCAGGCCCAAATATTACAGTATCATCTGCATGTAAAAAAAAATAAAGTTTTGAGATATGTTGAAGCTTGAAAACAGTGGTCCCCAACGCGGTGCCCGCGGGCGCCATGGCGCCCGTCAAGGTTTTTTGTGTGCCCGCGGAAGAGGTTATAATGAATAATCAAATATAAGACAAATGGGTCAAGTTAATTGGTTGGTGCCCGCCACTCTCTCATAAACTCACAAATGTGTCCGTAGGAACAAAAAGGTTGGGGACCCCTGCTTTAAAACATACTAAATGTACATTCACTCTAGAAAAATGGTGTTAAACTGCACAAAACCAAAAGCCTATCACTGTGGAACATAAATTTTGTTATAAGGAAGATTTCAGAGCATTAAGAAACAATGAGAATAATACCAGTGAAAGATTTTCTCCATGCCTAACCCCGCAAAAACATAAAATTGAAAAGTAGACTTCTCTGGCAAACCTCACACAGGACATTATGTTTTGATACAAATTATTAATTGTTTTAAAAAGAACATGCCATTTATGTTGTTGTGGGAGTAATTTCATCTATAAACCCACCCACTGAAGAAAATCAAAAGCACACAAAGAGAAATTCTTTGAAAATGCTAAATAATGGAGCAGAGCTACGTCACGATCAGCTGAACAGTTTTCAGAGAGGTGATAGAGATATTCAATGAGTTTAACATAAAAAGAAATAATCTCGGTATCAAGAGACAACGTGTACTTGTTTACAAATTTGGGAGGGATTAATGACAAAACAACATTCAAGAAAATACAAATGATGATTTACCTATTTCAAGTATAATGTACTGCAGCGTTTTAGGAAAGATGCTGCTTTACAGGTTGCATTCAGTGGTGAAAACATGAGCAGCATCTATCCAACTAGCAAAATGATCAAACTGTGCGGTAAGAAGATGGATTAAAATACTTATTTGATGTAGACAAAGATGCAAATTTGTATTTGGCTAAATATACAGCATAATTTGAAGATCTCATCAACTTGACTCTGTGTATGAATTATCTGTTTTTTAATCAACCATTGCAACATCAATCTAAAATCGTTCGTAGGTTTAAAAATATTGAAAAATGTTGCAAATTGTTGAAAATACAATTGTGTGAGTTGCATATGAATATTCTGTTGGCTTCATGATCATACCAAAAAACAATTTGTCAAGCGAAAAGTACCCTTGTAATATCTTTTATACCGTTTTAAATGGCTGACGTTGTGGACGGCAGAGATTCACCAAAGGTGGACTTTTCAAAGCAAGACAGAGAAAAGTATTTAAGGCACCCATACTACGTTCCTGAAAGTCAATTTGCTCACACATGAATAGACTGAGGGAACAAATTAAACAATAAAATACGCTCAGTTGAGTGAATGACTAACTGCAGAATCTACATACTCATTGAGGAAGGAAGCTAGAAAAAGATTTTGCCTACAGAAGAGACTTTGTTACACATGTGGATTACCAGTGGCAGACAGACACTGCTGACATGCAGGCATATCAACCATGCAACTATGGATACAGATACAGCTTGACAGTGATAGATGTATTTTAAAAATACGCATGGACTCGTAGAGTAAAAACATAAAAGGGAGATGACATACACGAAGCTTTCATAGACATCTTCAAAGAGAGAAAGTCTGACAAGATACAGTTTGATGAAGGGAAAGAGTTTCAGAACACGAAAGTCAAGAATTAGTTGGACAAGGAAAACATTGAGTACTTATCAACCTACAAATATATCAGTATTTCAAAGGTTTAATAGAATTATGTAGACTCGAGTGAGGAAGTATTTCACTAAAACTCAAAACAAAAATGGATTCAAATATACTATACTATTCATCACACATCAATAGCCATAGCTCCAGTTGGAGAGAGAGAGAGAGAGAGAGAGAGAGAGAGAGAGAGAGAGAGAGAGAGAGAGAGAGAAAGAGAGAGAGAGAGAGAGAGAGAGAATATGACTCAATCTTTTTGTTTATTTGACAACTGATTCATATGAAACTCCGCAATTTGAAATTTGTGAAACAGAATTTCAAAACGCAATACAATTTTTGCAAAGGGTTACATTACCAGCTTCATTGAGGAAATATTCAAAATCAGTCAAGTAATACTAGGTAATCTGTTACTTTACAAACTGGAAGGCTTGAATGGAAAGGCTATGGAGGACATGTTATATGAGCAAGAGTTATATATGTATGATATCCAATATAACGTATAAAAAGTAAGGAAAAAAATTGAAAACAAAAGGAATGGGAAGAAAAAAAAGTATGTACTCGTTAAATGGAAAGGTTATGACGAATCTTTTAATAGTGTGTAGCCAGAAAAAAACATTCAGTAAAATGGTGGAAGCACCGTACATAGATAACTGTATGAAGCAGCATGAAAACTTTGTGGTTTTAAAAGATAACAAGTTTCTTGAATGTGACAGATGTAATAACAGCACGTTAAACAAAACGAGAGTTAAAACATGCACGTCCTGCGAATTTGTACTGATCACTAAACCAAAGAAGAAAAAGAAACTTTGTCCAAAAACATCGCAGTTACACAACAAAATGGTGCACATCATATGAAAAACATGATAAGGCGATTATAATGTAGGCATTGTCATGTCAAGGTACTAAAAGACATCACTGAAGAAATGAAAATAGACAACATTTGGGAATATGAAGTTGATTTAAACTACATTTCAAAAGCTGAAAACAAATATAACGTCAAAGACTACAAGTTGGTCTACGAGATTTTGAACAAGACAAAATGCAATAAAAATCGAATAAACGTTGATGCAGTCATAGAGATATATAAACTTCTCTCAAACTTCATTGAAAAAGGTATAGCAGCTACCCACACAATTACGCAATCAACCATGCATTTTTCCTTGACAAAATTTACCACTGAGACTGAGACCTCGAGGCAATTCAATCAACAAGTGCGCTACAACGCGCACATATATACCTGTAAACATTGTGGTTCTAGTCCTATGTACAGGTATAATACTCACCTCACAATATCATGCCTTCAATGAACCCCCTTTGTGGGGAAACCATGCATTGATGATGGGGTGTGCTAAATCTACACACTCTCCAATAGCGCGCATTCAATTTAACCCCCTTAATTGTGGGGAACCATGCTGCGCTGGAGGGGTGTACTCAGTAAAGTCAGGTGTGTTGCAAGCTGTCAACACACCTGACGATAATAATAGTGTGTTCAATCACACAGTTAATCCCCCTAAGCGTGCTTCGCACGCTGTGGGGGTAAATAGTCGTACATGCCCGAAGGGCGAAAGCGACTCTAATTCAAACATCAATCAATCAATCGTGTGAACAAAGCCCAATTTAGAAACACCAAAAACTTATATCGACCATGAAATAGAGAACTAATTGTTTATTTTGATACTCTTGGTTGTTGGATCTTGTATTTTTTTATTTTTATTTTTTTATTTTTTATTTTTGAAAAAAGGGTTACCAACCTTTAACTCTTCCAGTCGCTTCGTTTACACCTCTGACCACGAACGCGAGTAACAAACCAATTAATGGCAAGAGCCAATAGTTCCAGGTAATGCTACTGGTGCTCTTCTGTCTAAACCAAACGGTTTCATCTTTCAAGCCCTTTGTGATCATTTCAAACAATGATTGGCCTGGACAACGTGGAGTTGAGGTAGTACCAGTATGTGGAGTAGAAAAAACAGTACTTTTTAAGCATGTTTGCTATAGGTTGAGCAACTGTTGATATTGTCATTGCAATCTCTGTAACAATTGTATCTATTTTTACCTCTTTTTTTAACAATTGTTTAAACCTTACACCTAACTGTAATCACTCACTTTTGAATTGATTTTTGCAATTGTTTCTTTGAAACGTCTCTCCAACTGTCTTATATTTCCAACTATTTGGGCTCGTTTACTTTCAACACTATTCAGCTGTTCTTGTAAAACATCTCTTTTGTTTGGGTCTTTTTGTTTGCCTGCGTCTGTTTTTCATACGTTTCAAGATCAAGTTTCGTGAACTCTTATTTTATTTTGACAACGTCTACATCGTTTTAATATCCTATTAATTTTCTTTCCTAATCTTTATTCAGCAAGTGGAATGCTCCACCTGTAATTTATGTTTTAGTGGTCATCATCGATGTTAGCTACTGCTTCTCTTACCTACTGTTCAAATGGTTTATTTGTGTCTATTGTATGCATCTATATTTCATCAGGTACTCTTATTAGTTGTCGGATTGCAACTGATATATCAATCAGATATGATGAGGATGACGACGACGACGAGGAGGACGATGATGATGATGATTCATCTGGCAGCTGACTTTCCAATGAATGTACCGTTTATTCTAAATCTCGAAGCCGATTTAATCCATCCTGCTTTTTTGTGTGTTATGGTGTAAGTATGAAAAATTGGACTTTCTTCGTCAACAAGATGCTCTGCTGTTTCTTCTATGTCTCTATGTCCATTTAATATATCCCAAAATTCATCGGAGATTAAATTAGTAACATTTGTGTGGTATGCTAAATCCTAAATATCTATTTCTCTCATAAAAATTGGTCCTCCTATTTTTCTCACTATTGAGTTCACTAATAACATATTAAAACCACGACTGTATATTATCCTTACCCTAACTGAATTGCCGTATTTGTCTCTTAGAATTTGCTATATATGTTAATATTAATATCTGTATGCATACTTCTGTGTATTGTTTAGTTAATATTAATATCTGTAACTTCTGTGTATTGTTTGTATAAAGTCTAAGCCTACTATATAATATTCTGTACAATTTTATTTTATTTGGTGTTTGTTTTATAGGTTGTAGTCCAGTATTTTAATATTCAAAACCATAATCAAACTATTATCACTATTTACATGATCATCAATTCTTTTATTTGAAGTCGCGGATCTACCGCCCAGAGAACACCAAATTCATAGTCAAGATCATCAATTCTTTTGAGTTAAAAATCTTCCCTATCTTTAGTCATTGTTTGGTTACTTAAATCGCGAAAACAATGGATAAGTCAGAGTTGGAAAAATAATTGAGATTCACCTAAAAAAAAAGACTTTGCGATTTATGGAAGACAAAAATTAGATCCTTTTGTCCTGTAACAGTACCTGAAATAGTCCCTACAATTCAAGAATACAAACATGAATTGAACATAGCAATAGCAAATGGAACATGCAAAGATATAACTAGTACAAACTTGACTGAAAAGATATTTAAAAACATGGATCATAAAAGAGTAAAATAGACGTATTAAATATTTGTCAATGCCGGTGCAGTAAAAGTTTCCAAATGAACTTCAGACGTTGTAATTTACACTGTGATATAATTGATCAGAGAAATTATTTCTATCGACAACCTGAACATTTTGCAATTTGAATTGAAAGGTGACTACATGGCATCAAAGTGGTTTGGATATTTTACTTGATTTTTGCATTAAGTGCAAGTTTAATAACCATTAGGGATATAGATTTTAACAGGACAACAAAACGCAGTGCGGAAAAAAATATTTTGAAAAAATAATTGACAAGTAAATCTGTACTAGTTCCTTTGTTATTGCTCTATTTGTGTATTTAACCACACCCTTTGCAAGAATTGCAACACATGAGTAGCTGTGTACTATACAATGAAATTCTACAGGGAAAATAGAGTAAACAATGCTGTATAAAATGTCTTCAATGATGTAGTTGGCCATTTTAGAATGACTCAACTTTTGGTTGAAATCTTCTATCTCTTCACTGGAAGGCATTTTCGTTTCATTTGTCTTCTGTTTCGCTGTATAATCTGATATCTCGTGTTTATCCAGTGGAAACATTTTCTCCGCTGTTCAGGATCAGAGAGATCAAACGAGGCGCTCGGCATGACCCAATATGTCTAGTTCTTCTTCATTGACACATTAAGCCTTTGCGAAATTTAACCACCTACAATAAAAGTCAATAGACTGAACTCCTAATAATTTCAACGTTGTCTCATATTTTGATGTCTATACTAATCAAATTCTACTTTTCTTGTTGATAATTATCCTGAAATTTTATCATAATGGTATCTGTTTTTCACGTATTGGTTAAAGTGTTCTCTTTTTCATCTCTCTATTTGTTCATGTACTCTTTACAGTACTCATTGTTTTCTCCGCATTAATTTTTCGAGCACTCTTTTTTGTACTCAGTTTTCGTTGTACCACTTTTAACTTGTTTTTTGCAATGCTCTTTTTGACAAGGTTTACAATAATCGCTCGTTCTGTAAAACTGGGTGAATTGTTTTTAAGTTCTCCACACATAAGACATGTTTTGGAATCCTTCATTTCATTTCCACAATTACCTTTTGAAGTATTTTAGCTACTCGTAATTATAATATAGGTCATCCTGCAACTTACCTTTGTTTAAATTCAGATTTATGTTCATCTGTCTTCCAAACTTCATTTGTTAAAAAATTGGAAGGTGCGCAAGAAAAAAGTAAGATGTAATCAAGGTTGAAACGGTACACGAAAAGGCAACTTCGCAAAGAACAAATGATCTACTTAGAGTTGAACATGATTGGCAGCTTCGTAAACGTTCACAGCCATTTAAACGAGCCAAAACTGAAAGTTTAAAGAAGGAACAAGATTATATAACATTAAGTGAAATGAAACAAGCGTAAACATCACAATATACTATTTGAAAGGTTGTATAAGAGCCATTATTGGAACTTTGTTCCTTTGACCAAAGATAAAGTTGTTTCTTCACAGAGTCCTCAAAACAAATATTGTAAAATAATGTCGTTTTATGCAGGTAGTAAGGACAATTGTCCAGCAATGATGGTGTTTATCGTGTTGTTTTATGCAGGTAGTAAGGAAAATTGTCCAGCAATGATGGTGTTTATCGTGTTGTTTTATGCAGGTAGTAAGGAAAATTGTCCAGCAATGATGGTGTTTTTCGTGTTGTTTTATGCGGTAGTAAGGAAAGTGGTCTAGCTATAAGCAAATGGACAGTGGGAGACCTCCCATTAGAATTAATCAGACAATAATTTGTGTGTATTTGTTGTCCGTAGGCACAGTCCATGGAAAAGAAAGTCTTTCACTATTTTCAATTTAACTCGTGGTCCAGCTTACCCACCGGCCTTCTACTTGGCTTAGTGGTTGGTGTGCCGGACTTGCGACCAGAAGTGTACGAGTTCGAATCCTGCCCAGACCCGATTGAGTCAGCCTTAGTGATATGTATGGGAAAGGCACTTTACTCAGTAACCTCTGCGCGATATAACCTTTCATGCGTTAATGTACCGATAAACAGCAAGTCAAACCAAACTAAATTTCCAAGATACACAATGAGATGCAGTCGAATTAGGCATTCGATTTCCAATTTTCCAATGTTAGTATCTCGTGGAATCAATGGATATGACGAAACAAACTTGCCCCAGTCGGATCACATGGGCTCATATTGTTGCTTATAATTTACCTATCAGTCATACATGTACTATATAAATACTACAAGGGAGGACACTTCTCTCTTTTCTAGCGCGACCTATTTACGAATCAACGCTGATATTTCAAGCTACACTTCCCGTATCGTAATAAATTTGGTACCAATGTTTACCTCAGGCATTCGATTTTGTAATCCTACACAAAGTTTGACTTACTATCATACCTTTAGGGAATGCCAAACCATTTTCCCACGTTACCGCTTGACATGGCCATCCGCTTAATATGCAACCGCCACGCGCTGAATTGAATATTGCCCTCTCATTGACCAACCGAAAATGACGTACTTCACCTATTTATAACTTATTCCGGGAAATTAAAATTGCTAGATTGTCGTGAAGAACCAGATGAAAAAATGACGGATTCACACATTGTGTCATGGTAAGAATGATCCAAATATGAAGAAACATCTTTTTTTGTAATGTAACAAACCAATAAAGTATTTAAACGTTTTCAAGTATATATTTATTCATAGTGACATGTTTTAAATGACTGCCTGTTTATGCCGAAAATAAATTGTAACAAAGCACTCATCACAACTGATAAATAATTGTTGTGTCAAGAATAACTGTCAATAACAATAGATTTAATGAAACAAATCACAAACATTTCTGTAAAATGTATGCAACTTGCAAAATGTATGCTTTTAAATTAAAGATTCAAAACATAAATTGTTACATGTATCATTGCATGGCTAAATTACACCATGAAAGTAATCTTACCGTCCTCTAAATACATTGACATGCAATATGAATCAGTTTACTCCTTTCTGTTATAAATTATGTGAAATTTTCCAGCATTTGTTTGGAGAATGCAACAACAACAAAAAAAATATATTTAAATGCTGAAATAGCTACATTGGATTTAGCATTTCCTATAGATATTCCAACTTGACCTGGGCAGTGTCATAAGTGTGTTCCTGTTAACTGCATGTTCTGAAATTGTAGGATTTGAAGCATGCATATGTATATATATATATATATATATATCTATATATATATATATATATATATATATATATATATATATATATATATATATAACAACATTCTAGGATATATTAATAATATATTTGTCCCAGATTATTTTACCTCGCGGTAAATTGCACCCTTAGTACCAAGATTGCCAAAGTTTAATCCCCATTGAGGCATTTAATGAAGGTCATGGACTCATGGACACAACTCCCTCTATCTCTGTTTTGCAGAAAAAATATTATAGTCTTTTTAAGGTTACAAAGGGGGGAGGGGATATTCTGCCACAGCCCATCTACCCTTCTGTTAATCCATTAATCCATTATCTATATGAATCTCCTCCAACACTGCTGAATATAGTGGTATGAAACTTTTGCATATGATTGGGGTTGATGAGTAAAGTTCATAAAGGTGTTAGCATTTTTATATTACCCTTGATGTGGAGAAAAGAGGACGAGACTGTTTTTCAATATTTTCAAGTTTTTATGTATCACAAGAGAGGGCAACTATATTACCTATATATTGGATATTAGGATAAATCCCTTAAGCCATGCATATACATTTTGCCTCTTGATCATAATGTTGCGGTAGCGTGGGAAAATGGTTTGGCATTCCCTAAAAGTATGATAGTAAGTCAAACTTTGTGTAGGATTACAAAATCGAATGCCTGAGGTAAACATTGGTACCAAATTTATTACGATACGGGAAGTGTAGCTTGAAATATCAGCGTTGATTCGTAAATAGGTCGCGCTAGAAAAGAGAGAAGTGTCCTCCCTTGTAGTATTTATATAGTACATGTATGACTGATAGGTAAATTGTAAGCAACAATACGAGCCCCTGTGAGTCGGATGAAGAAAATTGTTCCCTTGCAAGTACGTAGACAGTCATACACACACACACAGACACACACACACACACACACACATTCATCCATCCATACATATATTCATTCATAAACACGGCCATGGCAAAATGATATATATTTTTTGTGTCTTGTTTTCCGATCTCCTAAACAGGTAAAAATTGCCTTTTAAACTACCCATCAAAATGGCAATCAAATTTATATGACGAGCATGTATGTCGAATACAAGAAATCAGGCCCTCTTTGGTCTCTTGTTCAGATTTTCTGTAATCTCAGTTTGTACTGCCTTTATTTGATGCCCTTGTAACTAGTGTATCGTAATTTCATTGTTCATATATGATCTGTGATCACTCCTCCTCTGATCAACTTATTTGGCTTCGGGGTAATTATTTTACTGACATTAGTTTTAGCTACAGTGAAGTTATGAAGTGCTTTTTCACTCTATTTACTTCAATTTCAACGTCAGTAGAAATGTAAAGTACGTGTATGTGTGTCTATCTTTGTATTTATAAAGAAGGGGGGGGGGTACAGACTTTATCTTGATCTTGGTTTTATCCTGGTGAATATGAAGAATTCTTCCCATGATGATTGCTCTGGGTTAATTTCATCTCTTATGCCCTTTTAAAGAAAAGATACAACATATACATCGATAGGTCACAGTAAGTTTAATTAAGAAAAGAACAGTTTGTCTTCCGTCTATCTTCTCTTTTTGTTTCCAATTACCGACCTTTTGTTGGTTTCACGTGCTTTATTGCAAATAACATTCCACTAAATCACCTGCAATGGAGATTTATTAGTGAAGCGGTCTTACCGATATTTCATTCGTCTACACACCAATAAATCTTATTTATGTGTTGTTTATATTTCCGAGTAGCTGTAATCTGTACTATGTTTTTCTTGGATTTAGAAATTATAGTTTTCCTTCTTGAACCCTATTTCTTTGGAGATTTTGAACTCTTTCTTATCTACTGCGTGTCTTACTTTGTAGCGCACGGCTCGACGCACCTTAAAATATACATAGATGTGAACGAGATAAAAGTGTGGGTAGTGCTGATTAAAACACCTGTCGTTACTCAGGTCTCCAGTTTATTTCTACCTGCCGTTCACTCTAACAAGACTGGTATGCTAAGGCTGGCAGGATGTTTGTTGTTGCTAGTCTTTGGGATATCGGGGACACTGGGGTTTCTGACCCCAGTCCGGCCAAAAGTGGACCCTAAATTAGTTGAGAATGTGTACATGGCCCTGGACAAAATGCTGGACTTTTTCAGTCAGGACTACAGCAGTATAAACCTGGACGGATTGTTTGGACTTCGACTTGCACAAGGTAAGTAGATATTTTCTTGTATTGTTTATCATTTATAATATTTATTATCTAAATATAATTCATCATTTACTTTGTCTGATATCTGTTTTAATGATCTGCTAGTATTTCAACATAGACATGTACGTACATAGGTAACTGCACGTATATAGGTAGATACATACATACATACTTCTACCCGTTCTTAGTAGATAGGCTGGTACCTAGCTACCTACTTACCTACTTACCTAAGTAAATGCACTTACATAGGCAAATACATACATACTTGGACCCGTTCCTAGTAGATAGACTGGTACCTACCTAAATACCTCTATCCATACATACATACATACATACATACATACATACATACATACATACATACATGCATACATACATACATACATACATACATACATACATACATACATACATACATACATACATGCATGCATGCATGCATGCATACATACATACATACATACATACATACATACATACATACATACATACATACATACATACATACATACATACATACATACACACATACATGCATACATACATACACGCGCGGCCATGAGATCGGGTGAGAAAAAAAAAAGATTGTATATGTACCTCATGTATCACATAATTTTATCTAATGCTATCTATTCAATAAAAACCTTTTCGGTTTCGGTTCACCGGATATTTACCTGTAGAAAAACACCGAAATAAATGCAACAGATAGGAGTTCATACAAAGTTTGTTAATGGGTGGTTGGAGGTATTTACCTGCGAGACTATGCAAAGTCATAGTTGTGAATAAAATCTGACGAATGTAAACTTAATATTAGTTATTGTACCTCAGGTGTAAAACAGATATCATATTTGTTAGTTACGATATCATGTGGACTTTCCTTACGTATCGAACACTTCATTTGTTTAGTTATTTATCTGTGCATGTGTTCTTCCGTCCACATATCTATCTATCTATCTATCTATCTATCTATCTATCTATCTATCTATATATATATATATATATATATATATATATATATATATATATATATATATATATATATATATATATATATATATATATATATATATCATCTGCTAACTCGGGCCAATTTGTAGAAAAATAAACCAAGTTTCAAATTCAGAGAAGAACATCAGACAATTTGCTATATAATATTAATGGCTTTAAACAAGGTGCCAATGTTCTGTTGAGGAACATATTTTCGCATGTTCTATTGGGATATATATGGCCAATTTGAGGAACACATTTTCGCATGTTCTGTTGTGATATATATGGCCAATTTCAATATACTCATTAATAATCGCGTGCTACACAGACTTCATTATATCAGTTAGTATGGATAGGATATAGAAATCAAACAGTAAAGTATTGCAAACTAGAAGAAGAGGGCATGCCAAAAAGACGCCTTGTAAGTTTGAATTAAGTTCACCACACTAGTTTTTCATCGAAATAATTAAACGGAGGTGTATTTGGGGCTTCATTAATCAATGAACTGATTCAGTTTTGGACGTCATATGGAAGTTACTAGAAATTGGAAATGACTGCTTCCACCTATTTTTTCAGTCGAGTGGAGTTATCTACAATTAACTGTGACAAATTAATGGAAGAGATGGGGAGTGTGTGAGGAAAAGTGCACGAAACCTCTATCGCTAACAAGGAGCTGGATACATTTCCATCAGATCAGATCATAATAGCATATTTGTTGCAAACTTCGTAATTTTCCTTGCATATGCAGATTTTTGAAGGAATATGGCATCTCTGTTTTGTCGATATCCTCTTGATAATGTTGTCGAATTTGTCTATATCCAGGCTTTGCTGTTCCTCTAAGCACACCAACATGTTTATTTCCATTCCTATAGGCAGTATCCTCTTTCCTCATGAGTAAAAGAAACTTTCGTTGGATAGAATTAAACTCTAAAAAATCAGTCGCGATAAAACTTAGCCGTGAAATATTCAAATGAAATGTTTTCCACGTACCGTATGTACTAGTTTATAAGACGAATCCAACTGCAAATTGCAAGGCCCCAGGTCTGCCGTCGCATAATACGCTGGTAGATCTGGGTCTATGCAGTTTGTTAGGAGTGATCAGTATAACAAACAACATAGACCCTGATCTGCAGGCGCATTATGCGAATGCAGTTCAGGATCTATGTTGTTTGCAGTTGGACTCGACTTAAAAGCGAGTACAGACGGTACAGCTTAGCGGTTCTTTTCTCAACTTTTGTTGTTGAAATTCTCCTGTGGTAAACCCGCCATTAAAAAATAAAAAAATTAAAACAAAGAAAGAAAAAAAAAAAGAAAGAGATTTTGGAATAAATTACAGTTGGCAACCAGTTTGCTAGTGAATTACAATGTCATTATTTCAATGACCTTGAGATTTTTGTTGAACATACCTTCAGAGAAATCGATCCACAGATGTCAGTCATTTGTGCGCAGAATCATTCTGTTATGGTTTTATACATTTTTCTACAGATTACATGGGTCTTTCTTTTTTGTTTCTTTCTTGCTTGCTTGATTTCTTTCATTCACCTACTAGAAATTAAAAATACCAGTCTTTGTATATTTTAGCGCTATTGTTGTAAAAAAAATATAAACAACAACAACAAAAATCAACAACACAAAACGTGTATCTATAATCTCTTCAATTTTCCCAGCGCGATAAAATTCTGTATATTCTGTTTTATGCGATAGCGGGCCCGGTAACCTAATGTCAGAGAAACATACTTTTATAAAATTTAAAATCTCACTCAGGATTTGATAAAAAGAGTTAGGTTTATAGAAAAAATATCGACCTGGTATTTTAAAGATTTTACCCTGTTTTGCCTTTGTCTTTGTTTTGATTGCTTTGTTGGGTTGCCTAAACTTACTCGACACTATATATCCAGGGTTGTGCTGATGTGCCGTTGAACCCTATACATACATACATACATACATACATACATACATACATACATACATACATACATACATACATACATACATATATACTTATTCGTTACTTCTCTCTCTCTCTGAATATATATATATATATATATATATATATATATATATATATATATATATATATATATATATATATAAACCTACAAGATTACGTACTTACGTTGAAGACAACAGAGAGAGAGAGAGAGAGAGAGAGAGAGAGAGAGAGATAACGGATATATATATATATATATATATATATATATATATATATATATATATATATATATATATATATAAACTTACAAGATTACATGATTACGTGCTTGCGAAGAAGACAACAATAGGTAGTTATGGGCAATTAAAGATATATTTAGCTACATACATTTTAAATTGTGTTCTTCCTTATGAACGTAGCGTTGGTATAATAAAACAAACACCTTTTGGCAATATACCAGACGACCCTCAACCATACAACATATATTAAACCATTCCTAGACAGCGGTGGTACACGCGCCGTCTACTTGATTTGATTCCCAATCTTCTTACCACGACATGCTGTAATGCAAAGATCGTAAATTCTAAACGTATGTTCAGCAGTAAGTATAATTGTATATTTTAATATGCAATACATATAAAAAATATAGTAACAAGTAAATAGTTGAAGGTCATGTATGAAAGAAGTTTGAGAGCAGAGAGAGACAATACATAATACTTGATAACCTGAGTATATTTCAAATGCATACTATTTAAGTTTTTGTTGCATACAATAGCGATACTGTGTAGAAAAAAAGCTTTCTAAAAAGAGAAAACGTCTCGTAACAATATCAATATCTGAAGCATCTTAAAGATAATTAAAGGAAAATATACTGGGTTTATTCCTTATCTCTTTGTAATGTAAATTCTTCTCAAATTCCTATACAGAGGACAAATAAGTACAAAAAGAAATTTGACCTCAGTTTCATTACAATTGTCTATATAAACTGTTCTCTCGAGGTACTCTAAGGTTTACCCATTGTCCCAATCCAGTTTCCTGAAGATGTGATGACATGTTTTATTTAATTACATCTGTTCTAAACTTAGGAACATTAATGCTATCTAAATAAGATTAAAAACTAAAATTTGCAATTTTCTTTATATAATGTAGCTCTAGATAATTCGGATAATCTTGAATTATTTTGCACGAAGTTATCAGTTAATATTGTTTCAAAACACATATAAAAATATGTTGATTCCCATCTCCCTGATTTATTTTAACGTCATAAATCCAAGAAGTTGAAGCAGACTTTGAACAAGTGAAACCCTTTTTGGCTTGTCTAGGAATAGATTCATGTCACAAAATAACAAACTGTAAAGACCTTTTTAAAATATAATTGTTATCATTAACATTTAAAATTGTAACCAATATTTTCTGATGTTATAGTACCTATCAGTCAATCACGAGAATGTACTCAACATTGTTTTGCAAATGAAAGCGACTTTTATTCAGTATTAAAAGCCGTTGTCTGTAATGAAAATCCGACTATAGTTAATGGTTGTGCAAACGATTCATTCCTATGCTGAGATGAAACATATTAATGTCGCCGTGGAAACGGTATTATTATTTTTTTCTTTTCTATTGGTAATGTAACCTTTATTGATAACAATAATTAATGTATTTATTTGCTTTAAATTGCTTTTGCGTCTTTATTGATGATAATAACCATGTCTGTTCTGTGCTATTTTCTCTCTAAATAAATCACAATTGGTCTGAATAGATTGCCAATGCAACATCCGATTTTTCAAATATTCAAAAATCTTTCCATTTATTGATAAAGAGTGGCAAACAACCATGTTTGATTTTCATTTTTTTAATCGTCTCATTACAAAATATGTGGTTAATATTCACGATCAGTCGACTTTTATTGCAAACGAATGTGCATTTGTACATGTACTTTTCACACAATCTAATTAACGTAATCAGACTCGACTTTACTATGTACGATAGTAATGTTCTCAATAAAGTGATAAGCTCCATAAATGACTGTCATGTCACTTGGGTCTTTTTATAAGAGACAATTACTTAATTACAGTATTTACTCGAAATTCACAATGACTGGGTAACATCCGTGTTAACAGTTGGATGACAGGATAATTATTTGCTATCGTATATTTAATCAGCACCTGCTGTGGACATTGGAATTAATGGACACTGTGTAGACATGTCGCCAAGGAATGACATAATTGTTTTTCAAGCATGAGTAGTATAGATATTGCTAATTCTAGACCAAGTAAATTATTGAAGTAACAGTGTTAGTCCCAACTATAATATATTCAGTAATGTTAATATAATGACTCATATAATGACTCACTACAGTAAATACTTAAAGAACCAGCAATATCTATACTACTCTAAAAATTACTCCACCAGTCAGACTAACAAATCACTAGACCAATCAGCCTATAAAAACAATTAGCGCAGCAAAACGGCGAGAGCGGCTGTGTGAATGTAAAACATATAGTATAAACTTTTGTACACATCATAAATAATGGCATAAAGCTGCATTGTAGTTAAATCAACAGTTTTAAACAAGGTGATAGCAATATTTCACGAGTTTAACATGACAAATAATTTTGGTATTAAAATATGCTAGTAATGCCTATTTATGTTACTTGTTTGGATGCGATAAAATTGTGGCAACAGCTAGTTGTGTTAAAGAATAATATTTAAGAGAATAAAAACATTAATTTGTTGATTTAAAGCATAAAAGATATACTCCAGTGTTTCGGAAAAGATGCTATTTACAGATTACATTTGATGATATTGTTATAAACAGCACCAACCCTGATAGCAAAATGCTTAAAACAGTAGAGTACGCAGATTGCATACAATACGTATTTGATGTGGGCAAATATAACAGTTATTCGCCTAAATTTACAGTACAATTTGAAGATCCCGTAAACTTTACAATGTCAGCCTACAAGGTATCGACATAAAACAGAAAAAGTATTTAAAGTGGACAAATTCAGATTTAAAACAACACATGGTGACTCAGTATACGAACTAACTGCAGCAGTCAACCATTGGAATGCCAAAATTTGAAATAAATCTGAAATCATTCATAGGTTTGTAAGGATTAAAGAAGCATTTGCAAATGGTTGAATCTGTTTTAGACGGTCGTCTAGTTGGTCTGTTAATAACATCTAGATACAAATTGTAAAGCATAAAGTATTTTCAAGATTTTTTTGTGTTTCGTTTCAATTGACTGAAAAAGAACAGCATTTAAGAGCTCTTGACTACGATCCAGAAAGTTCAGGAGTTTACAAAAATATCAACCAATTGGAACAAGAACAATAAAGTAAATGGAAAAATGTACACTGAATTGAAGGAATGCTTAAATGAACAATCTACCTACATGTTACGCAATATCCGGATTTGAGCAACAACACTATTTGTTACAGATGTTAACCACAGTACATCGACCAATTGACCCGTACCCACCGTTTCGCGGTTGATTAATGGGGCACTACGGGCTACTCTATCATATTCTGCATCGTTAAGTATTTCAAAGATAGATGTATCGTAGTATCGTCTTCGGGACAGCAACTTTCCCACACAAGTGTTCATTTCAAAGATTTGTTACTTGGTTTTATAATAAAAGCTGCATTACTGGTAGAAGTAATGAGCTAAACAATTATTGAACTATGAGTACGCGCACTGCACAAACCTCGTAAATTGGCAATATTCAAGGCACCACTACACTGTTGAAGTTCCTTCTATATTTACTTCATTTGTGTACATTTTTAATGAAATCCATTACATTAGTTATAAGTTGAACTACACCAAAACTATCCATACTTACTGGTATGTGAAATAATAATGTGGACACAACATATAACGTAACCAGCACACTTATATTACATGGTGTGAAAATAGTTGACTTTTAATAAAATGACTGGAAGTTTGAGTGCATCTGACTATTCCGGAACCGGCTGAATCACGCCTGTTTGCTTTCTCATCCTACGCAGAAATCAAGAAACTGAATTCAATACACATATTATTTTCTGTTGAGGGTTAAATGCTGCTTTCTATAGAATAGAAGTAATACTATTCACTGGGCAGCAGATCTTCGGGAAAAATCTAAGAATTTTTTTTAATTATTTGTTTTTGGACTAAAATGAGAATGCTTATTGGCTCTATTAGTGTTACAATGTCTGAAAGATAAAACTTGGCTTTATTTATAGACTTAAGAGTTTTCATTTTATTTTATTTAATGCAGCCTTACCTGAAGTACTATCAGAGATATGGAATACTCTTCGAACAATATATGCACTTTTTTTTGTTGCAATATTTTCATGACGTAAATTTTAGATGTAAATTTTTGACGAAAAGTGACTACATTAGAAAGGTCAGATTAGATATGCATAGACAATCTATGACATTTGAAAAAATCTTGATGTTTTTAGCAAACTGTGCAAAATAAAATAAAGTTTACTTAATTAAATAAACATATACCCATACACATAGTGCAAAAGAAAAGAGAGCGTTCCTACAAGATTCTTCCCAAGACAAGTCTATGCAGGCAATGGCACTCTGCACGCAGCGAGGGCACCATCTGTGGAGCAGTCTGAATTATGTGTACACCTCCACACGTTAACTTAGTAAAACACAACCATGGAAAAGTGCTATACTTTGATATTTAATTTTACTATCAGTTTGGAATTAATGGAATGGAACGGATCTGCTCCAGTGATGCAAATCACATCAAACGAGTCTGATCCTAAATGGAAAAGTTGATAAAATTTCCGCACAGGAAACATTACAGTTACGCCTGACTTAACTTCCCTAAATTTTAGTTCATGTATATAAGCTATTACAGGTTTCATAGAAAACATTACAGTTGTTACGCCTGGCTTGACTGCTAAAATCGTAGTTGCACTTTAATTTATGTATTAGACCTTTACGCCAAACACGATCAAATGCTTTAGAGACAATACAAAAGACCACAGATGTCATCCTTATTATCAAGCATAGTACATGTACTATGGTACATATGTATGAGCTAAAATACTGTAGAATTATCCGGAAGAAAACCGGATTGTTGAAATAGGCCTGTAATTTGAAGGATCAATGGCACTTCCCTTTTTGTACACTGGCATTACTTTCGTGATTCTCCGTAAAGTTAGAAACACTCTTTTTTTAACAAGAGATATGTTGAACAGAATGCAGAGTGGCTTTAACTATGGATGAGACCGTTCCTTTGAGCATATGTTGGCTTATTTTATCCACGCCACGTACTTTGTTCGTGGGTAAAGGGTGGATTACATCCCAAACGTATTGTTCTGTTAGTCATATATTAGTAAGTTTGTTATTGGTTCTCAAGTGTATATCAGGTAGCTTGACATTGGTGTCATCAACCTTTGCTAAAGCAGCGAAAAGGACATTAGGACTATCTGCTTTTTCGACATCATAAAATGGTACATGTAACGAACCATTCGCATTAATGCTCCTTAGCGGAGGTATTGTGGTTGAAAACCGTTCTTTGCCAAAATGACGCACAAGTTTTCAATAATCTTTCGAGTTTACCCCAATAGAATCAATAGTCTCCAAGTTACGAACAAATTTTTCCTTTGCTTTTTTTCTGGTTATTGACTTTATTACGTACTTTTGTGTAGTTTTCATAATGATTCAGATCATTAATGTTAATAGCATTTTTTTTCATGCTAACACGATTCCTGCTTGTTGTGCGTATTATGCGATCATATCAACATTCGTCCTACAACCGAACTGTTACTGTGCGAAATGGTATACAATCTTTAGCAAATTGAATAAACGACGAAGTAAAAGTTGCAACGGCATTATTGACATCGCCACAAGTCCCTAACTTTGTTGTCCGGTCTATACCTGTTTTGAAATTATTAAATATTTCAAAATCCGCGTTATTATAAAGCCATACTTCTCTCATACAAGAGGTGGAAGATTCAAAATGCAGCTGTGTAAGTTCAATAGGAGGCTTTGCGATCACTTACATTTGCATCAACAGAGATAATTCCAGAATGGAGAACGGCTAAGGTCGGAGATATAATAATGGGATCTAACAGAGTTGCAAAGCTATTTGTTACTCTGGTCGGCTCATTTATTATATTTTCCATGTCATTAAGCATCATCACCTCTCTGAGATTTTTGAATTCAGCACTGAGTAAGTCGTCGTTTAAATCGCCCGTGATAGGGCCATAATTATAACATTATCACAGACATTAAAGCCCCGCTCAATGATGATACTAAGTAAATCTCAGAAATGTGATGAACTCAGATGGAGGTAGGTAGTTTACACCTGTAACAAAAATGTATATCCCTATCCTTTCAAAGTTACGTGTCAACAGATCGCTATATGGTTTGAAAATAAAATTTTATGAGATATACCTAATTGGATTATGGTAACCGTCTTAACTTAGGATTATCGTCAGTAATGTTATTATATAGACGAGTCGCTGTAAGTCCAATAATTTAAAAATCATCAAAATATTTAGCGACGAAATCTAATTTATGGCGAACAGATCTAACATTTTAAATGTATGAAAAATAACGTTCTATCCGTTGCCAACGTAAGTGAAATATTGCAGCTGTTGGAATCAGATGAATCTGATACAGATATTGGGCCTTGATTCAGATCAGTGTCCCCAGACAGATAATATACAAACTAGAAATATTTATACTATACAAATGAACAAATCTGAATCTGTGAACACTTGATTTGCAAAAATAACACACCTTAGATTAATTTTATCATTATCTACTGACATTTAGCAAACATTCTGATAATTCAGCATTACAACATATGAACGATACAAGGAGAAGCCAGATAAACATTATTTTATCAGCATCTTTACCCACTGTAATAAATATACTGATAAAACGGCATCATTACAGTTCAACCTGTCCTTACTGGGTACACCATTATCTCTAATGAGGAAAAATACGATGCTTATCCTATCTGAAATAATATAGCAAGTCATTATATACATCAAAATTGAACGGAAATGATCAGACGGACTTTAAAGCATATGCAATGCAAAATGCTACGGTAGAAGAAAGAAGAAATGCAGAGTAGGAATAACAGAATGAAGAAAGAATAAATGCATATAAAATGAAGAAAAAAAAATAATGTGAGTCTGTAGATTTGTGATAAAGATTTATTGGAGCAGTCTACAGCGAAAAGCGTATAGGAAAAAAAAATACCACGGGAAATAAGCAATTACAATACAAATAACTCGTGAAACGGATACGGAATTACAAAAATAAAAGAGCATTTCACCTCTTCAACGCTTTTGTATTAATATAGTAGCCCATGGCGACAGATAGTGATTGTCATCAATATTGTTCGTTATAGTAGACACTGAAAACTATATAAAAAAAAAATAAGAAAAGGAGGGCAGAGATGAGCCATTTACATGGCAAGTAATATTATAGCAAACGCACGCACAGCACGGGTCACTTGCTCGTGCGGTTAGTCTTAGGCCTAGAGCGTATGGCGTGTAACTTGGTAAGTCATAATTCTGAGATGGATATTACTTCGAGTTTAACAGTATTCAGATGTGTGAACGTTACATGCATGGATTTATCAATAAAGTTATAGTTATGGATTCATTATTCAATTTAATATTAGGAGGAAAATATGATTCTTATACATTACCGACAACATTATTCTAATAATGCACAACCATATCATAATGATATAAATGGATTTAATAAAGGGTAAACCAAATAGCGTATGTTATAGAGTGCTATACCAATGCCATCAGCCATGCGATGAAAAGGGGGTGGGGGAGGATAGAGAGATTAAAGAATTGTGTGGGATCATTGAGAGAATTATGTGAGATAACTGTTAGGATTGTGGAATATTTACTATCGGTTCATTTTTTTTATATCGCATTGTTCCCTGTTTTATACTACAACTTCATCACTATTCAAAGTCTTCTGGAAAAAAAAATGACCATGAAAAAGAAAAGGAAGATTCTCTCAAACTCAAAGATGCAGTGGAAAGTTCCAAGAAAATAAAGAAACTGAAATTACATGAAGAATGAGTATTTTTAAAATAACTGCTTCGATCTAAATGAATTGGAAAATGTTACTACAAATATCTGGTATCATTTATGTTGCTACTTGGTGTGGATCTGGTGTGGGTCTGGTATGTCAGTCAGTGATTTCACTTGATATCTCTGCCCTTGTGATGTCTCTTTGTAAGAGATGTTTCCATCAGAGGACCAAAACGAGTAAGTTTATTGGCTTTCTTGGGCAAGATCAGATTTTTGGTTTGATTATGGCGCTTCTTGATGAAATCCTTTCAGCGCCTTGCGTCTAGCAAGGACCATGGACCTAATTTTGTAATTTTTAAATTTAACTGTAAGGGGAGCTTTTCGCCTACGATTTTCCATACAGGTGTGACCTATCAATATCAGCTAAGCTACAGTCGGCTTAAAGAGTCTTCTGGAAAAATGTTGCATACAAGGTCATTGGTATTGATTTTCCCACTGATAGAATACATTGCAATGGTACATTATGAATGCTGGTGTTGATTTTCCTACTGATAGAATACATTGCACTGGTGCATTATGAATGCTGGTGTTGATTTTCCTACTGATAGAATACATTGCACTGGTGCATTATGAATGCTGGTGTTGATTTTCCTACTGATAGAATACATTGCACTGGTACATTATGAATGCTGGTGTTGATTTTCCCGCTGATAAATACATTGCACTGGTACATTATGAATGCTGGTGTTGATTTTCCTACTGATAGAATACATTGCACTGGTACATTATGAATCCTGGTGTTAATTTTCCCACTGATAGAATACATTGCACTGGTACATTATGAATGCTGGTGTTGATTTTCCCACTGATAGAATACATTGCACTGGTACATTGTGAATGCTGGTGTTGATTTTCCCACTGATAGAATACATTGCACTGGTACATTGTGAATGCTGGTGTTGATTTTCCCACTGATAGAATACACTGCACTGGTACATTGTGAATGCT
Organism: Margaritifera margaritifera; assembly: GCA_029931535.1. Taxonomy (NCBI): domain Eukaryota; kingdom Metazoa; phylum Mollusca; class Bivalvia; order Unionida; family Margaritiferidae; genus Margaritifera; species Margaritifera margaritifera. The sequence goes on from JAQPZY010001684.1 coordinate 3,740,870, forward strand.
GGTGTTGATTTTCCCACTGATAGAATACATTGCACTGGTACATTGTGAATGCTGGTGTTGATTTTCCCACTGATAGAATACATTGCACTGGTACATTGTGAATGCTGGTGTTGATTTTCCCACTGATAGAATACATTGCACTGGTACATTGTGAATGCTGGTGTTGATTTTCCCACTGATAGAATACACTGCACTGGTACATTGTGAATGCTGGTGTTGATTTTCCCACTGATAGAATACATTGCACTGGTACATTATGAATGCTGGTGTTGATTTTCCCACTGATATAATACATTGCAATGGTACATTATGAATGCTGGTGTTGATTTTCCCACTGATAGAATACATTGCAATGGTACATTATGAATGCTGGTGTTGATTTTCCCACTGATAAATACACTGCACTGGTACATTATGAATGCTGGTGTTGATTTTCCCACTGATAAATACACTGCACTGGTACATTATGAATGCTGGTGTTGATTTTCCCACTGATAAATACACTGCACTGGTACATTATGAATGCTGGTGTTGATTTTCCCACTGATAGAATACATTGCAATGGTACATTATGAATGCTGGTGTTGATTTTCCCACTGATAAATACACTGCACTGGTACATTATGAATGCTGGTGTTGATTTTCCCACTGATAAATACATTGCAATGGTACATTATGAATGCTGGTGTTGATTTTCCCACTGATAGAATACACTGCACTGGTACATTATGAATGCTGGTGTTGATTTTCCCACTGATAGAATACATTGCAATGGTACATTATGAATGCTGGTGTTGATTTTCCCGCTGATAGAATACACTGCACTGGTACATTATGAATGCTGGTGTTGTGCCTTCTATAATACTGTTCCAAATCGGCACATTTCTGTTCCAACACGTGCACATATTACTGGATACCTGAAATCTGGTTATTTTCCTAAGCTAGCTGCTCGTGCAATGGAGTCATATACTGTTGTACTTGAATGACCATAGCCCTGTCCACAAAATGGGTCAATGTCTCTACAATTTAATTGTTATCACTGGTTTAAGGGGTTCACTAAAAGCTGGCAAGATTTTGTTAGTGAACCGCTGACTTTGTAAGCAGGCCCCCACTGCACTACTCAGATCGATGTTAAATGGAATATTTGGCTTTTCTGGATCCATGTTTGTACGCTTCTCTCTCTCTCTCTCTCTCTCTCTCTCTCTCTCTCTCTCTCTCTCTCTCTCTCTCTCTCCAATTTCTGGACGAAGCAGAGGCAGACACTCAGAATTTTCCTCGCGCTCCAACCTCCCCCCTCCGCTCTAGTATATAAGTTCATTGTTACGCATTCTTTTTTCTGTTAAAGTTTGAGACCTCAGAAGCTTTGAATACCATTGAAGATGATTTGAACATCTTCCGTAGTGACGTAATGAGACAGCTGGATTATTTTAAAATAATAAGAACTTGTTTTGGCCTGTTGCCCTAGCACAAGAAATGAAATAAAAATGATTGACTGATTCATTCAAATTCATTCAAATGCCAACTCTCTCATTACTTCCCAGGTCTGGACCCCATTGCCCTTCCCCCCCCCCCCCGCCCCCTGATTTCTGAACCATAATGATATTTAGAGCTTGACCACTTTCGGGACTAATGCGAGAAAAGAAAAAAAAAACACCACCGAGTCCACGAATTGTAGTGCTGTACACCACCCACACTATTAGTGTTATGTAGATGATTACTGGAGCACATACTATCTTGTTAATGAAATCTTTATTCTACATTAAATTCAGATGACTTTATACTACAATTGTTGCACTGAGATATCACCAAACGAAATAGAACGAAGAAATACTAGTTACCGACGTTGTAGACACTGCTCATTTAGGAAGCAGATTGATCAACATCAAAAGCGTATTTCTGCGTACTTGGAGAACTTGATGCTTGCAGATTTAAGTGTCTAAGCGGTGGAATCATTACATATAAATATTTCCACAGTCAATAAAAAATACTTGCAAAATATAAACAGAAAGTGCAAGGTACACTCAAAACAGGAAAGAAAGATTCATAGCATAAATCGAAAGAAATACAAGACCGATATCAGCCAAACGAAACAAATAAAGGAGCCATATATTGATAGCAAATGTATTATGATATGATTGATTTAAACATATGATGACGCAGTCCATGCAAAGCGTGATCTCCAGAACATCTGGTGCAAAATAACAACACAAATATAATTTGAAATTCTTTTCAAAAATAAATAATGCTACAAAGTTATATTATGATAAACTCAGCAGTTTTCAGAGAGGTGATACATATTTCATGAATTTAATATAATAGGAATACTCTCGGTATCAATAGATAATGTGTATTTGTTTACAAGTTTGGATGGAATAAAAGGACGGTCACAGTTAGTTCTGTTACAAGACAACATCCAAGAAATAACAACTTTTAATTTGTCGATTTCAAACATAAAAAGCTATCCCGCAGATTTACAGATTGCATTCAACAATCATAGCATCGAGATAAGGAGCATAAACTCGGATAGCAAAATGATCAAGACAGTGAAGTATGAGGAAGGAATAAATTATGTACTTGAGATGGATACATATACAGGTTTGTATTCGGCTGAAATTAAAGTACAACTCAAATATCTCTTAAACATCGATTTACAAAGATTCAATGAAAGAGTTAGAACTTCTGGAATACAATGTTAGATTTAAAATAACACGCAGTGACTTAATATATGAAGCTACTATCTTTATATAATTCACAGAAATGTCAAAATTTGACATCAATCTGATATCATGTATACGACTGAAAGGATTGAAGAAATATTGTAAATTGTTGAAAATAAATGTTTCCGTTGTAGGTGGACGTCATGTTGATTTGTTGATAACGCCTAAAGATAATTTGTCAAGCGCAAAGTATTCCCTTGCTGTTTTTTTATTACATTGTTTTCAATGACTGGCGTTGGAAACTTTGCAGAGTAAGAAAAAGAAAAGTATTTAAGGCGTCTTTTCTACAATCCTGAAAGTACAGTTGTTTACACAAATATCAATACATCATGGGAACAAATACAGAGGAAAAAGAAATAGCAACCGCTATCTCTGTATGACAAACATGATGATGTGTACAAATTTGAAAAGATCTTGAAGACCATGAGAATTAAAGGCAAAAAGTATGTACTTGTGAAATGGAGAGGATACGATGAATCGTTTAACAGCTGGAAGCCAGCAGAAAACATTAATCAGTTAAAATAAATGATGAAATCACAATACATTGATAGCAGTATCAAAGAGCACGAAAAGTGACTCAAAGGTAACACGTTTATGGAATGTGACAGATGTGATAAAACAGTGCATTCGAAACTGAAAGAACTGAACATGTACGTCATGCGAGTTTGCAGCATCACAGAACCAGTGGGGATAATGAAACGGCGTCCGAAAACATAGCGGTTAAACAATAAAATTGGGCACATGAAAAACACCTCAAGGCGACTATAATGTAGGGAATGACCTAATATGGTAATAAATGACATCACAGAGAAAACGAAAATAGACAACATCCATTGATATGAAGTTGATTCAAACTGCATCACAATCAAGGTGAAAACCAAATACGACGTTAAAGACTACAAGCTGGTAAACGAGATTGTGAACAGGATAAAACGCAATGGAAATCGCTTGAACGTTGATACATTCACCAGGTCATTTAAATTGCTTTCAAATTTCATTCAAAGACGGTATGGTAGAGACTCATGCAACTACTGAATGATCCATACATTTTGCATGGACAAACTGTTTACCATGTGGAATTTTAAAGTAATCATGAAACCTTCAATAACAAAGAAGTACCACACACTTAAAGAAAATCAATTGATTGGGATGAATTTGTGCAGCATCTTGATGAAGTAAAAACATTACACCTTTCATAGTGTGCATATATACATACCACTAATAATTCCAGGTAATGACGATGGTGCTCTTTTTTCCTAAACGAAAGAAATATTTTGTTAAATCGTTTAATGCATTTTTTTATTTTCTCCAAAATGATACATCTGGAGTAGGATGTTGAGGCGGATGTTCTTCTCCACTATCAGTTACATCCTTTCTTACCAAACTTGTTATAGATGGATCAGCTGCTGATATTGTGATGCTATCGTTGTAGCTATATCAGCTATTGTTACACACTTTTCTTTGACTAATAGTTTCTGTCTTTCCCCTAGAGGAAATATCCTTCTAATCGTTTCTTTAATTTTCTTCCATGTTGAACTTGCAAATATTTTCACAACATCAATATTGTCAATTAATTCTGACCTTTTAATTTTAAGTTTATGTAGTTCATCTTGTAAAATTTTTTTTTAAAACTATCATTTGCTTTTTTCTCAATTTCCTCGTTTTTTATTTTAATCTGTTCGTCATGAACTTCACGTTCTATTTTCAAATATTCCATTTTTGTGATTGCAATTGAACAGCTTTTTTATATCCTCTCATCTCTCCTTCTTGTTCCTAAAATAACCCTCGGGCAGATTGGTATCCTTGTGAGGTAGATGACCTTTTGACAATGTATTCTTTATCCTCGGGTACATGTAGTAATCTATGTATTTCATCAAAGAATTCATCTATTCAGTTACCATTTGACTTAGTCCATTGATAATCTGTTGATTTGAATGTCTAAAATCTTTAATTTTTATTTCCTCGTGTAATTTTATTGGTTGCTTTTGTGCATATAACAATAGCATGTTCAATCGGATATTTGGGTTGCGTTTCTTTTGTGTCAGTATGTGTATTTAGACTATCTAGAAAATGATCTATTATGGTGGAAATAGGATCGTGTATGTTTGATCAATCCTCACGGTTTAATACTCTCATACAATAAAATCCTCTGACTTGTCTCTCTAGTGAACAAGTTAATAAAATTTGTTGTACCACCATTTTGACTGATCCTTACATATGCAACATTATCCTATCTTTTCTGGATTTGACCCCATACTTCACCCTCACTATCCTTATGCATATGTCTTGCAAATTTTCTTACAGGGTCCGTGTTTAAAAGATAGTCAGAATTTCTGAATATTTCATCCAATTTAATTTTATTTTGTTTAATATCTTGAACATAAAGACTTTGTTCTTCAAGCCCACTAGCACGATTTACAGTATTATCAACTTCTCTGTTGACTTGTGATACATTATTATCATCTTCACCTGTAGCATTTTCAGTTTCGTTCATTGCAAAATCTTCACCACCTTCAGTCATTTTTCGGTTATTTAAATGGCGAATAAATGCAGAAGATACGGGTATGAATGAACTGGAATTTATCGACGACACAAATAGCCACATTTATCCAGTAACTGAAGAGTACTAACATAAATTAAGCATATCATTTGCAAGTGGAACATGCAAAGAGATAACTGGTAAAAAATGACTGAAAAATACCTGAACAAATGGAAGAGAAACAAATCAAAATAACATGAACTATTTGTAAATGCTAGAGCTGTTAACATTTTAAAATCATTGTCGGATGTTGCAACATCAGTAGTTAGTAGCTTTCTTTTGATCAAAACTTGCATAGTTTACAAACTGAACTGAAAGATGACTTCATGACATCTAAGAGAATTTGATACTTCACTGGATTGTTTACCTTACGATAGGGTTGCCTCTATATGCACTGAGTGATATTTTGATAACTTTCAAAACGTTTAGATTTTAACAAGGTAACAGAAGACAGTTAGGAAATAATTGTCGAGTACTGCACAAGACATAAATGCTCGGGCAATAAAAATTCTGTTCTGGTTGCTTTGTCGTTGGTTCAGTTGTACCTTCAACGACACTCGTTAAAACAGTTGACATTACAGGAATAGCTACTTCCAATGCATACATATTGTATAGGGAAATACATTAGACACTACTTCTCAAGATCATTCCAAAGGCAATGTGTGCTCGCACAATCTCTAGAATGATGAAGTTTGCGATATTGAATGGTTCAGTATTTTCTGGTGATCTTCGATCTCTTTATTCGAAGGAATTTTGTCATTGTTTTTACCTGTTTTTGCTGGCTATCATGTATATAGTATTAGTCCAGTTATAAAATCACCTTTGTTGTTATATGATCAGATAAATCAATGAGGCGCATGCTATTACATGATCTATGTCTAAGTCATCTTCACTGACACCTTCAGATTTTGTACAATTTAGCCATCTGCGGTAGAATTCAATAGACGGAATGCAAAGCATCATCAATATCATGTCTGATGTGATATGTTGCTTCAATATTTGTAAAAGTCTGCTTCTTGCCATCTAGTAGTTTCAACGTTGTTTCTGATTTGATAGTTTTCATCTCTGCTTGTAAAATTCTACATCCAGCTAAATGTAAAATCCTTAAAATGTATTAAATGTGGTGTGGTATCTTTGCTTCATGTATTTTATGTACTCTTTGCTGTACTCTCTTTTTTTCTATCTAGGATTTTTGTTCTTTCTGTACTCAAGTATGCGCATTATGACAAGCTGCAAGTTCTGTAAACTCCATCATGTCTTTTTATTCTCAACATTTTTTTTGAACCTAACTAGATTTCAAATTAAGCAAAGTAACATCCGAAGTTATCTTGTAACTAACTTTTGTTCAGATTCATGGTCATTTTTCTTGTAACTTTCCTTGCCAATAGATGAAAGATAGCGAATATAACAAGGCAAAATGAAAACAAGAGTAACAAAAAACCTGAAAAGGTAACGTCACAAAGGATACAGAATCGACGTAAAGTTCAACTTAGAAGACGACATGGAACAAGTTCACAGGAATAAAAAAAATGCAAAAGGTGAACGTTTAAAGAAAGATCAAGAATATACAAAATCACAAAATGCCATCTCAGACTATGTAAAAGAAATGAAGCAAACTCAAATAACACAATCTGTTGTTTGATAGGTTGTGGTGTAGTTGTTTTAAGCGTCTTGCTCATTTGATCAAAACGCAAAATTGCTTCTTCACACAGACCTCCTCACTTGCTAGGTGTCCCGGAGTGACAACAACATTCAGTGGTCGAAGACTTTGGAGTTAGCAATGAACAATCGAACAAAGTACAGCCGCAAAATCCAACCATCAACGGTAAAACCTGTATTTCGTTCAACGGTCCTGTCCCCATGGGACAGGATGTGTCGCTCCGCGATAACGGAGAAACTTTTACGAAGTACAGCCTAATATCAGAAATACTTTAGCGAGTCCATTGGTTAACCTTTCATCTAATAAATAAAAAAATCACTAGTGACACAAAAACATTATCGGCTCTTTTTATCATGCAGAACTTGAATCTGCATACAGCATGCTTTTGAGAAAGTTGTTTAAGATTACAATAGTTCCACCATCAAATATGTACATTGAAGTGATTGTAAAGTCGGTCATTCCATTTTCACATAGCCAGTTAACAATCGATTAGCAAATAGCACATGGACTTGTACTTGACAAAATGCTTAATACTAGCCAAAAATTGGAAATCGAGTATAAGATGGTAACATTGTTGGGTAATAAATAACGAGATATCGATCGAAGCAGAAAAAATATTATCAACACAATTTACCATGCAACATTAAGCTCCGTTTTTATTGTTGCATACAGCATGCTTTAGAATAGTTTATAGGTCCACCATCAACAATGGATATTGAAGAAGTTTTCAAGCTGATCATTCCAATTTCTTTCAGCCTGTTCATAAAGAAACACCTAACGACAAATGGACTTTCACCAGACAAAATTATTACTCAATAAAGGAACAAAACAAAGCAAGAGAGCTATATTACAATAGACTCACTCCCTAGGAAAGAAATCTATTTTTCCAATCCACTTGAAAACAGAAATGGAAAACTATTCGTTTTAAAGAACAGATTTGGTTATTGGGTGTTGCTGTATTTCAGCTGAGCTCAAAAGCAGTCTCTTTTACTACATAAATGACAAGACTAAAATGAGGATTGCTTGCATTCCTGAAGATTAAAACAACCTCAATATGTTCATGAGAAAAGTCAGTCATTCCGAATGCAAATGACGATAATGAATAAAGTATTGATGTTGAATGTTTGAAACACAACTGAAAAGGTAAAATCACGCTGGGTGACAATTACAAAGTATACTTAGCCAGCTATAATGATAAGTTATTAAGATTCAATAGCCAGCGAATTATACAAGCTTCTGCTGACTCAAATACAGTTTGCAATTGTTTGAAACCCTGAAATGTTCACAGATTTATTGATCAGATGAATAAAAGAAAATTATTCGTATGGAAATTATTCGACTTTGCTAGAGTATTTGTCAGTTAAAAATATTTTTCATGATGACTTTGTTTCATACATTGGTAATGGTCATTAAAAATTACAATGGTGCGCAATTAAGAGACTTAATATCAGCATCAGAGATGAAGATGGAAAAATAATAGATTTTCACGGTATGACTTTAACTTATGTTTTCCCTGTAAAGTAAATCGAGTAGATTAGGTATAGCATAAATGGATAAGTATCGCTTATAGGGTCTAGAAAGTTCTTGCCTTTGATCTTTGAGACAAAGTCAGATGAAAAAGACGCTGCACTGGGTGAAACAATTAACAGTTACTTAGACCTCAACAATCACCACATTACCAGTTTAGCAAAACCAGTAGACACACGTGATGCGGCTAATACAATTTATGTACTAAAACGAATTGATACATAAATGCGTACAACTTTGGAAGATAACAATTTGGAAGATATAAAGACATGGAGAGAAGAAGCTGACAATACATTAACTATTATTTAACAGAGTGTTACAACTAATTACACGCTGAGGTTAAACAATATTGAACATATGCAAAAGATTATGCTAATAAAGCACTCGATAAAATATTGATGTAGTACAGGGTAGTATTGAGAAATAAACCAAAGGATGAAGCACATGAGAAACATGTCATTCATTTGGAACAAAAGTTTACAACAGATTCAGATACACTCAAGTGAATAAAAAGACTCTCTCCTTAGTGCTAGCATGGACCCAGTTCAAACCAAACTAAATGAAAACATGGAGATATTCAAAATTGAATTGAGCACGGGAATGGGCATCACAAGTGATGCATTGGGCGCAAAAATGGATGAACTGAAAGAGATATCGATAAAAAGAAAAAAGGGTTTGATGACAAAACCAAACTAATGTCAGGATGTTACTTCACGATTTGCGCACTGTACCGAGTCAGAAGAATCTGGATGCCATTATGGTAAATATTGGAAAAAGACCAGCCTTTGCAAAGAGGTAAAGGTATCTAATTTTGAAACCCGTTTTGTAAATCCAGAAATAAAAGGGTAGTTAGAACATTTTAATTCCAAAACATCAGCTCACATTCGGTGAAGCTTATGGGTTTTGACTATGATCCATCACGTTTTGCTGAATACATGTTACACATAAGTGATTCGCAAACGTATGTCACTAAAATATTTGAAAAATCCAGGCTTGTATACAATTTTTATGAACTTGCATATTAAACCTAAATGTGGTGTCATGTACTTCAACTTATTTTTAACGGAATCCGCCTAGTGTTAATTCTACCAAAGCTACGTCCAAATATCACGATTGATCTGGTACATTCTTCGTGTCGTTTGATATGAAGGTGAAAGAAGATGCTAACAATTCAGTGGTAAACACATTTGTTATGTAAAATGCCAAATAAACATTCAATGACATTTTCCAATTCACCTCTGTTCATTATGTTAATAGATTGTGTTCTATGGTAAAATTTTCCGCACTCAGCTTTCTTTCCTTCCTGTACTGGTTTCTTTATAAATCTGATCGTTAAGTATAACTGAACTTGTACAGAACCAAATTTGTCTAATTTTTGGAATGATTTCTATCTTCAAGTGTACTTTAGTATCATGTAAACATTCATAGAAATCTTGATAGTTACCGACATAAAAAGTACTCATTTGCATTTCACTTAAATGGTTAAGTTTTTTATTTATTCTTTAACATTTTTTAAACAAGTGATTAATCTTTATCAAGTCTGCTTATTCAAACGTCTCAATGTCTCAATTTGTTTCTTGCTCGGAAACGTACGAAAGGAGGGATTGGGTTATTATTTGGGTTATTAGGATTACATACGAAAGGAGGGATTGGGTTATTATTTGGGTTATTAGGATTACATAGGAAAGGAGGGATTGGGTTATGATTTGGGTTATTAGGATTACATACGAAAGGAGGGATTGGGTTATGATTTGGGTTATTAGGATTACATACGAAAGGAGGGATTGGGTTATGATTTGGGTTATTAGATTTACATACGAAAGGAGTGATTGGGTTATGATTTGGGTTATTAGGATTACATACGAAAGAAGGGATTGGGTTATGATTTGGGTTATTAGGATTACATACGAAAGGAGGGATTGGGTTATGATTTGGGTTATTAGGATTACATACGAAAGGAGGGATTGGGTTATGATTTGGGTTATTAGGATTACATAGGAAAGGAGGGATTGGGTTATGATTTGGGTTATTAGGATTACATAGGAAAGGACGGATTGGGTTATGATTTGGGTTATTAGGATTACATACGAAAGGAGGTATTGGGTTATGATTTGGGTTATTAGGATTACATACGAAAGGAGTGACTGGGTTATGATTTGGGTTATTAGGATTAAATACGAAGGAGGGATTGGGTTATTATTTGGGATATTAGGATTACATAAGAAAGGAGGGATTGGGTTATGATTTGGGATATTAGGATTACATAAGAAATGAGGGATTGGGTTATGATTTGGGTTATTAGGATTACATACAAAAGGAGAGACTGGGTTACTATTTGGGTTATTAGGATTACATACGAAAGGAGGGATTGGGTTATGATTTGGGTTATTAAGATTACATACGAAAGGAGGGATTGAGTTATGATTTGGAAAGGAGGGATTGGGTTATGATTTGGGTTATTAAGATTACATACAAAAGGAGGGATTGGGTTATGATTTGGGTTATTAGGATTACATACGAAAGGAGGGATTGGGTTATGATTTGGGTTGTTAGGATTGCATACGAAAGGAGGGATTGGGTTATGATTTAGGTTATTAGGATTACATACGAAAGTAGGCATTGGGTTATGATTTGGGTTATTAGGATTACATAGGAAAGGAGTAATTGGGTTATGATTTGGGTTATTAGGATTACATACGAAAGGAGGGATTGGGTTATGATTTGGGTTATAAGATTACATACGAAAGGAGGGATTGGGTTATGATTTGGGTTATTAGGATTACATAAGAAAGGAGGGATTGGGTTATGATTTGGGTTGTTAGGATTACATAGGAAAGGAGGGATTGGGTTATTAGGATTACATACAAAAGGAGGGATTGGGTTATGATTTGGGTTATTAGGATTACATACGAAAGGAGGGATTGGGTTATGATTTGGGTTATTAGGATTACATACGAAAGGAGGGATTGGGTTATGATTTGGGTTATTAGGATTACATACGAAAGGAGGGATTGGGTTATGATTTCGGTTATTAGGATTACATACGAAAGGAGTGATTGGGTTATGATTTGGATTATTAGGATTACATACGAAAGGAGGGATTGGGTTATGATTTGGGTTATTATGATTACATACGAAAGGACGGATTGGGTTATGATTTGGGTTATTAGGATTACATAGGAAAGGACGGATTGGGTTATGATTTGGGTTATTAGGATTACATACGAAAGGAGGTATTGGGTTATGATTTGGGTTATTAGGATTACATACGAAAGGAGTGACTGGGTTATGATTTGGGTTATTAGGATTAAATACGAAGGAGGGATTGGGTTATTATTTGGGATATTAGGATTACATAAGAAAGGAGGGATTGGGTTATGATTTGGGATATTAGGATTACATAAGAAATGAGGGATTGGGTTATGATTTGGGTTATTAGGATTACATACAAAAGGAGGGACTGGGTTACTATTTGGGTTATTAGGATTACATACGAAAGGAGGGATTGGGTTATGATTTGGGTTATTAAGATTACATACGAAAGGAGGGATTGAGTTATGATTTGGAAAGGAGGGATTGGGTTATGATTTGGGTTATTAAGATTACATACAAAAGGAGGGATTGGGTTATGATTTGGGTTATTAGGATTACATACGAAAGGAGGGATTGGGTTATGATTTGGGTTATTAAGATTACATACGAAAGGAGGGATTGGGTTATGATTTGGGTTATTAGGATTACATACGAAAGGAGGGATTGGGTTATGATTTGGGTTGTTAGGATTGCATACGAAAGGAGGGATTGGGTTATGATTTAGGTTATTAGGATTACATACGAAAGTAGGCATTGGGTTATGATTTGGGTTATTAGGATTACATAGGAAAGGAGTAATTGGGTTATGATTTGGGTTATTAGGATTACATACGAAAGGAGGGATTGGGTTATGATTTGGGTTATAAGATTACATACGAAAGGAGGGATTGGGTTATGATTTGGGTTATTAGGATTACATAAGAAAGGAGGGATTGGGTTATGATTTGGGTTGTTAGGATTACATAGGAAAGGAGGGATTGGGTTATTAGGATTACATACAAAAGGAGGGATTGGGTTATGATTTGGGTTATTAGGATTACATACGAAAGGAGGGATTGGGTTATGATTTGGGTTATTAGGATTACATACGAAAGGAGGGATTGGGTTATGATTTGGGTTATTAGGATTACATACGAAAGGAGGGATTGGGTTATGATTTCGGTTATTAGGATTACATACGAAACGAGTGATTGGGTTATGATTTGGATTATTAGGATTACATACGAAAGGAGGGATTGGGTTATGATTTGGGTTATTATGATTACATACGAAAGGACGGATTGGGTTATGATTTGGGTTATTAGGATTACATAGGAAAGGAGGGATTGGGTTATGATTTGGGTTATTAGGATTACATAGGAAAGGACGGATTGGGTTATGATTTGGGTTATTAGGATTACATACGAAAGGAGGTATTGGGTTATGATTTGGGTTATTAGGATTACATACGAAAGGAGTGACTGGGTTATGATTTTGGTTATTAGGATTAAATACGAAGGAGGGATTGGGTTATTATTTGTGATATTAGGATTACATAAGAAAGGAGGGATTGGGTTATGATTTGGGTTATTAGGATTACATACGAAAGTAGGCATTGGGTTATGATTTGGGTTATTAGGATTACATAGGAAAGGAGTAATTGGGTTATGATTTGGGTTATTAGGATTACATACGAAAGGAGGGATTGGGTTATGATTTGGGTTATAAGATTACATACGAAAGGAGGGATTGGGTTATGATTTGGGTTATTAGGATTACATAAGAAAGGAGGGATTGGGTTATGATTTGGGTTATTAGGATTACATACAAAAGGAGGGACTGGGTTACTATTTGGGTTATTAGGATTACATACGAAAGGAGGGATTGGGTTATGATTTGGGTTATTAGGATTACATACGAAAGGAGTGACTGGGTTATGATTTTGGTTATTAGGATTAAATACGAAGGAGGGATTGGGTTATTATTTGTGATATTAGGATTACATAAGAAAGGAGGGATTGGGTTATGATTTGGGATATTAGGATTACATAAGAAAGGAGGGATTGGGTTATGATTTGGGTTATTAGGATTACATACAAAAGGAGGGACTGGGTTACTATTTGGGTTATTAGGATTACATACGAAAGGAGGGATTGGGTTATGATTTGGGTTATTAGGATTACATACGAAAGGAGGGATTGAGTTATGATTTGGAAAGGAGGGATTGGGTTATGATTTGGGTTATTAGGATTACATACAAAAGGAGGGATTGGGTTATGATTTGGGTTATTAGGATTACATACGAAAGGAGGGATTGGGTTATGATTTGGGTTATTAGGATTACATAGGAAAGGAGTAATTGGGTTATGATTTGGGTTATTAGGATTACATACGAAAGGAGGGATTGGGTTATGATTTGGGTTATTAGGATAACATACGAAAGGAGGGATTGGGTTATGATTTGGGTTATTAAGATTACATACGAAAGGAGGGATTGGGTTATGATTTGGGTTATTAGGATTACATACGAAAGGAGGGATTGGGTTATGACTTGGGTTGTTAGGATTGCATACGAAAGGAGGGATTGGGTTATGATTTGGGTTATTAGGATTACATACGAAAGTAGGCATTGGGTTATGATTTGGGTTATTAGGATTACATAGGAAAGGAGTAATTGGGTTATGATTTGGGTTATTAGGATTACATACGAAAGGAGGGATTGGGTTATGATTTGGGTTATAAGATTACATACGAAAGGAGGGATTGGGTTATGATTTGGGTTATTAGGATTACATACGAAAGGAGGGATTGGGTTATGATTTGGGTTGTTAGGATTACATAGGAAAGGAGGGATTGGGTTATTAGGATTACATACAAAAGGAGGGATTGGGTTATGATTCGGGTTATTAGGATTACATACGAAAGGAGGGATTGAGTTATGATTTGGAAAGGAGGGATTGGGTTATGATTTGGGTTATTAGGATTACATACGAAAGGAGGGATTGGGTTATGATTTGGGTTATTAGGATTACATACGAAAGGAGGGATTGGGTTATGATTTGGGTTATTAGGATTACATACGAAAAGAGGGATTGGGTTATGATTTGGGTTATTAGGATTACATACGAAAGGAGGGATTGGGTTATGATTTGGGTTATTAAGATTACATACGAAAGGAGGGATTGGGTTATGATTTGGGTTATTAGGATTGCATACGAAAGGAGGGATTGGGTTATGATTTGGGTTATTAGGATTGCATACGAAAGGAGGGATTGGGTTATGATTTGGGTTATTAGGATTACATACGAAAGGAGGGATTGGGTTATGATTTGGGTTATTAGGATTACATACGAAAGTAGGCATTGGGTTATGATTTGGGTTATTAGGATTACATAGGAAAGGAGTAATTGGGTTATGATTTGGGTTATTAGGATTACATACGAAAGGAGGGATTGGGTTATGATTTGGGTTATTAAGATTACATACGAAAGGAGGGATTGGGTTATGATTTGGGTTATTAGGATTACATAGGAAAGGAGGGATTGGGTTATGATTTGGGTTATTAGGATTACATAGGAAAGGAGGGATTGGGTTATTAGGATTACATACAAAAGGAGGGATTGGGTTATGATTTGGGTTATTAGGATTACATAGGAAAGGAGTAATTGGGTTATGATTTTGGTTATTTGGATTACATAAGAAAGGAAGGACTGGGTTATGATTTGGGTTATTAGGATTACATACGAAAGGAGGGATTGGGTTATGATTTGGGTTATTAGGATTACATACGAAAGGAGTGATTGGGTTATGATTCGGGTTATTATGATAACATTCTTTGATTTTGGTTTCAGTATATGAAGATTATATTTTTTAATTTTGGTATCAATAACGCAACAGTATGTAAATATATATTTTGTTTACGCTTTTGCGTTAGTAATTTTTATTTACTTGTGTCTTCTCTCTTTGAAAACATGATCCGTAGTACGCAGATGATCTCGAAGCGCTTGTCCAATTTCTCATATGCATGTATTCGTTCATACACACACACACACACATATATATATATATATATATATATATATATATATATATATATATATATATATATATATATATATATATAGTATGAACGAATGAATCCATTTTTATGTATTTATTTATTTATTTTCAGGACAACTTATATCGGCCTTAGATGAATGTGTGAAACGGTCATGTGATACGAAAGTAATCATTATGCTCAAGACTCTGGTGTCAAAATTGGAAGACACATGTTCTAAAGCATTACCATATGTGGAACAAAGTGACTCAAAATACTATAAAAGGTTGTAAATTTTGCATCCACTCAAAGTTTCACCAATAATTAGACGCAAACTTCTAGGGATTTTTTGTATGCCTACGTATCTTTATAGTTTCGTTATGATAGAATTGGCTTTGATACTTTTGCGAAGTTACCACTCTAATTTTGTAATAATTGCTCAATTTTGTCCATAGTTAAGGAACAAAATATCGACATAGACAGGACAGCAGTAGTGAAAATCGTGAGCAATAATACAAATAATCGTGATGCCTATGTATGATAAAGGTAGAAGTCACAAATTGTTCCACAAATTCAGGGAAAAGCAAAACAAAAAATCTTTTACTCACCTCTTTGGATTTTAATATCACAATGTTTCCTGTTATTAATTCTTATGTCCTGTCGTCCTGTCCTGTCGACATTTGATGCCGACATTTTCACGGTTTCGAATAATTTACCCTTATAGTCTTACAATTGGTTTATATGTTATAGATTGAGACTTTACTAATGCATCCTTATTTGGTAAACAGTTGAAAAGAAACGGTTTGGTATCAATGTGGTTCAGATTATTCTGTCAAAAATGTATTGCCGAAAGAATCGAACGAAAGTGGTGGTGCTGCTGCTGAGTATGATGGTTTTAATGATAATGATTGCGATTATATAGACCGAGTTTGTCCTGTTTTAAAAATGAATTACTTTTATTTTGTAAAAAAATATTTTCCTATTACTATTCATTTACAAAACAGCATGATGTACATAAATCCCGTGCGAAAAAGCGCAAACAAATGGCCAGTGGATTTGATTGCGGGAGTTTTCAAGGACTTACATTGAGTTAGGAAGTAAAATATATACCTGGTTAACCTCAACATCCACCTTTACTTCCAGACAGCTATCGTTCTAATCTAGAGTTAACATTTCTTCAAATTGCTTTTTTAATCAGCTAACCAAGCCGTCTTCCGAATTTCTAAAGACTTTTTGTTTCTCACGCCTAATACAAAACGTTGTTTACTTCCGTTCACGTGTCACTGTCCATAAGGGTGATTGCATTCCATATTAGGTAGGCTTTATTTTCTATTTATTCCTTTCTAAATCAATGTAATCCCTTGAAAAATCCTGCCATACAAAATGCTGGCAAATTGTGTAATGATCCGCACATGATTTATGTGTAGCGCGATCCGTCTGAAAATTGACAATAATAACCAAATAATGAAAAGCAATTTCCAAGACAGAGAAACTCGATCGAGATGATGATGATGGGAGTCGGGTGGGATAGAGAAGGGGGGGGGGATGAGGGGGGAGAGAGTATTGTCGGAATTTTCTAAACATTTTGAATTTTGGGGGGCTGGGGGTGGGGGAAAGTTATTTATGGGTAACAATAAATATCAACTACCAAAAATCTAATGAAGATTCATCAATGTTTTGAATCGTATTATATCATATAATATTTCTTCTTTCTAAAGGTTTGAGGATGTAATTGCCAAACCCTACATACTACCGTACAATCCCACGATGTTACACCCACCACCTGGTTTACGCATAGGCTTCAAGACCAATTATGATGAAGAAAGGGGAGACGCCTGCTACAGTCGTATGATGGGTACATTTGTACAGGACAACAAGTAATACATTTTCCATCCTTTTTTGTCTTTATTTTCTGTGTATTGTTTTAGATGCTTGTGAACTTCTGTGCGCTGTGCAAACATCTACTCCGATAAGTTAAAAATTTTCGTTCGTAAATAGGGATGTGTTAGAATTTTGGGAAAAACTACGAGAAATGGACTTACAAATTTCACATTGAGAGAAAAATTAGCAACATTATTAGCAATAGTGATAGCTTTCTGAAGGTAGTAGTAGTAGTAGTACTACTACTACTAATAATAATAATAATAATAATAACAACAAGATCAACAAAATCGTTGTAATAATAACCATAATAGAAAAGACGATAATAAATAGTATGACTAAAGAAGACGACAATGATGGTGATAATTAAATGATAACGAAATTGTGATTATGATCTTAAAAAATTCAATGCTTCTTATCAATAATAAGCACAATTTTGATTCAACATATTGTATATAACCAATGTACTACATTAATTACTTGTAATGTGTCGATATGGTTCAGACTCCTTCCGAAGTGCAACATTACTGAAGATTGTCTGGCATACATGACACAGAATGATACAGCTCAGTACTTCATTACACATCAACTCCTATACTTCATAACCGTGGAACACGTAAGCATTTTAATTTTTTTCTAACATCTTTTGTTTTGGTGGAAATCCATCTTATTTCATTTACTCCGTCTGTCCCGCAAACTGTTTCAGCGCATGGTAAGAAATATATGATATGTCAGAGTTATTCTTTGTTAACCTTTTGTCAGGGTTTTTGTTCATCCTACAATTGATATATGTCGGAGTCATTCTTTATTTACCTTTTATCAAGCTCTTTGACCGGATTATATATACAGTTGCGATGATATGACAGAGTCATGCCTTATTTAACTTATGTCAGGCTCTATGTCCATCCTACAATTGAAATGATATGACAGAGTCATGCAGTATTTAAGTTTTGTCCAGCTCTTTGACCGTCCTACATTTGATATGATATGACAGAGTCATGCCTTATTTAACTTTTGTCAGGCTCTATGTCCATCCTACAATTTATATGATATGACAGAGTCATGCCTTATTTAACTTTTGTCAGGCTCTTTGTCCACCCTACAAACGCAACGCAGTGGCTCAAAACACATACAGGAAATGTGTTAATTTTTTAAACAAATGGTATTAATTTCAAAGGAAGTCAAGCATACATCCTTATGATATCCCTTTCCTAAATGATTGTGAACAGTAACCCTTAGTCACTAGAAAGTATATTATCTGTACACACCATAAAATACGTCGTACGCTTCATATATATATATATATATATATATATATATATATATATATATATATATATATATATATATATATATATATATATATATATATCCACCCATTGATATAATGTTTTTGTTGTTTATTATTTTAGTTCGCCTGTTTTTAAGTTAGGTAAAGAGTGCAAGTTGTCCTGATGGCACCACTAGAAATATGAAGTAAGTAAAGCCCAGAAGCAAGCTCAACTTGATACACTGCATGATTTTCAATATCGCCGCGTAATATTACTTCTCCAAGTCTGCTTTCGAATTCATAGGCTTTGCAATGAATAGTTTCTACTTTGTTTTAAATGTTTTTCAAGCGTTAAATTAACATCTGAAACTGCATGCTGGAGGCACTGTCATACCTCTCCATCTAAAAGTATTTTCTTTAAATATGCCATATTACGAATGCTGCCATCCTGACAACATGTTACAAAAGTATGAGATTTTGTTTAACCTTCCTCAGTAACCTCTCTCACACACACACACACACACCACCACCACCATCCCCTCCCCCTCCCCCCGGGTATTACTCCTTACATCAGCGAATATTCGAAGCGGCACCCAATTGGTTCAGTTAAAGACATAACACTTATTAAAACTAATACTTGTTTTTGTCCTTCTATTTCCTAAATATAAAGCTTTATGTTTATTTTCGATCTTGAAAATTTAGACCTATGTTAACACCATACGATTGAGAAAATCCTGATATAAGATCGATGTAGCTAAGCTTTGTAATTAGTTATATTCTTAGACATTGCATCAGTTATGTAGCCAAAATAATTTTGCATTGGCTGTTTACTTTTTATTTACTCAGTCTATATGCATTGTTTGCCATTAAGACCAGTATATCTAAATACGGATCTTTTGCTGGATACTCACCGCAGAAGATGTCTACATTTTGATAATTGCAATATGTAGAAGTTTTAGATTGCCATTAAAATATCTTAAATACGTTGCTGAGAAGAAATGGTTTCAAATGCAATCAGTATCTGTATTCTCACCATACAAGATCAGCTAATTATCGCAGTTTTATATCCTGAAGCTAATCATGAAATTTAAAAGGTGTCAAGCGTAATTTGAACACAGTTTTCCCGATGCAATTAGATTACTAGTGTAAGAAACCTACAGTAAGTACTAATTGTCCGTTTATAGCTTTGCTATAATTTAGGGATTATTTGTTTGATTATGGGGAATCGGTGTTGGGAAGATATTTCTCAAACCGAGTAATTAACCAATTATTAGGAGCAGACGTCATAATATACAGTATCCACGAGACTTTATGGTAGCATGGATTTGTTTTGTAAAATGGTCCCGCCCTAATTTCCTAATATAATGAATTCTCGGCACATTCTCACGTAGAAGTGTTTAGTAATATGAGATAAGAATAATTATGTGTATTATGTGGTCTGGTTAATATGTTTATAGCACGTGGTATGAAATACCGATCTACGGCTTAGAAAAGCGTACTGATGAATCATACGAATGTGAAGCAAGGAAAACCATGCAAGTGTGAAATTAGAGTCTCTTGAATGTGCGGTCCTTAGCTTAAATTATAGGACAATTATGTGTGGTATTAGTCTGTTTAAAAACCCTTCAATTGACAACAAAACAAACAAAAGAACGACGACAACAACAGCAAACCTCCCGCTCTTGCTCTCTCACTCATTCCAATCATCCTTTTCTTCATCCATACATATATACATACATGCCCACATACATACACAGATACATACATAAATATTTTATTTACTTGCTTACATGCTTACGCAAGGAGAGAGAGAGAGAGAGAGAGAGAGAGAGAGAGAGAGAGAGAGAGAGAGAGAGAGAGAGAGAGAGAGAGAGAGAGAGAGAGTGGTTGTTCTGATTAATAGTTTTCTGAGGTAACTGGAGAAGTAGAAAGTAGCACTGCATACATATGATTGTTCCAACTGTTGTTAAATATTCATATTTATAGGTGGGGTGTACTGAAGCTGTGCAGGAATTCATTGGGAGTCGGCGCATATTCGACATTGAAAGTAATCTTTGTGAAGAAATATACCAAGAAGCACAATCTTTCGTAAAAAATGGGAACGTGGAAGCATTGAAACGAGACTTGTTTTTAGAGCAAGGTATATTCAGTAAAATGCATGGACTAAACAGACAGTAAACAGTTAAAAAATAAGGTGCTCGTTTGCTGAAAGCAAATACGTAGTATTTTTACGTAATTAAAATTACATGAACTGGATCCAAACTTCATCATTATGTCTTGTAATTAAATTTTTCAAGCAAGGCAATTTATTGGTAAAACACAAGTCAAACTTAAATTTCATCTAATTAAATCGTAGGAGTCTAACATTATGTGTAAGCCCAATCTTTAATTGGTAATCCGTTAAATGCATGTAACCTTGAATTGGTAATCTGTTAAATGCCTGTAACCAAAACAAACATTGAATTAGTAATCTGTTAAATGCCTGTAACCAAGACAAACCTTGAATTAGTAATCTGTTAAATGCCTGTAACCAACACAGACCTTGAATTAGTAATCTGTTAAATGCCTGTAACCAAAACAAACATTGAATTAGTAATCTGTTAAATGCCTGTAGCCAACACAAGCCTTGAATTAGTAGTCTGCTAAATGCCTGTAACCAACATAAACCTTGAGTCACTAATCTGTTAAATGCCTGTCACCAACACAAACCTAGAATTAGTAACCTGTTAAATGCCTGTAACCAACACAAACCTTGAATCAGTAATCTGTTAAATGCCTGTAACTAACACAAACCTTGAATTAGTAATCTGTTAAATGCATGTAGCCAACAGAAACCTTAAAATGATCAGATCTTATATAAGCATGACAATTAGATGCAACATCTCGAGTCTTCCCGTCAGCGGAAGAAACCTGGAACATAATATGGTGGATTAAATTTTCACATTTTGCACATTCACTGGATGTCTGGCCATACAATCACATACCCACAATCGTAATATTGCGGGACTTTCTCAATAAATAATATGAAAAACACGGCTTTTCTTCTTTAGCGCGTCTATGTTTTAGTCATGTTAAGTCAAGTAGTTTTAGTATGGTGATAACTGTATTAGATGCGAAATGTTTTTTCTTTTGACGGAAGGTCTCGTGGTTGTCATGATACTGTTTAAGACTCATGAAATTTAAACTGGTTTTTGATAATGAGTACACGAAATGTGATCTGAACAAAAGTTGGTCTCTATATTGGTCAGTATAGATGATGACCAAACATATTATGTACTCTGTGTGTGTGTGCGTATATATATATATATATATATATATATATATATATATATATATATATATATATATAGATATATGTATTTCAGTTGACTTGTGTGGCAGTTTGGGCTTTGAAAATTTCATGAAAACCGAGTGGATACGAATGATATTAAGATGGCCGGACAGGAGGGAGGGCTGCTTTAAGTTTGACTTAAAACAGGTGGACGAAATGGTTGATGAAATGGTCGATGAGCTGGAGAAAGACGAAGGTCATACCTTGGCACCGAGTGACATCAAGGAGTTTCAACATGAGGCAGAGGTGGAATATGAGAAAGAAAACCCGTCCACGTTTAGGTGAGCCGTTTTCTGAGAATTTTCCTACAAGGAACACAAACAAGATTCAGAGAAAAATCGATAGACCGATATAGTCTCGAGATATGGAGAATGGCTATACTCTTTGAATTTCAATCAGTTGTCTGAGGAACGTATTTTAACTACAGAACCTAAGGAAGGTGTGCAATATTTTCTACGATTAGACAAGATTTTGGTATTCACTCTATAAGGTACAGCAATGTATCAAGTGCTTCTAAATATTTTCTTTAGTCGTTTGTTACAAAAAAAATATATATCCCTTTATATGTTTTTGCATAATCCCTTCTGTCATACATTCCGGTGGTTTCCTTACCTAATTTTACAACTGAATAAGTAGTATCTGTTGTATTACGTTCCATGTCGTCTATATGAAAAACAACCGTGTTTAAGGACACAAGTTCACCAAAGTGCATCTTAGATATCCTCTCCTACAAATCACTCCTTACGCTGGGTCTTCGATCAACTGAGCCTCTGCCGACATACAATCCTAGGTATTATTTTTCTATTTTTAGAATGCAGTCAAGATTTACGTTTTCAGTCTGAGCGATCTACCAATAAAATTGCAGCTTACATATTGGCATATTTTCAAGTAAAAGGTTAAACTGATAGGTTGCTCTTACCGGCCTATAAAAACAGGAATCACCTGGCTATTGTTAATAACGACAAACAACTACATCAGTTTCTGCCAATTTGAGCTGCAGCTTGGAAATTTGTAACACCACACTGTTTCATTGGGTTATAGGAAAGATAAAGCAAAGAACAGTATGAAAAATAGCTACCTCAGACATCAGCGCCTGTCTTCAAACGATTGCTGATGTTATGAGCGCACTCATTGAGAAACAAATACAGATGCTGTAGAAAATCAAGTGAAGTAATGTCTTGGTCTTCCCAATACAAACACTATAATTTGTAAAGACTTAAGAGGAGCCCTTATCAGTACAAACGATATAATCTGTGCACACTAAAGAGAAGTAATATCTGAGGCATCCCAATACAGCCACTATAATCTATACAGACTCAATAGAAGTAACGGCTAGGGCATCCCAATACAGACACTATAAATATATATAGACTCAATAGAAGTAATGGCTAGGGCATCCCAATACAGACACTATAATCTATACAGACTTAATAGAAGTAATGGCTAGGGCATCCCAATACAGACACTATAATCTATACAGACTCAATAGAAGTAATGGCTAGGGCATCCCAATACCCACACTATAATCTATACAGACTCAATAGAAGTAATGGCTAGGGCATCCCAATACAGACACTATAATCTATACAGACTCAATAGAAGTAATGGCTAGGGCATCCCAATACAGACACTGTAATCTATAGAGATTCAATAGAAGTAATGGCTGGGACATCCCAATACAGACACTATAATCTATACAGACTCAATAGAAGTAATGACTAGGGCATCCCAATACAGACACTATAATCTATACAGACTCAATAGAAGTAATGACTAGGGCATCCCAATACAGACACTATAATCTATACAGACTCAATAGAAGTAATGACTAGGGCATCCCAATACAGAAACTATAATCTATACAGACTCAATAATCTATACAGACTCAATAGAAGTAATGACTAGGGCATCCCAATACAGACACTGTAATATATACAGACTCAATAGAAGTAATGACTAGGGCATCCCAATACAGACTCAATAATCTATACATGACTCAATAGAAGAAATGGCTAGGGCATCCAAATACAGAAACTACAATCTATACAGACTCAATAGAAGTAATGGCTAGGGCATCCCAATACAGACTCAATAATCTATACATGACTCAATAGAAGTAATGGCTAGGGCATCCAAATACAGAAACTACATCTATACAGACTTAATAGAAGTAATGACTAGGGCATCCCAATACAGGCTCAATAATCTATACAGACTCAATAATATATACAGACTCGATAGAAGTAATGGCTAGGGCATCCCAATACAGACACTATAATCTATACAGACTCAATAGAAGTAATGGCTAGGGCATCCCAATGCAGACACTATAATCTATACAGACTCAATAGAAGTAATGGCTGGGGCATCCCAGTACAGACACTATAATCTATACAGACTCAATAGAAGTAATGGCTAGGGCATCATAATACAGAAACTATAATCTATACAGACTCAATAGAAGTAATGGCTGGGACATCCCAGTACCGACACTATAATCTATACAGACTCAATAGAAGTAATGGCTGCGGCATCCTAATACAGTCACTATAATCTATACAGACTCAATAGAAGTAATGGCTGGGACATCCCAATACAGACACTATAATCTATAAACCCCTATGAGAGGTAATGTCTTGGGCACCGGAATACAAACACTATAATCTGTAAAAAGAAGCAATTTCCGAGGCATCCCAATATAAACAGTTAAATCTATAACGACTTAAGTGGAGACATTTTTGGGACATCCGAATACGAAATATATAATCAGTAAACACTTATTAGGAGTATTGTTTAGGACATCCCAATACAAACACTGTCCTCTGTAAAGACTTTAGACGATTAATGGTTTGGGTATCCAAGATAAAAATTATAATCTATGAAGACTTAGAGGGGTAATATCTGAAGCACCCCAGAACAACCACTATCATCTGTCAAGAGTTATGAAGAGTACCCGTAATGTCTAAGGCATCAAATACAAACACAGTAACCTATAAAGTCTGAACAGCAGTAATATCTGATACATCTGAATACTAACACTATAATCTGTACAGAATAAAGTCAAGTAAAGTCTGTGGTATCCCAATTCAAACACTATCCTCTATAACGACTTAAGAGGACTAATGTCTTGGGCATGCGACTACAAACGCTATAATCTGTAAACACGTAAAAGGAGTTATGGGAGGGGCATCCCAGTTCAAACACTATACTATAAACAGTCATTATAATCTGTAAAGACCTAGGAGGAGTAATGACTGGGGATCCCAACACAAATACTATTATGTGTAAAGATTTAAGAGAAATAATCTTAGCGGCAGCCCAATACAGACACTATAATCTATAAATACGTAAGATGAGTACAATCTATGGCATCCATATACTCACACTATAATCTATAAATACGTAAGATGAGTACAATCTATGGCATCCATATACAGACACTATAATCTATAAATACGTAAGATGAGTACAATCTATGGCATCCATATACAGACACTATAATCTATAAATACGTAAGATGAGTACAATCTATGGCATCCCTATACAAACACTATAATCTATAAATACGTAAGATGAGTACATCTTATGGCATCCCTATACAAACACTATAATCTATAAATACGTAAGATGAGTACAATCAACGGCATTCCTATACAGACACTATAATCTATAAATACGTAAGATGAGTACAATCTATGGCATCCCTATACAAACACTATAATCTATAAATACGTAAGATGAGTACAATCTATGGCATCCCTATACAAACACTATAATCTATAAATACGTAAGATGAGTACAATCTATGGCATCCCTATACAAACACTATAATCTATAAATACGTAAGATGAGTACAATCTATGGCATCCCTATACAAACACTATAATCTATAAATACGTAAGATGAGTACAATCTATGGCATCCCTATACAAACACTATAATCTATAAATACGTAAGATGAGTACAATCTATGGCATCCCTATACAAACACTATAATCTATGCAAAAACTTCAGAGAAGTAATGTCTGCGGTATCCCAATACATATTCTATACAGACTTAAAATGAGTCATTTCTGAGGTATTCCAATACAAACACTATACTACATATAGACTTAAAATGAGTCATGTCTGAGGTATTCCAATACAAACACTATAATCTATACAGACTTAAAGTGACTCATGTCTGAGGTATTCCAATACAAACACTATAATCTGTACAGACTTAAAATGAGTCATGTCAGAGGTATTCCTGTACAAAGACTGTAATCTGTACAGACTTAAGATGAGTCATATTTGAGGTGTTCCAATACATTTTAATAATTTCATCACACTACTTGGCTTTTTGCACTGAATACAATTACTAATTTTCGTCATGAGATAAACATTTGCTCTCATTTAAATGAAACTCATGAAAGTGGTTGATTGACTTTGGTCTTTTTGTTTTGTTTTATTTTTTTGCCAAGGCTTCATTAATTCAACTTGTTCGAACATTTCAATTGAAATAGGCACTCGTGTAAGATTTACTATTTCAGTTGATAGAAAAGATTGAGATACACGAGACAATTTCTTGATCTAAAGAGTCCCCATGTATCTTTCTTTTGCTCTGATATTCATTCATTTATTTATTGTCTTTCATTGTCTTTCATTTTTAGTTTATTTATTTATTTATTTATACCTTTTAGGGGAAATGAAAGGTCCATGAGAAAATTGCTCAGAGAAAAGGCCATGGCAGGTAATATCTTTCATTCGGTTTTATTTTGTTTTTTACCCTAAGGTAGCAAGATTTTCCCGAAATATTTAACGTTTTCATAACTTTAATCATGAACTTATATTTTAATGATCGGGGGAGATAATTTGACAAATATTCGAAGTAATGCGTCGTTAAAGTACTCCATCAAGCAATACAGCTACAAGGCACTCTACATGAGCACTAAAATTAATCCAGGATTAAAGCCAGAGACGACCGTTGCTTTCAGTAAAAGAAGACGATTATATGAGATTTTCTATTTTGTTTCTTTTTAAAGAGGCAAATGTGTATCTGTAAGATAGTTTGCATAAAATGGTACAGTGGTCACTCACTATAAATGCTGATCGTATTAGCCAAAATGGTATACTGTGATATAAGCAAGGTCGCGTTATACTGGGGTACATTACATAGAAGAATAGAATTCAACAAGTAAAATGGGCTCCATTACCATAATAGTGTTATATCTGGGACCATGTTATACTGCTTGTGGCGCCTAATAGAGAGGGACCAACGTAGCTAGAGACAGTATAAGCTCGTTTATCCGATCTCTTCGTGGGACATAGATCAATCGGATAAACGGGAGAACAAATGAACGAGTATGGTTTATACCAAATTTGCACGTTTATGGGACAATCCATGCAATTAGGATAAAATAACTGATTCAGCTGAAACCGGTTTGGATAACAACGTTCTGTTGTATGTCTAATACATGATATCGCTGAGGTATCATTATATAAGATTAAACTTTACACGATCGAGGAAGATGACTCATAGAAAGGGAGACAATAAGAAGACGGTGTTAATAGTAAAACAACAACAACAACAACACAAATTTCTTTGAGAAATTATAAATGTAGCTCCATATGTATTATTTTCAAACCAGAACAATTGCGGAACTTAGCCCTATCTCCAATCATGTTTTATTTCTCTATTCCAGATGGTTGCCTCTCTCACACATCCGGACTAGGATTTGCGGCTTTCGGCGTCTTCCTACGTTACCTTCTTTTAATTGTTTAGAACCTCTAGTAAATATTGAGTGCAGACTCCTAATGAACCAGCAGCTTAGAGTCTATGTTTTTATTTCTAGCATCTATTTACAGTAAACAGCGAATACCTTAACTGTATATCTGGGTTTATATATACATAGATACGGAAGAAAAACGTTAAGGACTATTTCTTGTTACTTGCATGGTTGATATTGCGTTCGATACAGATGTTTAATCTGTATTTCCGTAGCACACACCCAGATTGGAACTACTTAGACTCGCCGAATCGAACATGTATAAATATAAAGTTTTTAAAAAACTTTTATTCACTCTGTAACTCTAAAAATATTTAGAAAGCGTAACAGAGGTTGTATGTGATAAATACAAAACCGCATTCGTGTTGCGTTCTGAGTCGGGGGAAACAACTCGTTTGATATAGCGTACGAATTCATCTCGGCCTTACGACCTAGACGTATCCCTTCGCCATATCAAATTCGGTCTTTCCGCCGATTCAGAACAAAAGCACGTATGTATTTTTGTGTATTGATTAGCAGAGATTACTTCTAATATTAATATATATAAGATATTTGACGAGAAAGGTAATACACCTTTAACTACATAACTATTGTTAATATAGGAATTATTCAAAGTTTACTGTATTGAAAAGTTTCCCAGAGCACAAGGATTCAACGTCTTTCAAAACGTTTGCACAAACTAAATTGTGTACGATCATTGTTCTTACATAGTCAATTACTAAGTACATAAATTATTTACCAAATACCTGCAAAAAGTAGTTTCTTAAAAAACAAAACACCAGTACTTAACTAACACGTATCATTCCGGTTTTTTAGTATAGTTGACGTTCGAAAATCGCACACCGTGTAAAATATGCCTGATTACGTAAAAATGTAAAGACAGTATCCAGATAGAAGCTGCTGTTTGCGTGCATGATTTGAATAATTATCCAACAATTTCTTTCATTTGCTAAGAGAATCCAACAATTTATTACATTTGCAACACGAGTCCACCCTGTGCGTTCTAACAAGCGAACAGATATGCGTCTACCCTGTTCATTATATCAGACGAACAGGCCTGAGTCTACCGTGCTGGTTTTATAACGCGAACAAATCTGCATCCACTCTATTCGTTCTATCAAGTGAACATATCTGAGTCAACTCTGTTCGTTCTATCTTGGCGGATAGATCTTAGTCAACCCTGTTTGTTCTATCAGGTGAACATATCTGACTCTACCCTATTCTTTTTATTAAATGAACAGATCTGAGTCTACCCTGTTTCGTTTTATCAATCGAATAGATCTGAATCTATCCTCTTCGTTCTGTCAAGAAAATATATCCGAGTCTACTCTGTTCGTTTTATCAAGCGAACAGATTTGAGTCTACTCTGTTGTTTCTGTCAAGTGAACATATTTGAGTTTACCCTGCTCGTTCTATTAAAATAATAGATCTGAGTCTACCCTGTTCGTTCTATCAAGATAAAATATCCTAGTCTACTCTGTTCGTTCTATCAAGAAAATAGATCTGAGTTTACCCTGTTCGTTCTATCATGCGAACAGATTTGAGTCTACCGTTTTCTTTGGATTAAGTGAACAGGTCTGAGTCTACCCACTTCGTTCTATCAAGCAAACAGACCTGATTCTACCGTGTTCGTTCTATCAAGCTAAAATATCCGAGTCTACTATGTTCGTTCTATATAGTGAACAGATCTGAGTCTACCATGCTCGTTGTATCAAGGGAACAGGTCTGAATCTACTCTGATCGTTCTATCAAGCAAACATTTTTGAGTCTCTCCTACTCTGTCTATCAAGTGAACAGATCTGAGTCTACCCTGTTCGTTATACCACATACATCTATTCGTTCTATCAAGTGAACAGATCTGATTGTATTCTGTTTGTTCTATAAAGTGAACAGACCTGAGTCTACCTTGTTTGTTTTATTAAATGAACATATCTGAGTCTACCATGTTCGTTCCATCAAGTGAACAGATCTGAGTCTACCATGTTCGTTCTATCAAGTGAGCAGATCTGAGACCACGCCGTTCGCAGCTGGGTACTTGTAATACACAAGTAATTAAAGTATTCGTTGCATGCAATGGATGTCTTGAAGCAGTTGACCGGTTGATAGGCAAACGATTTCTTGAAGCAGTTAACCAGTTAATATGCAAAGGATGTATTGAAACAATTAACCAGTCCATAATGCAATGGGTATCTTGAAGCAGCTGACCGGTTGATATGCAAGGAATATCTCAAAGCAGTTGACCGGTTGATACGCAAGGGATGTCTTGAAGCAGTTGACCGGTTGATAATGTAGATAGTTAGTTACTAGGTTTGAAGTTTACAAACACATGAACACTTTTCTACTGGTCATCATGAAATAGATCTAAATTTTTTTGCACATTTTTTTCATCACCCTTTCTCTTATTACTCAATGCTTTAGGTACGGAAGTTTAAATAAAAAAATCATTTTACCGACATGCCTTCAATCACCTCCACCAGTATGTTCTGCGGATGTTATGATTTAGATATTGTAATAACATTTTATGCATCCCGCTCTTTGTATCCTTTATGTAAAAAGAAGGGTAACCAAAATATAACTGTCGGTGTAGGGAATCGAATCTGGTACGTATGTTTCGCAGCCAGGCGCACACACAATTCGACTGGTAGATTTAGACCTTGTGGTATAGGCGCCTGACCATGCAGCAGAGTTCGATCTTTGATGGTAACTATGCTTTGTCCTTTCCTGTTACATTTCTAATTACCCTCTTGTATGTCCGGGAACCTGCGGCCTATGTTATCACCGTTGTTCCTGTAAAGTTATACCAGATGCTGACTGTTTCATCAGTTTAAGTCCATGTCTTTAAGTTGTTCTTTGCGATATTTGAACAAATTCAAAACCTAAAACTATTTCAACCGTTTCAAAAGAGTTAGTCCATTAACATATTTCCATCTCTGTAGTTCTGTTACAAGATCAAGAACAATCACTTTTTATAGGACAGCAATAACAATGCATTTAAGAGTTTATCATAAGCGGATTGGAGACATCAAATTTTATTTATTTTTCAACTGTGTTTATTTTAATGGATCAAAATATAGTTGACAGTTTGTTTAAAAAAATCAGATTTCATTCAAATGCAGCTATTTTTAGAAAATATAACATAACCTAATCAACTTTTTATATGTTGTGTCTAGGTTGGTGTATAACATAAATAAGATAGTCTTGGTGCATCTGAACTTATAACTGATGCATATAGAAATAGGAAGGAAATATATAAGGAACTTAATTAGTGCAGTAATACCTTGAATAGCATCAAGAGAAAAACCCACGGTGAATACATCATTTTGATAATTAGGCATCCTTGATGCATTAGTAAATTATTACTTTATGCATATAGGTGTAATAAGTAAATACAGCAATTATTTGGCGTATATTCAAAAAATGCAAAGCTGAAAAATTAAGCTTTTTCCTTTGAAATTTAGGAAGAATCAGGTTTAGACAATATTTCTTTCTTCCAAATGCACCTACTACACATGGTTGCATAGCATTAAATTAATCTGAAATTCATTTAAATGCAAAACAACTTTATTGAATAATTGTTCAAGTGTTAATGTATTTTCTTCACCCTTGGGTTACTTCTGGAGTGTGAATGTGATACATGAGGGGTGGTTCAATTCTTCCAATTTTATTTTGACCAAGCAATGGCACTACAACTGGAAAAATGCTCAGTCCGTCTTTACAACTATTATGAACTCAGACAATTCTTTACCTTTTTCTATGAAAAAGAGTTTCATTTGTCCACTCAAAATGACAGAAAACTATGATAAGACATTCACTGAGGCCATTAGTCTGGTTAATTGTGAGGAATATACAAAACATTTGGCTCTGAAGGCATAACATTCTAAAATCCATCATCCTAAACAGTCTGAATATATTCTTACAATTGGAAATCAACATTCAAATGAGTTAATGACACTTTTTTCATTCGAAAGTGTGTACGATAATCTTACGGTCACTGATATATGTTTGTACGGTAATCTTAAGGTCACTGATATATGTGTGTACGATAATCTTACGGTCACTGATATATGTGTGTACGGTAATCTTACGGTCACTGATATATGTGTGTACGGTAATGTTAAGGTCACTAATATATGTGTGTACGATAATCTTAAGGTCACTGATATACGTGTGTACGATAATCTTACGGTCACTGATATATGTGTACGATAATCTTAATGTCACTGATGTACGTGTGGACGACAATCTTAAGGTCACTGATATATGTGTGTACGATAATCTTAATGTCACTAATATATGTGTGTACGATAATCTTAAGGTCACTGATATATGTGTGTACGGTAATGTTAAGGTCACAAATATATGTGTGTACGATAAGCTAAAGGTCACTGATATACGTGTGTACGATAATCTTACAGTCACTGATATGTGTGTGTACGATAATCTTAAGGTCACTGATATATGTGTGTACGATAATCTTAAGGTCACTAATATATGTGTGTACGGTAATGTTAAAGTCACTAATATATGTGCAGTTTTGTATTTCCGGATATGGTCCATGGATCTGAAAACCTCTTTTATTTCACCATTAAGTGCACACAAATGATACACTTTCTTTAGATCCAATTATTGAGAGATTAGAAGGATTAGCTCAAGCATATCAAAGAGTCTTCATTGTTTTTTTAGTAAGATAATTGAATCTTGTGTTTGGACCTCATATTTGTAACCTAGGACATGACTTGACCCTCCATTTCGACAGCTTTCTTGTAAGATAAATGCAACTTTGATGCAAACCACACTGGAGGAAATGGGAAATGCATCGAAACGTGGCAATTATATTTCAGTGTTGCTTCAGATACAAAGTTATTTATTTAAATAGGTCCAACTGAGGGAGGTCGCTAAATACGGGTCCCATGCTTTAGAACTTGATAAGAAACATTTCAAAACGATGGCAAGACATTATTTTTTTTATATAATTTGCATAATGCAGAGAGCCGATTTTACTCTGCATGTACAGTTAAAAAAGAAACTAAAATTTCAGGAGCAGTACTCTAATGGCAAGCATGACGTATCTTTGACGCAGAGCATGACTTATCTTTGACACAGAACATGATGTATCTTTATCACAGAGACAACAATATGTCGCATTTAGGGATTGGTATACTTGTGTTGTTATATTTCCTTTATGAATTGGACAAGTTCTGCCTTTTGGAGATCTGATGTTTAACCAACGTTTAGATGGAGCAGCGTACCGTTATATATGCCATATCAACCTAAGGGATTGTACCAAGAGAGTGTATGGCACGTGCAAGATGAGCATCCTTCCGTTAACGTATCGCCGTGTATCGCTCACACCATAACACGTACCTATACCTATATACAGCCAACGAATAATATCGCCGACAAAGGTGTGATCATCGCGTGATTTACATGCGCACTGGCAACTTGTCGGACATTCCGACCTAATATATGTGACCTTTCTATATAATTATTCATACCAACATTTTTCATACAATTGCCAGTATGCACTAAACATTATGCATATGCGTTGAAAAAATCATGTATTTTATATTTGACGCAGTATCAATTGAGCAAGACAAAATTGCTTAATTTGCAAACAAAGCTATAGTTGAATGAGTATTTTATTGGAAAGGCAAGTTTTCTGTTGTCTCATATCTTGGAGATATATTTATATTAACAGCAAACAAAAATGCTTAGCTTTGCCAATCAACAGATGAAGAGGTGGAGTCACATGAAAGATGACATTACGTTTATTATCGCCTGTTAAAAACCATCTGTCTATACCTATATACAGGTCTCCCAAGTTATGCTCATTCATGATTTACAAAAAATTTAATAATTTAAAAAAAAAAAACAGAGAAAAAAAAAATAAAAATAACAAACAAAAAAAAAAAAAAAAGGAGAGAGAGAGAAAGAAGAAATTTGAGTTAAGAAAAAAAAAAATAAAATAAAAAATAAAAAAAAAAAAAACAATGCTAAAGTATTAAGTGAATCTTTTTTATTCATATGATTTACAAAAAAAGTTTAATAATAAACTGAAACTACAATTTATCATGACGTTGTCAGACTGGTTCTCCATACAGTAGTTGATGTCTCCACTGGTCACATTTTCCACTCTTTCAGTGGTATCAACATATTTCCCTGTAGTGTCAAAGCTTATCTATGTTCAACTACATTCGTTTATTGCACCTGTACCCGTCTACAGTATTTAGTATTTACCCGTGTAGGACTGATACTAAACAGCGAACAACATTGACCCAGATATCCAAATAGGTTGTTTGATTAAGATCCTAAGTGGAGCGAACGGTGTACACCCAGATCTACCCGCGCATTATGCGACGGCAGATCTGGCCTGGAAATGAGAAAACTGATGTGATTGAGTTTGAGTTCGAGTTTTATTACCAGCCAATCAGACTTGATTTTTACAAGAAGCTATGTGCGATTGGTTGAGTACAAATCTCAGGTTCAAACTAGTGCTTGAGAGTTGTAAGATCTCAAAGCCCAGATCTACATTCTTCGCAGATGGGCCAACGTTATACACAAGCAAATCAGGTATGCTGTAATCAGACTAATGTTGTAAATTATGTGCATTTTGTTCTTTTTTTATTGAAAGAATTATTCTCTGAAAAGAAACCAAACCAAACCATATTTCGTTTGTTCCGTTGAGCGCGATTTAACTTACAGTAAGCTTGAATTTACCTTAGTTCTCTACAGCAAGCTTTTCTTGTGTATTATAAAGTCGATAAAGCGGATATATGTATATATGTGTGTGTGTGTGTGTGTGTGTGTGTAGTCTAGCACATAAGTAAATAATAAAATTAATACCCTTAATTGCAATACAGTCTTACCCTCTTTATTGTCATACAATCAAGAGCCCTATATCCATCTGCTTGAAACCACTGACGCTCCACGACAACGGCGGAGCGTACACAAAATAATTTAAATTTTTAGTTGCATCATAAATAATGACACATAGATACATTGTACGGAATTGAAAAGCTTTTGGACAGGTGATATACATTTTTCATGAGTTTAACATAAAAACAACAATCAAGAGATAATGTATATATATTTTCAAGGCTGGATGAGATAAGTGAGATCATAACTAGCTGTGTTTCATAATAACATACAATGGAAAAAAGCTGCTGATTTGTTGACGTCAAGCATAAAAAGATACCATGCCCAGCTTTAGAAAAGTTGCTGATTTACAAAGTTCAATTAACGATGATAACAGTGAAATAAGCAGCAACAGCTTTCAATGAAAGATGGTTAAAACAGTGCAGTTTGTAAAAGGAATAAATTACATATTTGATGCGGATAAATAAACGAATTTATAAAGTGCTAAAGTGCATAAACGAATACAAGTACATTCTGACAGTGATAGTTGTCTTCTTGAAATGCTCTGAGGCTAAAAAAAAAAAAAAAAAAAAAAAAAAAAAAAAAAAAAATGAAAACTAGAAAGGGGGCTGACGTGCACGATGTTTTAGAGCAATTATTAAGGAGCGAAAACCTGAAACGATTCACTTTGATGAGAGAAAAGACTTTTACAAAAGGAATCTTAAGTATTTGTTTGAAAAATGAAAACATTTAGTACTTTTCAGCTCATTCATACAAAAAGGTTAAGGTAGTGGAAAGGTTTAAGAGAAATATAAAGACTAGAATCAAGAAGTATTTCACTAAAAATAAAACCAAAACATGTGTTGACGTTTAACTTAAGCTACTGGAAGGATACAATAACACTCAACATAGATCAATAGACATGACTCCATTTAAATCAAGCAAGAGTGAAAACATGTCAACTGTATGGACCAATGTATCAATGTATTCAGTTACTTGACAAATGATATATTTTGAGCGACTAAATTTACAATTGGTTTACATGGTCAGAATTGTAAAATACCAAGCAATGTTTGAAAAGGAGTACTTTCCCAACTTAACGGTGAAAGTATTCAAATTCAGACAAGTAATTTTAGGTGATCCAGTCGTTTATAAACTGGAAGATTTGAAGGGAGAGAAAATAGGACATAGTTTACGAACAAGAGTTGCTGTAAAACTCGAAATACTCGTATAGGTTTGAAGAAACAAAATCGTGAGTAACAAATCCATACAATCTATACTAATACGAAATATAGTAGTATTATACAACCCTACTGTAAGTATTGTGACCCCACAAACTTGCAACCCAACGAATAAGAATCAATATCGGATAAACAAGATGACATATATAAAGCTGAACAGATTTTCAAAAGAAAACGGATGAAGGGCACAAAGTATGTACTCCTTAAATGGAACCGATAAGATGAATCGGTTCAAAGTTGGGAACCAGCTGAAACTTTTTATGTCATTAACAAAATTGAGTATCAGGAATATGGAAGAAACAGCTCATCAGAAAATGAATGAGTTAAAACATACACGGTATGCTAATTTGTGTTAATTACAAAAGCAGAATAAGAAAAGATAGTGCATCCAAAACAACACCGGTAAATAACAAAATGGCACACAGGGACAGCTTGATAAGGCGACTACAATGTAGACTGTATCCTAACAAGGTAATAAATTACATCACAGGGGAAATGAAAAGAGATTTAAAAAAAAGAAAATACAGTACTTGGAACGCCTTTGACAACATTTGAAACGTACGATACGAAACTAGTTAGAAACGACACGAAGACGAGATGGCATGATTAAAAAGACTGTTCAGAACAGTACGATACGGTTCGAAACGGGTCGCTGACCAGGTCAACGTGGAAACAATTTGAATGTTTGTTTTCAATGTTTAGAACTTAAAGTTTTCCTAATGGAATTTACAACAAAATAAATTAAAATTGTTAAAGTTGAATTAAAGCAGAAAACTGAATTTCAATAACTTCAGGTGGCTAGAGGCTGGAAAACTATCATGAATCGGTACGGTACGGTATAAAGCACTACATATACGGACAGAAGATTGATGGACGATTAGAAATGGTACGTAGCTGGAACGATGTGATAGACCATTGAAACGATCAGAAATCGTACGGTACGGAAACGATAGCTACAAAAATTGTTTAAAACTACACGCTAGATTATGAAATTTAAGTAAAATGAAAGATAATGAAATTTTTTTTAACTGGTGTCAAATTTTATACAAGTAAGGCACATAAATGGTGTTAGCGTCATGTCAGCTTTACGCATACACACAATTAACTATTTATTTTGTCGGGGCAAAATCTTTAACCATGTACAACTTTAAAACGTCCATAAAACCTTCAGTCACAAAGATTTACCACAAAATTGTCCAAAATCAATTAATATAGGAAGACTTTAAATATCATATGGATGAAATCTAGTACACATTTCACAGTGTGTAGATATACAGATTTTGAATATTTTCCTAACTTTCATTTGAAATCTAGTAGCAAATGACTTAAACAACACTAATAAATGGTACAATCAATATCAGAGATACATTCAGTTTTAAAATGTTACCAATGCATCAGAGGGAACTTGAGAGAGAAAATGGAAAAACGAAACATGAAATAGCAGATATGTAAAGTATGTGTAATACCAGCGAGAAGTGAAATACTATTATAGTGTATGAAATGAAAATATTAAAGACCGAATCAAGAAACAAGAGTCATTCGAAGGAATTACGCTCTACTTGGCGAAAAGAAGTTACAGGACTTAAAGATGAGACCATTTCTTCCTTTTAACTGCTGTGTTGAAACAATCTCAGATATTTTTAGCCCCTTCACAGTTCATTAACTGATAGCAAATGGTCTTTTACCTCACAAAATTGTTACTTAATCTTTAGCACTCCTTTTATCAGAGGATATAATAGCGTAGCATTTCAGAATTAGAATAGTGGTACCTTTACGACATACATACATACATACATACATACATACATACATACATACATACATACATACATACATACATACATACATACATACATACACACACACACACACACATATATATATATATATATATATATATATATATATATATATATATATATATATATATATAGATTCAGTACATAAATGCAATGCAGCTAATATAAATTATGTACAAATCGTATTGGCACTGAAATACTAAAGGTTTTTGGAGAATAATAGTTTGAAGGATATTATGTCATGAAGAGAAAATGTGGACAGTACCTTAATTGATATTGAACTGAGTGGTAATGAAAGGGCAAACAAAATCTAAGCTAAACAAGCAGATTGATTAGTACAGAAAGCAGATTTGAGATATACAGGAATTGTTCAGACACATTCAAAACCATATATATGTATAAATAAGCCACAAAAACAGTAAGGGAGAGATCATATTATATACCTAGTACTTAACAGTATTTATAACCAATCAAACAGAGGAAAACAGTGAAACTAATATTGTAGTAAAAGTTACATGCAAAAAATGAAACTGGAAGACTATGGTACTTTACATTCTCAACTAGAACAATGACAAGAAGATTCAAAAAAGAAAGCTAACCGTATGATAGAGAAGTTAGAAAAATAATAAATTATTTTAGTACAAAAATCACTGGCCTGATGAACAAGATAACAGTTAACACTAATAGAGATGCAGAAAAGAAGTGACCTAATAGAGATAACCAAAACTATAGGGGACGTCAAACACAAAATGAACGTGAATGTCAGCATGACTAGATCTATGAAAATAATTTACAACTTATCTATTACAGATTTCAGTGAGATTATTAAAACGATAAAATACATTACATTTATTAAATTTCACAAGAAATTACTTACACAGTATGAAACTGATACAAAGGAGAATGTTGATCGAGAACCGGTTAATAATATAGGTGTGGTACAAGGTAGTTACTGATAAATTAGACAAAACAATTAAACTTATGAGAAAAGATTCGATTATTTAGAACAAACGTTTACAACGGAAAGAGAAGCATTTAAAACTGAAATAGATTAAAACACTCTTGTATTAAGTGGTAGAATTGATACAGTTAAATCTATATTACTACAAGACAATGTGACATGAAGCTGAATGTATTCAAATAGACCTTCTTTCAGAGGACCATTTAGGAACGAAACTGACCGAGGAGTTCCATACTTTCCTTTACCAAGTACCATAAACTGTCTTCACTTCGGTGTAAGAAAAAATAAACAGCTCGCCCTGTCTATAAGCCTATACGATCTTTGGTTAGTTAAAGTTTGGAAAAACGTCTACCACAGCAGAAATAAGGAGAAGAAGAGGGTGTGGATTAAAAATGTGCGAAAAAACTAGTGCTTGTATTCTTCTCTTTATTACAATGAAAAGTTAACATGTATATTTTATTTCAACCTATGTT
This sequence comes from Margaritifera margaritifera, assembly GCA_029931535.1. Taxonomy (NCBI): domain Eukaryota; kingdom Metazoa; phylum Mollusca; class Bivalvia; order Unionida; family Margaritiferidae; genus Margaritifera; species Margaritifera margaritifera. The sequence continues at coordinate 3,780,000 of JAQPZY010001684.1, forward strand.
CTGACATTTAACATTTTCCCCTACGATTCTGTTTTCTTCCATCAGTTCCACATTAACTTTAGGGTCATTTAGTTCAATCTTTGCCCAATTTTGCGTTGTTGCAGACGAAAAGATTCCAAAAATTAAAGCGCCAATCAATAGCAAAGCCACGGCAACGAAAAACACGTTCCTCCACTCCTCAGGTGCACCCTACCGAGAAAAATATAAAAACAAATGTTTAAGAAACAAGGGTAAGAATTTCAGCTCCAAGTAAAAAGTTGTATTCTTACATTTTGTCTATTTCCTTTTCCTAATAAACTGTTAAGTATAGCCCATGACTCTGTGTACTATAACATTTCATGACACTGATTCCATGAGGGGCAACTTTGCATTGGTAAGAAAAAGTGGCAAGATGAACATTGGTTTAGATAAATATGTCGGAATATACTTAATTTGTAAATTTTATATTGGGTTTTCTTTTATTCTTGTAACGTAGAAATGTTTTTGTTTTCAAAACAAGATTTCAGGGTTAATTACAGACGGAAAATTCTTGATTTGTAAAGTTTCTCGAGTTTTTATGAATTTTGAACATTCGCGTCCTAAATTGCTGCGATTTAAAATTACGCGGTATATTTCTAAGTGGTGTAAGAGGTCATGTTTCCACATAAATATTTCATTCGAGTAAAGATATCAAAATTCAGATACAAACATCTTAAATAGGACAGAGATGCCAAACGATGATAATGCTGCTGCTACTAATGATGATGATGATGATTATGTATGTTTGTGGTTCAGAAATAGATACCTTAGGTGTCAGAACTCCCGCAACCTGAGGTGCTATCATGCCCGGCATGTGTCCAATTGCGTTGGTAATTGCGAACACTGTTCCGGCAAATCTGCAAAATGCATGCAGAATTTTGTTTTCAAATACCATGTGTGTGTTTTATTCACGATTTAAATATTATATAGCAAAATGTACAGAGTATGTTGAAGTGTCATGAAACATGTACTAATCTAGGAATAGGAGATGAATAGGTGTATTATTATTTATATTTATAAATTCACGAGGCGTGTTGTTTGAGTCCGGTCGTAATCGAATTATTAGAATTTTGTTTTGGGTATCAAGGAGAAAAAGAAACTGTCAAATAATTATTCAGATATTTTCAAATATTCTTAATTATTCACACCGGAATATGCAAGTTTCATTTTTACATGATTGACACTACTGGCTTTTTAAAAGATGAATATAAATACTTCCTATGCAATAATGCTTTTTCTCGAAGTAATGTTTTAATGCTATTTTTTACGATATGCACAAATTGTCACATTTTGTCAGAACATAACATGTTGTAGTTTTACAAAAAAAAAAGAGGAAATAATGGAAAAAAGTGGCATATTTGTTCCATTTGAAATTATTAGAACTTACTCTTTATGTGTTGGAAATTTATCCCTGTTGACTTCCTTGCAGAATGAAATTGCACGAAACAAATAAATATTACCAACAACTATTTGAAATTCTTACAACTTACTTTTTATGTGTTGGAAATTTACTTTTGTTGACTTCGCTGAGGAATGAAATTTCACAAAAGAAATAAATATTCCAAACATCTATGTCACACAAAAACGCCAAATAATCTATAAATAGATATCTCTCTCGAAAATAAAGAAACCTACGTAATTGTTAATATTTATTGAAAAATATGGCCTTACCCAATGTCCTCGAGCAAAACAACTATGGAATTCGGGCTTACTAACCCATAAGATCATATGAGTCACATTTATTAGGAATTAATGACTGATCTCGTTACACACACAAAGTCCAATGCGTTACATTCATACTCACGGCCCAGCGAAATCCATGTGGTTGAGACAAAGTCCTCCAAAGGTAAGAGCGGCAAATATGGTGCAGATACACAATATGACGACAGACATGGCCCGTAACTCACAAGTGACAAACCCCACTACAACGAGGCAGACACCCATTCCCAGGAATGCTTAGAGAAAAGAAAGGACAAGACATAATTGCTAAGTGATCCGATCTATTCTCAAACAATAGAAACAAATACGGAAATAGTAATATCAGCCATGTCTTCATGCTTTTGGAGAAAAAAATCATAGGGAGACCTATTCATAAAAAGAGTCTTTCTTACTGTCTTTTTTTACCTTCGGACGAGGTTTTCGAATGCAGGTATCCCCCCTTAACAAAAAAAAAAAAAACAAACAAAAAAACAAAAAACAAGCAAACAAACAAACAAACGAACAAGCAACGTAGTGGATGAAGATTATTGAAATGGCCACAGCCCCGTTACTTCTACTGAATAAAACCAAATAATATTTAACAGACCTTTACGTAATATGTATGCTGACTTAGAACATTGCGTGACACCATGGAGATCTGTCACACTAAGCCATGTTTGCATACTTGACATGTGGAAAAGAAACGATTTATTGTAATCCACAGAATATGTACTGTTTTTAAAAACATTTTTGATTGTCAGAAATAATTATTTGGTCATTCTCAGTTGCAAGATTGGTTGTAAAATAAACAAACAGTTTCCTTTGTTGGAGAGTAGAGACAGGGATCAGTTAATTCATCCAATAAGATTGTTTCTCTTCCATAGAAGATTTTATTTTCGAAGTCAATCGAATTTTGTAGTACTCAACTCTATTCCGATTTCTTGTTAATGCAAAGTCCCATCTTCACTACTCTTTGTTCCATATCTACCATTGGCACATCTAACTTCCTAAAAAGGTGCTTTGAACAAGTGCCCTCTTTTGGATGCAAGAATTAATACCCGTAGCAAGCTAATTCATTTGGCCAATGAAGGAACTCATTATACATTTTGGATATTTACTATGACGATTTCCATGGTATTTACATGACTTGATTCTGAAGAAAAACTTGTTTGTGAACGTTTGAATTGAAGAAACTGGCATCGGGCATGTATCGTTGTCTACGGTGGCCGTAATGATTATTCCAAAGTTCACAGCTATCTTCCTAGGTACATAGAATGAGCAATCGGATTAGATCAATTTCTTTCAGCGGCATCCAATTAGATAGCAGGGCGCTAGATACTGTTTAGGTTAGCTACGTGTACATGTGCCTAGTGTCGATGTAGAATAAAATGTATCGAAGACCCTAGACTAGCGAAAATGGCAAACTTCAGGCTGAAGAAAATTGTCAAAGCATACAGTATGGTGAATCTAAATATTGATACTCGTTATCGTATTGGAAATGTATGACGCAATAGTTAATATTATATTATACGCACGCGTTTCTTTATTTTGATATGCAACTTACTAAATTTGAAGATTCATGAATTTGAATTTTATTTATTAATTTTTACGCAATAATTCAAAACTAAATAAACTCTAAATTTGAAAGATAATGACATTCTATTTCAAAAACGTATGAGTTGTGATAATTTTTCTCGGTTTATAATCACTCACCTGAAATTTGTAGTACTCTTCTAGTGGCCAGTATACTCAAAATTCCTTTCCTTGGCAACCAATCAGCTATTTGGCCGGTAACATACATTGCTACAGTCATTGTCACGTACGGCAGAGATGTAAGGACACCGTTCTTATAAAATAATTGAAAGTAGGTCACTTGCGTGAGTAGCCTGAATTAAAATTTGGCGACGTATCAACGAAATGACGATTTTTAGATGAAAAATAAAAAAGGTAAACACAGTCTAGAACAATGACTGTTCTGCTAGTCATGATCAAGATGCAACCGGGATGATCTTTAATATGTATATACGTAGGCTAAAAATGCAAATTTCATCCTCTTCATCTAAGGTGCTTCTGCATGTAAAAGTACTATAGTTTTGGCTAAATAACTTTAAATCTTTTTTTTTTTTCTTACAAAAATGTTTTAAAATGATATTTTAGTACATACAGTTTCCTTCTCGTAAAAAAATTTACATTAGTGTTTTTAGACCAAGCAATTCACAAGCGATATAGTTTTATGTGAATCTGTTTTAATGATATTGCATCAACTAACTCTTGATAAGGTTTTTAACTTTAAGAAAATTAAGAAAACAATTTAGAGAATTCACCCCACCCCACCCTCGCTGTCTCTCCAATTGACGTAAAAACTCTTTTGGGGTATTCTGCCTACTGCATGTACCTCTTTAATATTAAACTTCAGCACTTCTTTCATGAAAAGCGGCAGAGTTATGAGAATGGTAAAGAATGACCAGTTGTGAACAAAATGGGTCACTATACAGGCAAACACTGGTCTAGATGTGATGATTTTTCTCCAGGGGGTAGGATATGTCTGGAAAATAAAGCAAATATTCTAGTCACATTGCAAGTATGCCTGCAATACAAGCCGATTAATAATGATACTTAAAGAAAATAGAAAAAAGCGTGTATAATATGTTTCTCTTAAACAAAACTTGAGGGTGGGAGGAAATAATATCATACAAATTCCTGAATGTACTTATAATTAAATACTATGTATAATTTTGATCTGATACTAATTAGAGTTTAAAGACTCGTAGAACTGTCACACTATATTAGTCAAAATGTTCTCGATTTTTGTCGGATCCCTGAATGCTAAGATTTTATTTAATTAAAACCCTGTCCCAAACGAGTATATGCACATGTTAACATTGTAATTAATTGACCCCTGCCCCTGAATGATTACATGAAAATAAATCTGGGACACCTATTTATATTCTAAATCGTTGGAAATCTCTTTTGTATAAAAGATGATGCACCGATCAATTATGTTTGATCTAAGGTGATAGTACTATATAGGCACAACATCTGACACGGACTCATCTCCAACCCGTGGAAATTCTGTAAAATGAGATCATATAGTCTAGTTTATTTAAATAAGCACGCTGTAAAAAAAATATACACTTTGTCATGGAATATTCTTCAGGTGAAATAGAATAATGGTCAAACTTGTGCATAAAGGTATCTTAAATATGTATGAAGACTATTTAAAACGCTTTGAGACTTCCTGGATATAAATAACTGCAGACCACACGCAAAGGCCGCAAATGCAAAAGTAACTCCCTAATCTGCTTTTAGATCAATTCTGTACAAAAAAAATTAAAACACGAAATCCAAGATAAATTAGTGAAATCAACAGCTGAGTAATTTTCGGAGTACCTACGATATTTTTAGAATGAACTGCCGTTCTTTGAAGAAATAGTTTCTCCGCATAGGTAATCCTGGGATGTACATCAGGGGAGTCAGCGACAAGATATATCCATAGCAACAGAAAAACAATGGTGAGGAGACCTGTTAAACAAAAAGTATAATTTTTTCTTATAAGTAGAATTATTCATCTATACAACTAACCAGAAGCAGACATCTAAAATATTATCTGCGGCCATGCAGGACAATGAGAGCCAATGGTCATCACTGGTGATGATCGTAGCACTGCGGAACTCATAAATTCATTTTACAGTAAAGTTTAGATAAAGCTTTACTATCGCGTGGGCTCGAACCTGCAGCCACCAGAATAAAAGCTAAGCACCTTAAACCTTTTTTTAAGACAACTCGGCCACAGACGCGTACAATAATCAAGGAAGATATGTTGTAATTTTATTGTGGCCGCTATGCTGTACACTGTGTATAAATTTTATACTTGCTTTCGGTACCAAACGGCAGAATGATGCAATTTAATCTTTATATGTTGTTCCTTGCTTGAATGAATATAATGAACAGATACGATAACCTGGTTTATGTTTGTATCTGATCTATTGAACATTATTTTTTAGTAGGAATGAAAATGCATTATCAGAATCACTTTAAAAGGTCTTTAACGATTTAAAGTACATGTGTACATTTGTCTTTTGGAATGACAATTAGTTGACGTCCAAGTTATACCATATATATAAAAGATTGAAGCCCATCCATTATCGAATCCATAGGCACAGAGAAATCCAGATGTCGAAAAGGTCACAATTGTCCCAGATGTAAAACCTGAAACAAACAGCAATGGTACTAAGTCAACAATATATATATATATATATATATATATATATATATATATATATATATATATATATATATATATATATATATATATATATATATATATATTGCACAAATTTATCCGCCTTTGTGTTGTTTGTTATTTTGTCCATAGAGGTAAGTTGTACTTTTAATTCTGGTCACTTGTAAACAGAATGTTTACAAGCATTTGAGTTCAAGACCAGTCTTGTTGACAGTTAGTTTTTTTTCTCCATTTTATTGCTTCGCATCCTGTAATGGTATAGGTCAGGTGAAAATGTGTATAAATAGGGATTTGGTAAACAAATAATTCATTCCTGTTTTAGATCAGACTGTGGAAATCCATTTGAGATCAGATTTTATAGTTTATGCCGTTGAAATCAGATATATTTTGAGAGGAATTATTTACTTAATATATTTATTGGAATTACTAAAGTGCTCATTGACTTTTGAATTAATACATTACTTTGGACTTTTGTGAATTCATTCGTAGACATTCTGGATGGTATCATTGTGTTATATCAGGACATTCAAGACTAACATTCAAGACTATTGGAACTCATTCAGAACATTCTATATTTTTGGACTTGTGACTAGGACATTTAGGATTATTTGGAATTTGATTCACAATATTGTAAGTTTCTCTTGAATTTCACGTTGTATTATAGGGAAATAAATTGGTTATTGATATTAATTACATTGTTGGTTTCACTTTCTTTCTGTTACATATTTTTTAAGACCTAGAGTCGTAACTATATATATATATATATATATATATATATATATATATATATATATATATATATATATATATATATGTGTGTGTGTGTGTGTGTGTGTGTGTGTGTGTGTGTGTGTGTGTGTGTGTGAACAAAAAACTCGCGAAGACTAAACAAAAGCTTCGAGAATGTGGACCAAGCTAAAAGTCTTGAAGAGTGTCACTAAGCAAGGTAAAATAACTTGTCATTCTTACATCTTTTGTAAAATATACGTCTTCCGGAGCAGGAAGAGACACTAACCGGCCTGGAATTTATAAAAACTTCCAAGTCTAAAATAGTGAATTTGCTTCAGACTTGAAATTATGCATCTATGGAGCGAGGTTAACTAATTTAGTCCCTTTTACATTCTCCAATGAAATATTCCTGCAAGTTGTCAAATGTTTAGCTTGAATTTAGCTATGATGTTTGTTTTTTGTTGTTGTTGTTGTAAATTGAGATCTGAATTTGAGTCAAAATTTTTATTATATTGTCTTAATAAAGGATTATTTTTATTGATCTTCGCCTTCCTTCAACTAATGAAGATGAAAAGGAGGCACACATTTGGAGAGCAAATAACGAATCTTAGGAGAATATGCATTTACAGTTAAAATGATAAAAACAGATTTAAATACATTTGAAAGATAAGAGCTGAGACTACGGTCTTAAAAGATTCCAGTCTGAAGAATGATTGCATTTCAGAGGGAAGGCTGTACCATGTCATAGGAGTTCTGGTGATATTTAGAAAATGAACTACGTACAACAAACCTAAAGTTACGAGAAGAAATTAATTGATGATACACATGCATGAAGTTATTGTGAATTTTATATTAACTAATCAAAGAGAAAGCTATCATTCGGTGTTCTAGGGTGGGCCTGCTGAGTGTTTGAAACAGTTTTGTCGAACTGCTGCTTTCATTGTAATCATTAAACACATCGCTGGGTCAATTCAATTGCATGACTTAGTTCTTTTTGCCACAGATGCTCGTCAGAAGAGCAATATTCTATTTCTGGTTGGATATTAGTATGGTATGATGTTTCCTTCAGTATTCTGTTTCTGATGTTTAGGTTTCGTTTGAGAAATTGCAGTTGAATTTTTTGCCTTGTTTGTAATATTGTTAATTTTTGGCTTCCGGTTAAGCCTTTTATTCACTATGACGCTTTGGCATTTTGCATTATCAGCAGCTTTTAGCACTTAGCCGTGTAGATTGTAAGGGAAGTTTGTTTTATTATGCTTCAGAGAGATTCTGATTATATCACATTTGTCTGCATTGAATTATAATATGCACTCACTTTCCTGTTTTTTAAAATAGTTTCTGTGTTGTGTTGAAGTGTCTTTGCATCTGTATTTAACCTGATTATGAGATAAACTATTGTCTCATCAGCAATGAGTCTTAGTTTGCTACGAACAGCTAAGGGCATGTCATCGATATAACACAAAATAGACATGGACGCAAGATGGATCCCAGGGGGGCACCAGATAGGGCATAAGAATATTTGAGTGGATTCCATAGACGAATTCGCGTTGAGATCTGTTGGAAAGAAATGATCTAAAACCAGGTAGAAGATTCTACAAGAGATTGTTACTTTCTAGATGAGTCATAGTATTTGGTACAAGGATGTGTTACATTATTTGGTTACTGTGCATTTTAATGAGATCGGTTTGTTATTTAATGGTTTGTTGTTGTTGTTTTTTGTTTTTTTTTTGCTTCATTTTTTAAGATCGTACTACATTAGATTGTTTCCTGTCTTGTTGAATAATAACAGTATTTAATGATGCCTGTATACCCGAGGTAATCATGAGAGAAATTTAATGATTTAGTTCTTTCAAAATAACGGATAGGGGAGGGGAAATTTGATCAGGACAAGCAGCTTTATTAAAGTTCAGGTTAGAGAGTAAAGTTTGAACACCGCTGTTGTTCATCATTATGTTACTTATGACCTTGACATTTTAAGTTAGGAAATCTCTTTAGATTTTTCTGTTCACACAAATCGTTCAACTTGAGTAGCTTCGGGGTAGTGAACACTGCTTTGAACTGTTTATTTCGGACAATAGTTTGTCCTTTTGGATATGTGTTTTCGATTCCATTTTCTTTCAAAAGGGCAATACCAATGTTTTCTGTTTTGTTTTGTTTAATTTACGTATATAATTGTTTGTTATTTGATTTGGATCGTTTTGTGTTAGAATAGTTTGATTATAATTTTAGTACGCATTTCAGATTCTTTTTGGATATCATGTTTCAGTTGTCGAAGTTGGGTTATGTTATGGTTAGCATTAGTTGATCGTGGATTTAGTTTAATTTTCTGATGCGGTTTATCTCTTTTACGTAATAGTTGCTTAATTTATGGACTAAGCCAAGGTAGATTTAGTTTTGGCATTGACGCCTTAATTGGGATATATTTATCTATTAGTTCATTTAAATTGAATTAAAATGTTTGACACTGTTTATCGGGAGTGTTGTTTATTGTATGGTCAGAAAGAAACTCTTTGTCAAAATAATCTGTATCTTTGTGTCCAGTTTTCCCAGTCAGTTTTGTTTGGGAGTCTTATGTCTTTAACTATTTGTATAAGTCTGCCACGTTTGATATCCATTTTACGAAAATGTATGTCATTATCAGAATTTTCAAGAGCGGGTAAAGTCATGGTTGAAAGGACAAATAATGGACGGTTGTTTAGAAAAAGGTCTAAAGTACATATTTCCTCTGATAGTGGATTGGACCATTTCATGGAGGGAATAATCATGTATCTACAAACCCTAGCTGTTCCAACGTCCGTTCAGCCGTTTGCACGATTCAATATGGCCGCCATTCGTCAAAAAAGAATAATGGCGGTGTGAGATATATTGCATGACAATTCAATTCTGTAAACATTACATTTTATCCCTGATTGATACTATTAACCTATAGTAGTTTAGAAGATTCGAAGCGGACTTGTATATATCTGGCAACTATCCTCGTCCTTCTCATTCGCATGTAACTTATTTAAAGTCGACGATTTTCGTGTAAAAACTTGCAGACATATTTCTGCAGCACTGTTTAAAAAAATGTTAAATATTCAGGTTATAAAGATATAAATCAATATATGTTATTTAGTGAAATTAACATAGGTGTCCGATGCTCATACAGGAGAGCTCAAACAAACAAAACCTACCATGGTAAGTTTGGGATGCTTTAAACGTGGCTTACGCATCACTGCTGTCTAATAGGTTAGTGGTCTACTGGGCTAACTAAATAAGCTGTGATTGACTGACAGTTCTCGACATGCCAATTTAGTAATAGTTGCCCCAATCTCCTTCCTTTTGGCGAATTACTACCTCGGTGCTTTTGAGAAAATGCTACTTACATGTCAGCTTAAAGTGTATATTTCAGCATGAAATTGAGCCAAATTATCGTCATCAAAATATTAAAATGTTTTCTGAGTCATTACTGGGTAAAAACAAAAACTAGGTAAAAAGAAAAAGAAGGAAAAGGAGGAAAGAAACCAACGAACATATAAGTGAATGAAGAATTTAAGTAGGACAGACAAAATGAATGAATGAATAGTTACTGAATGTCTGATTTATTGATTGATTAGTGTTTAACGGCTCATCTGATATGCAGACGAAATGCTGCCAATGGCCCATCTGATAAGCATACGAAAGGCTGCCAATGGCCAATACATGAGAGAATGTTTTAAATTGTTGTGAGATAGTTATCAAGCAGCATATATGCTCTTCTAATTTATCCTTATATGTCGAATGAATTACGTGCTTAAGTCATGAAGATTTAGTCATTTACGCCCTAAATTAAGCCTTCTGCTTTCTGCTGCTTTTTACTTGCTTGAAGTAGAACATTAAGCTCCTGACGGGGTCTTGAAGTCTTGCCTCACTGGACAGTTTTTGTAAGAAATATGGGCAAATAACCACTTTTTGTTTACTAATTTGCGGCAAGCGGCTCTTAGCGATGAAACACGCTTGAATCATCAACACGACTGAACCATACGTGGACGTGTAGATAATTAGCAACGACAGGCAGGACGCAGAAGTTTCCGACTCTACTTGTAGATGCTAGGGCAAACAAGAACCATGTTTCATAGAACAGGAGCTTCTACGAAGTCTTCGACAGGGGCTCGATCTAGCATTAATTAAGCTAGGTAGAAAAAACACAACAGATCCTGTTGCGAGGACTAAGTCAAATCTAGGCCTGTTCAAATAAAGTTATACAAGATATCAGAAAGATCTTCATGTGGCCATTATAAGCTTTGCCATTATGCCTTATTATGTTAGAACTGATGGAACGGTACTCTTCGGTTAATATGGGTGCTGATCAAAAAGCAAGCTTATTGTAGACTCAATGCATGCAATGGTGTAATGCTTTTACCATTGCATCAGCGTACAAAAACCTTCCACTTTATCATCAGGGGCCTTCAAGAGGTTTAGATTCTCTCTAAAAACTATGAAGGACACATTTCCTTCACACGGCTTTCCCTAAAAAGTTTTTTTTTGTAGTAAGTGTGTCTGTCAGGCTTTCATTAGGAGAGGATGAAACACATTCAACCTTGGTTTTGAAATGTTCTGACGTGACCGAACTGTAATCTTGCACATCTCTCACCAAAGTGGGATGATCATTGACCAATTATTGTAAATTCTTAAAATGTCAATTAGAATTATTTGGCAAATCCAGTTCTACATTTTCTTTAGGACCTGGGAAATCAGAACTGTGGAAGAATAAGTGCAACCGTTAATCTCTTAGCAGCTGATCGACAAGATATGCAAGACCCAAGCTTCTGAATCCGATACTGGCGACTAAGGGCAGAATTTATAATTCCACCTCTTGCAGATAAATCTGTCATCGGACGGCTTAAAGGAGCAGATGTCTATTGAAAAATAGAATGATGGAAAGACCAGACTTTGTGCTGTGTTTTCTTTCTCATCACTAGGCATCCACTAACAACTTGTGCGTGTGCCAGACTTGCAACATGAGTTGGCGAATGAGCACCAACGGACAACAGAGAAAGCTCCCAAAGCAAAAGACGGCGGTCTGGTGATTTTGTACTCTTTGCTTGCAGAGTTATTTGTCAACTTCAGACTTGTCTAACAAAACGAACAATTACTTGCCACGTATAACATTTAGCACAGTTTAGAACAATAACACAATTTAGAACAATAGCACAATTGAAATTACCTTGCTATAGCCTCTATATTAAGCACATCTGTGTGTTGAAGTCTCTCCTGTGGATTTAACTACTTGCCATATGAGGACAATTATGCAGTATAGATGGATCCCCACTTGTCCGTGCATACCACTATATCAGGCTGGAGTGGTGTCCATAGATACTCCTACCAAAAGCAAATTGTGATCTACCTATATACGCAAGAAAACCTTCCAACTGCGTGTTATTAGAATTATGTGGTCCACCTGATACAACAGGTTAGCTGTTGCACTAAATAGAGCAAGTAACACAACGACTGTTTCGTGTCATTCCATTGCTTGTACAGGACAAACTCGTCAATTCGACGATTCATGGTATTCGTTCTGAAGGGAAACAAACCAGGTTCAAATAAGTAACACCATTTTATTCCATGATGGTAGACTTGGGAGAACAGCATATTTTGTAATCTCTGTGTTGATAAAGTTTAATTGAAGGAGGCGAGATGTAAAACTGTATACATCTCAGAGTATAATTGCGCTTGTCATGTGTTTCTGCAGAGCACTGTCCAGATATGGCTTGGCGAATGCCGAAGACCTTGACAGGGAGTTGGACATCATGCAATCTATGATCTTTAAGCAGACCCGAGAACATAGGTTTAGGCTGAACCGTATCTCTCGAAAATGGTACACCTTCCTCTGGAAGCCAAATCTTGAGTATTTACAGCATGACTAGTGAATAGAAAAGCGAAAGTAGGCATCTATAGCGTCTAAAAACTGAAAACAAATATGCCTCTTGTTCTAATTGCTGTTAAGATTGAAGCAATCGTTTTCATCTTGAGCATGACTCTGCGATTGCAGAGTGTAATGTGTAATGCAAAGGTGTGCAAATATCTAAAAGAATCTCAGTGAATGAAAAATGCAAAAACTAATGTGCTTAAGATAAAAATTATATCAGAAAATGTATATTTGAGCCTGATCAATGAGTTGAATAAAAATGAAGAAACAAATAGCGACAAAATCTTTCATAGATAAAAATGAATAAATTTACATTATCAGCATGACTATTATATGAATTTTTAAAACTGATGGTTTTTCCCTTTTTCTACTCCCCAGGTCGCCTAGAGGAACTTGTTTATTTTTTACCTTAATTATTTCATGGAAGCAAGTGGAATTTTTTTTTTTTTTTTTTTTTTTTTTTTTTTTTTTTTTTTTTTTATTTTTATTTTTTGTTTGTTTGTTTGTTTGTTTTTTGTTTTTCTGTTCTTTTGTTAGCTTTTGATTGCTTGATAAATCTAAATATTTCAAAAATACGTTTTCTGTCCCCTTTATTTTCGGACACATACATTTTATCATGGAATAATAGCTATTCAGATCATGTCTACTCCATTGCTCAGCCGATTCATGCGTAAAACATCTTATAAATAAGTATTTTCTAATGTTATGCCGTTTATTAACATGGTATATCAGGACCAGGAAGTATTTTAATGAAGAAAAAATATCTTATCACAAATTGTTTTGGGCCACTCTTTTGAAATTTTCGTGCTAACACACTATGCTAAAGAGACCATGTTGGAATATGACGTCATACGACAAAATGGTAGCTCTGTCAGCTTGTGTCTATAGCTGAATTCACGCAGGGCATCCTGACTTCACTTTGTGCCAAATCGTTGGTATGATATTTCTGCATGACTCTTATGGAAGTTGATCGGGCTATTAATGGTTTGAAGACAGCGATGAACAACACATACTCCTATCGACATGCTCTGGCTTTAGGGTATACCATATAACCTAATTTATCAGGAAAAAAAACAATCCGAGGTATTAATTCCAGGGGTTATCCAAAATTCAGTACAACAGATAATGTCCGGTCTCACCTGGTTGATAACCTGGTGTATATGTGTATTTGTATTAACCACTGACCAACAATTCATATTAAGGATAGTTGTCCACTTCTACCCAAATGTAGGCTACTTTTTCTTTTAATTGGTTTTGATTGGTGATGAGGTGGCCAGAGGGATAAAGTATTATCAAACATGATGTACTGATTAATAGATTTATTTATTGTAGAGTCATACAATGTATCTAGTGTTTCATACAATGTATCTAGTGTTTCATACAATGTATCTAGTGTTTCATACAAAGTAGCTGAATAATTTGGAAGTTTATTTAAGATCACGCCCAACATTCATAATCAGAGTTGTTGAAGGAGACTTTATGTTTATACTTTAGGTCGACAGAGTATGATTAAAAAATTGTACCCATGTTTACAAAAAGGGGCAAGTTTATTTCGACCAAAACAGCTCTCTAGTGCTGCTGGAAATAATGCGCTACTGGTTTAATTTTTTGAGGGTCTATTTATCCGTGCAGTAATAATTCAACGCTTTGTTCGTTTTATTATGTGTAACAAGTTGTTCGTTTATTTATGTATAACAAGTTGTCTATTATTGCAATACAAGGTTAGTAACACGTTAATAATATGTGGATCCTAGATGTCTACTTATACAGGGATTAAGCCATCGTAAATTACTATATGTAATCCAATAGCTATTTCTGTTTAAGCTAATAGGTAATTCACACAAAAAATAATACCCATCATAAAAAACGACAAAAATCTGCCTCTTTCTGCTGGACTAGCCCATCGGTTTGCCATGGAAACTGTGACTGGTGAAATAGGGCCCTGGAATGACAATTTGCAAAACTGATCATGGGTGTGAAATGGGCCATTTGAAGAAACTATTTTCTTCATGGGCGACTTCAGTTTAACTATTGCAGGTGTTCCGTTCAATGTTTTCCTCCTAGTGGTAAAGTCAACCAATCAAAACTAGATCACGCGGCACATGATTGACCATTGGTTTCAATCCGGGACTTTTAGTAACCAGAGTTTGCTGTTGTGCCCTAGATTAAGGTATTCGGCCTCTTTTGTCCACTCGGTCCAACAGTAAATATGTACTGGCATATGTTAGCTTTGACATTCGATGAACTGGCTTCTAATCTGGGCAGGGGGAGTCTTGCACTTGCAGCCGCTTTACGCATTTGATTTTGGGATAAAATCTGACATTATGATCGACTAAATTTGTTTCGGAAAACTTTAACATTAACCAGTACAGGAATAATAACTAGTCATGGACAGCAACCGAATGTGTATACACTTGCAAGTCCTGTAATATTTGCGAGGAGAATTAAGGAGGTAACATAGTACGCTTAGTGCTGACTATTGTATGAAGACAAACTGAGTGAGGGAATAACAGGGTATTATATAGTGCTTGTAGTGACTTTTACACTTTCAATTCCAGTAATACGTCTGAAAAAAATGCTATGTGCGTATATATATATATATATATATATATATATATATATATATATATATATATATATATATATATATATATATATATATATATATATATATATATATATATACCGTTTGCTCTTACACTAGCTAGTCCTGTGACGATTCTAAGTGCAAAAGTAAGGTAGACATTTGTTCTGGTGGCTACTGGAACAAGCAGACAGCAGGCAGCAGTGACGACCGTGCAGACGGTGATTATACGCTTGCCTCCGTACCGGCCGGCGAGCCACGCTCCCGGGATTTGGGTTAGAATCACGCCGTAGAAGTAGCATGCAAGTAGGGACGATTGTAACGTTTTGCTCCAGTCAAATTCTGCTCTCTGTCAGTACAATTCAAGTATCAGTTAAAATGCTTTTTCATGCATCTGATTACAGAAAATAATTAAGAAACAAGTATTCTTAACATTCGAAAATAAGCATTGCCTAATTTCTCCATTCATTATCTTTGTATAGCTTATTATCAAAGATGGCTTTTTGTAAAGGTAGGTTTATTTTTAGGGGAAAGAAAAATATCAGTTACAAACATTGGATGAAGGGATGGGGATCCTGATGTTAAAAAGCATTCTCATCTATCTATCTATCTATCTATCTATCTATCTATCTACATACATACATACATACATACATACATACATACATACATACATACATACATACATACATACATACATACATACATACATACATACATACATACATACATACATACTATTAATCAAGTATGTCTGTTACCTATTTTAAAGGACAGGCTTTTACGCATTCGAATGAAAGATTTTGGATAAATATTTTCAAGCTAGGTTTACTTTCCAGGTAGGCCTAAGTTCAAATTTTCGAAGGTACTTGATTAGAACCAAACCCTTGTATTTCAAAGCAAGTCTTTGACATTACATTTGTGTACATTTTGGAAATAAAACCAAAAAATCATAACCTTGACTATATAAAATATAGTTACCTGTAACACCGTTAGGATAGGGACTATATATATACGGCACACTATTTTTGTTTACCTCGTATTCTTGTTCCGCCTCTGATACACTCTCTCTACACGGACTGCTTTCACTTTCGCCTGTATTTGGGGGCTGAGACAACGAATAATTAATATAAATCGATTCCAAGGCAATACTTGCTGGCATCAGAGTAATGTTGTCCATTTGTCCGTACATACTTCTATTGTCCGGCGGTGGTTTCCTGACCATGCACACAATGGCTAGGCTCAGATTGACTCTGTGAGCGTACATTAAAAATTGTACAAAAAAAAGCATGTAACACAGAATCCATCGCTGTGATGCGAAGCATGGGATCTTAACTTCATCCTTATACTCTGAAAGAGAAACATTTTTAATAATAATAATAATAATAATAATAATAATAATAGATGTTGCTGTTGCTACTGTTGTTCTCGTTGTTATATATATATATATATATATATATATATATATATATATATATATATATATATATATATATATATATATTTAATTCCACCACCCATGTGTATATTTACTTTTTAAAACATAAGTAGTAAAAAAAAAAAAAAACTTAATATCATAACCAAAGTAGTATCTCGAAAAAACAAAATCCATTTCCCCAAAAAGTTGATATATTCTGTTTAACAAGATTTTCCAATAAG
This sequence comes from Margaritifera margaritifera, assembly GCA_029931535.1. Lineage (NCBI taxonomy): Eukaryota > Metazoa > Mollusca > Bivalvia > Unionida > Margaritiferidae > Margaritifera > Margaritifera margaritifera. Next base: position 3,796,818 of record JAQPZY010001684.1, read on the forward strand.
ACGTTCAGCAAAATTCACAAAGAATCAATGCAAAACATACCATAATTATTTTCCAAATACTGCAGGGTCTATTACCTTCATATCTGAGAAAAGAAGAATCTTTTTTTTCAATAATTGAATTAGAAGAAGTTTTAGAACTGAATTATTACTTTTTTATATTTTAATTTACGTGAATCCAAAGATCACTAATATCAGTAAGTCGGCATGATTGTGTATTCAAGAGAAACCAAGTGGTTAAAGGTCTTATTCAAGGAAATTTACAAAATACCTATCATGAAAATGAGGATTTTATATATTTAGTAAAATAAAACATCTTTTCACTAGGTTTGATAGCAAATTCCAATACATTTATAAAGTATTGACTACAGCAAGAGACATATAAACAAAATATCCTATTAATTCAACCCTACTTGTCAAGAAAACGACATTTACCTCTCTTCTCATATTAGACCTTATTACATACATACAGACAGTTTTAAAAGTTTTAAAATAATAAATTGAACGGAGAATTCGGGTAACATTTGTCAACTGTTGTTATCAAAGTTTAAATGCACGAAGTCTATAGCTGTTTTATTCACCACAGTGGCTGTAAAGATTATATTCAACAGAGTTGTATTCACCACACTGACTGTAAAAATCACTGTCAAATTACAGTTTAGTCATGACATTGACTGTAAAAATAATGTCAAACGAAGTGTTATTCACCTCACTGACTGTAAAAATCATGTCAAAAGGAGTTTTATTCACCACACTGACTGTAAAAATCATGTCAAAACGAGTTTTATTCACCACATTGACTGTAAAAATCACTGTCAAATGGAAGTTTATTCACCACATTGACTGTAAAAATCATGTCAAACGGAGTTTTTTTCCCCTCCACAGTGACTGTAAGATTATGTCAAACACAAATTATGCGAATGTGAAAGAGTCAATGTGAAAGATGAACACAAATGAATTAAATGTGTAACATCTGACTTTATTCACAGAAGCGACCGCTGAATGTAGAGGTTATTCCTAATGATCAGACAATATTTTCCAACTTCAGTTATTAAAAGGTGTCTAGCAGTTATTTATATCAACATAAGTAGTCAGGATAAGGAGACGCGGTAGCTCAGTTGCTAGAGCGTCGAGATCGTAATCCAAGAGGAGCGGGTTCTATACCCGCCCAACTCAACCCCGGGTCTGTGACCTCAGTGTGTCCTTGGGAAAGGCACTTATCTCCCATTTCTTCGCCATGATATAATCAATAATGTGTTAAAAACGATGTTAAAACTAACAAAAACAGAAAACATTTCTGCTGTAAGTAATCCAAGCTTTTTATACATAACAATACATAACTTGGCATATAAACTAAATAAATAATTGTTCTCATGCTTTCCAATAAAAAGATAATCTTTTTGGTTCCGAGCGTACGTGCGTGCGTGCGTGTGTGCCAATTGTGTACGTGCATAAGTCTGCATACTATCACACAACTCACTCTATATAGTTTTTATATGAATATTTCCAGCCCTTCGCATATGTGTGTGTAAGCATGCGTGTGTGTGTGTGTGTGTGTGCATGCGTGTGTGCGCGTGTGTGTTTTTGTGTGTGCGTGCGCGCTTGTGTGTGTAGATGTGCATAAAGGTTTTTGAATTTTTGTCCACCGGTAGAAGATGGGCTAGATGTAGTTTGTATAAAGGGAAAGGTAAGATGCAGTTAATGGAATTGTAAGTCTGGATAGTATGTACTGATTTACTGCACGTATTTCTAGTGGGTACATACTGAGCTACTGCAAGTATTTCAAGTGGGTACATACTGATTTACTGCACGTATTTCTAGTGGGTACATACCGATTTACTGTACGTATTTCTAGTGGGTACATACCGATTTACTGCACTTACATCTAGTGGGTACATACCGATTTACTGCACTTACATCTAGTTGGTACATACCGATTTACTGCACATATTTCTAGTGGATACATACTGATTTACTGCACATATGTCTAGTGGGTACATACTAATTTACTGCACGTATTTCTAGTGGGTACATACCAGTTAACTGCACGTATGTCTAGTGGGTACATACCGATTTACCGTACTTACATCTAGTGGGTTGATACCAATTTTTCTGCACTTACATCCAGTGGGTACATACCGATTTACTGCACGTATGTCTAGTGAGTACATACTGATTTACTGTACATATGTCTAGTGGGTACATGCTGATTTACTGTACATATTTCTAGTGGGTACATACTGATTTACTGTACATATGTCTACTGGGTACATGCTGATTTACTGTACATATTTCTAGTGGGTACATACTGATTTACTGAATATTTCTAGTGGGTACATACTGATTTTCTGAATATTTCTAGTGGGTACATACTGATTTACTGAATATTTCTAGTCGAAGTTATTTTAAACTCGGTTTAAAGTATTTCAAAAGAATGTATGTTCACCTATGGTCCTTGAAGGTCTGTCTTTGGAGATTAGTCTGTCCTCAATGGTTCTCATATTGTCCTCTACAAGAAGAGAGCGCATTTTTTCTTTATCGAAGTTGTCCATTCTTTATTGCAACTCGCAGTTTAGTCGAGGAGAATATGTATTAACACAGATGGAATCTCGTCGGTGTTTCGTGTTTCTTTTGAGAGGAAAAAAATGGTTTAACTAACATTGACGAAGTGCATGTAATAATAATATACCTTAAAAATGATATCACATAGGATAGTCTACTAAGCCATGCATTTTTGTCACTACACTACTCTCTCTCTCTCTCTCTCTCTCTCTCTCTCTCTCTCTCTCTCCAATTATGAATCTGCGAATCCATTACGGGGATCATGATGTTGAAGAGCTTTGGAAATTCCTTTGGATTTGTTAAGCTTATGGTACATAACTACACAAGAACAAAAAATTCTCACAGGAAAACTGGCATCACGTTTCATACATCCAGACCGAAGTGGCTATGAAATACAAGATAGCTGTCATGATTTTGAAATCTGTACTCCAAAGGTTATGAGAATATAACTGATAATCAAATAAATGCTCATGGGAAATATTTATTTTCTTCATTTGTTTATTCTACTTAGGTAACGATAATAATATATCTATAATACCGCCAATTCGTTAATTTGCATTTACATTGTATGACTGAATATTATCTCTGGGCTAAACTGGTCAAAGAGACATGCTGTGGTACAAAGTTATGGCACACACACACACACACACACACACACACACACACTCTTTGGGTGATATATATGACTGCGTTTTTCACTATGGATACATTATCTATAAATAAGGCTAAAGAGATATGATGTAAAAATGCTCTACTTACTTGAGAATTTGGGCCTTGCTTGGCAAGCCGATTCTCTTCTATCCTTAAACACTTAGACTTGCACAGTCAAACACAAGGTACATTATCATAAGGGTTTATTAGGTCAAATTATCTTATCTTAAACTGTACGATAATTTGACATTCATATCTTCCATTGTAGCCCTGTACAGAGTTGGAGATGCTTTTGTAATCCAAGGGAAGTAACCATAGTTGCCTTCATGTGGGTAATTAGTTGTCTCCGTTCGTATTTCCGTGTAATGTTCACGAATAGATAAATAAATTGGCCTTTGTATTGTTAAGGACACTGTTTATCGTGATTATTTAATATATTTGTTTTATGTTGAACGTAAGTACCCCTCACAAACACTCACATTATCTCTCACACACATTATCCATGCATCCCTACCTATGTACCTACCTTCCTGCCAACCTACCTACCTACATAAAATGAGAGCTTTTTCAACTGTACAAAGTTGTGTATTATTGAGTCCGTCTTTTCTCCAGAAAAGGATTTTGTCAGCATTTAGCTTAACATGCGCTACACTGCAGACAATTTATAATGTTACAAATATTCTGCAATAAATGAATTCTGTAGGACCACAAAATGTGTGCATTGGACATTACTTTTGTCTGCATTTCCTAAAGAAATTTACTGTGTTTATTTATTAACGAGACAACCAAAAGAAACGTTCAGACGTACGTACCTTCAGGCAGATAGATACCATGTTTGGTTGTTGGATAATTTCTTCACATTTTATACAATAAGAAATTCGCATAAGCTTTGAACCTATCCCTCTACGGCTTAAATGAGTGTGTGTGTGTGTGTGTGTGTGTGTGTGTGTGTGTGTGTGAGAGAGAGAGAGAGAGAGAGAGAGAGAGAGAGAGAGAGAGACAAAGGGGGGACGGGGGGGCAACTGAGTTTATCCTTATATATCTGATATAATTTGTACCCACTTATTTCTGGTTTTGTTTTAGTGCTTTAATAACAATACATTTTTATTATTATAAGTCTATGATTGCTTGTATGATTACTTTTGAACCGAATCTAATAACTTAAACTTTCAATATACACGAGACCGATGTCTAGCGATTTCCCCGTGATCGCCTCTAACTCAAGCTTAGTGTTTCTTAAGTGCAGCGTGGCATATCACGACCACTTAACACTGGGTTTGGATAATTTATTGCTAAGTGCTTCCTCAGCGCTAACAACACCAGCTTACAGGTCAAGCCAGTCTTGTTGTTGCAGATGGTGTACACAGGCATAGGAAAATTGAAACGTTGTTGTCTTATATTTTAGTGAAAACTGAGGAGAGGTTCGCACTTATCCGCATGGTAAGTGGAATATTTAATAGTACATGTATAATATATGCAGTCTGTATTGTACGTAGACTTATACATCATACATCACAACCGAGCGACAGTAGGATAAATCAATATGAGGGTAAGTGGGGATATTTTGTATTGCTTTGAGCTCAACTGGGTTGTGAACAAATACTTAAAAGTATGGATTATTATTCAACTGTAGAGCATGCGCCCTATCCTTACAGTCTAAAGTAATAATTCATGGTGCATGCTGTATATTTAATGTTTGCCTTATATCTTGTTACTAAAACACAGGCTTCAGCTATTTTCAGCATAGAATAAACAAGAGGTTCACGCACTTATCCGCACGGTAAGTGGAAAATTTAATAGTACATGTACAATATATGTAGTTTGTATTGCACTTAGACGTGGGCATCACTAGCGTCAGTAGGATAAATCAATATGAGGGTAAGTGGGGGATATTTGGATTGCTTAGGGCTCCATTGGGTTGTGAACAAATACTTAAAAGTAATCTACTAAGAAAGGATTATTATTTTATCGTAGGACATGCTACCTATCCTTACTTTGTAAGTAAGAATTTATGGTACATGCAGGGCCTTTCAGGTTGGGACCAGATTGTTACTGAAACAAAGGCCTTACCTTGTTTTCAGCATAGAAAAACCAAATTATGGTAGTGGCCATTTTTGGTCACCTATGTATATCGTACTCTAAAGGTATCTACACCTAGCCTGAGGTAAACACAATTTTGAACCTAAGTACAAGCCATAGGAGATAATACATGCACACAGAGTAATAATACACGATAAGAATTCCGAGGCAGTTTATTGTGGCTTATGATTCTTCATGTACACGCATGTTGGGCTTTTCATCAATCGATCTGTTATGTTGTTGCATAGAGTGTACCGGTCATCTAATAGAGTCGGTACTTAATTTGTACGTTATTACATTATACTAAGGTAAAAAGTTATTTAATATCCAGTTATTTGTACCTAATTTAAGATAATATAGTCAATTCAGTAGGCACGCCCAAGTAATATTTATTTATTTGTTTAAAATATGTTTATATTGTTGTTTGCTATTTTAGAACAAAACTTAAGCTCGAACCTAACCCTTCCAATTGCTGATTAATGCTATCTCAATATTTTATTAATCTGTAGGGATTAAGTGTAATTTTAATGACAGAAAAGGTTTCACTCCTGTATAAAAATACATTGTATAAGTCATTATATGAATATTTTACATTTTATTTAAGAGACTTTTCTGTGATAATCAGTGGCGTACTAAGGGTAAATTGCGCCCTGGGCGACGATGATGGCCCATTGGGCAAGAATACGAGGCCCGAATTTGTATAATTGTATCAGCTGTTTTGGCGCCCCAAGACCTCTGGCTCCCGGGGCAACCGCCCTGTCCGCCCCGCCCCCCCCCCCCCCCGTTAGTACGCTACTGGTGATAATGTAACGTTGTTACACTTTATATTTTCTGATTTTTACTTTTGCTTTGATCCTGTGCTAAGTCTCATAGTTCCCAAGACGTGATTTCTTGAGGATATTGATTTTGTTAAACAGTTTTCATCGGACATTGTATGTTATTAGAAACTTAAGCTGATAATAATGATAACATTGTTTTAAGAGATTATGTTAATATCAAACATATTTGTAGAAGTTGAAACAATAGATGTCTAGTAGCATTGTTCTGTATGCAAAATCTAGTATTACTAAACGCACATCAGTTTTGAAAAGCAACATCACTGAATATTTGTGGATAAAACTGAACCATTCTTCTTTTATTATACGTATGATATTGTTATTTTTTTAAATTTTATTTTTGTATTTAACCCACCGAAGTGTTCCACATACAATAGGAAGTGAAATAATCTCCCATCAACTCTTGAACAAATTCAAAATGACATGTCTAAATTTCCCACATTGGGTGAATTTTTATTGGGGATTGTATTGCTCATGCTAGATTTTTTTTGTTTAGATCTACAATGAAAATGAAGTATAAAATGGTTTATATGATTTTTATGCATCCACTATGATAGCAGAAGGGATCATATTGCTTTGATGCAGTCCATCCGTAAGTCCGTCACGAATCCATTTTAGCTGTACAGCACAAAAATACTATTGAACTTTAAGCCATTACATTTTACACGCTTTATCATGTTCATGAGTAAGATGACCCGACTGCATTTTACACGCTTTATCACGGTCATGTTTAGATAACCCCACTTGTTTGTACACGCTTTATCATGGTCATGAGTAGATAACCCCACTTCATTTTACACGCTTTATCATGTTCATGAGTAAGATGACCCGACTGCATTTTACACGCTTTATCATGGTCATGAGTAGATAATCCCGATTCATTTTACACGATTTATCAAGGTCATGAGTAGATTACCCGACAGCACTTTACACGCTTTATCATGGTCATGAGTAGATAACCCCGCTTCTTTTCACACGATTTATCGTGGTCTTGAATAGATGACCTAATTATATTTCAGATCATCGCAAGAATTTAAATATTTTTTTTTTACACATTAATTTTGTTCTATTTGAAAGAGAGCCGCGGTATATCAATTGACAGAACGCCCCGGATTCGTAATCCAAATGACTGCATGTTTTTGATACCCGCCTAGGCCAGCCTGGGTAGGTGTTCTTGGTTTGGCCTATGGAAAGACACTTAGCTCCGATTTCTTCGGCATCATATATCTATAACGTCTTAAAGCAACCGGAGAAATACGAATATGGAGACAAATAGAGAAAAATTTAGTAGTAAAATTATTATCAGTCGATAAACCCAGTTATGGCTAAGACTATATTTAATATAAACTATCATTTAAAAAATGAAGGTTAAGGAGATTTATCATATATTTGAGACCGGGCAGTATGAAAAAAAATGGTTTAGAGAACAACTCAAAATTGTGATTTGTAATGACTGGTCAGAGGTTGTAGCAGATGATGAACTCTGACAGTTCTGTGAGACAGATCTAGGTAAACTATTAAAAATAATGGTATGCTCTTACATTTTCCTTTGCTAACACTTTCACTTGTCATCTTTTACAAATAATTCTCCTCTCAGCTGATTTATCGGTGCGTGGCAACGTGAAATTTGAAATGGCCACTAAAGTTTTCAGGTAGGTCGCACTGTCGCACAAAAAAATTGATAGGTACCTGGAGCGCTGTCATAAATAAGTTCCAAACCAATGGTTATGAATCTATAGAACAGAACAGAAACTTTATACGGACTTAAACTATACAGTTTCTCATCCATCAGCATGAAGAAAAATATGAGAGAAAAAAAAAAAAACAATTATATATGAAAACTTCACAAGTTAAATGGGTGACAAGCATGCAGTAATCCATTGGTCAGCGATCACCGGACATAGGCCAATAGAACTCACCAGGTAAATTCAAATAAATTTACATACACGCTGAAATACCTACATTAGTTAAAATGTAGGGCTGTTCTGTTATCTGTCTACAAACCCTAGAATGCGTCCAGGCTCAATTTGTAAAATGTATGGTAATGGAATTTTTTAAATTAATGCACAAATTAATACTGAAAAATATCTCACAAAAAAGTGGCAAACAGTTCCCTATCCAGCGATTTGCTTGTTAGTCATATTGGTATTAAGAGTGATTTGTAATTAATATTTTTTTACGATCTATACCTTGGTGAAAGATGTTCTGCTGTGTTCTTCCTTGACATGGTTAAATTTTACCCGTGTGCCATACAGATAAAGAACCGCTGCCCATAATCATCGTTAAAAATGTAACTCCAATTCAGACAGGTCTGAAAACTTTGACTCAGTGAATAACAAACACCGCTAATTACGCACCCTCCTGTTCATCCTCACCAATTACCACAAGTAAACAAAAATAATGAATAAAGCTAATTAAAAAAAATAAGGAAATTGGAAACTCCACAAGAGCTACCAGATATGATTCATCCTTGGATGACTTACCAGTACGTACTTGAGAATTGACTGGGTGGTAATATTCTCAAACAATACAGCCATCTTGATTACCTAATTCACAGGCTAATTTACCAGTACGTACTTAAGAATTGACTGGGTGGTAATGTCCTCAGACAATACAGCCATCTTGATTACCTAATTCACAGGCTGATTTACCAGTTCGTACTTAAGAACTGACTGGGTGGTAATGTCCTCAAGCAATGCAACCAGCTGTGATTACCTTATTCACAGGTTGATTTATCAGTACGTATTTAAGAATCAACTGGGTGGTAATGTCCTCAAGCAATATAGCTAGCTGTGATTACCCAATTCACAGGTGTATTTAGCAGTATATATTTAAGAACTGACATGGTGGTAATATACTCAGGTAATACAACCAGCTGTGTTTACCCAACACATAGGTTGAAGTTAGTTGGATCAGTATTCTGGTAAATGAGATTTATATTTTCCCATCCCTATTGAAACACATTTTTACATTTCACTGAAACAATTTTCTATTGTTAAATCTATTTTTATTTTATTTTTGTAATTTTTGATTGATAGTAAACACCAAATTATTATGAACGGTTTTTTTCTTCTTCTACCGACTGTGAATTGCCTTTTAAAATTATAAAACAAGAGGTGAAGGGGAATAAACTATTAAGCCAAAGTGGTACAGTACCAATACATTTTGAAATATATGTGTGGAGTAAAAAGAGTATATTGTATTATTAAGTGTCAGCCATGCATATACATTAAAGTCGTCTACAAGCAGTCATACTATTTATCCAAAAGATTTTTATAAGAAAGTTATGTATTCTGGTTTTTCTTTCTTTTTGTTTTGTACAAAATATGTTAATTAAAGCATAAAAATTAATTACATTAGCACATTACAAAATTATTAGTAAATCAAATGGTCCTTGTTTGTTTGTTCGTTTGCTGCTGTTGTTTTTCTTCTAATTATTATATAAGATGAAGCGTCGTCATCAAATCAGGTTGATTTTAATTGATACATAAGATGAATCGTCGTCTTCAAAGCAGGTTGATTCTAATTACTACATAGGAAGAAGCGTCGTCATCAAAGCAGGTTGATTCTAATTACTACGTAAGATGAAGGGTCGTCATCAAAGCAGGTTGATTCTAATTACTACGTAAGATGAAGGGTCGTCATCAAAGCAGGTTGATTCTAATTACTGCGTAAGATGAAAGGTCGTCATCAAAGCAGGTTGATTCTAATTACTACGTAAGATGAAGGGTCGTCATCAAAGCAGGTTGATTCTAATTACTACGTAAGATGAAGGGTCGTCATCAAAGCAGGTTGATTCTAATTACTACGTAAGATGAAGGGTCGTCATCAAAGCAGGTTGATTCTAATTACTACGTAAGATGAAGGGTCGTCATCAAAGCAAGTTGATTCTAATTACTACGTAAGATGAAGGGTCGTCATCAAAGCAGGTTGATTCTAATTACTACGTAAGATGAAGGGTCGTCATCAAAGCAGGTTGATTCTAATTACTACGTAAGATGAAGAGTCGTCATCAAAGCAGGTTGATTCTAATTACTACGTAAGATGAAGGGTCGTCATCAAAGCAGATTGATTCTAATTACTACGTAAGATGAAGGGTCGTCATCAAAGCAGGTTGATTCTAATTACTACGTAAGATGAAGGGTCGTCATCAAAGCAGGTTGATTCTAATTACTACGTAAGATGAAGGGTCGTCATCAAAGCAGGTTGATTCTAATTACTACGTAAGATGAAGGGTCGTCATCAAAGCAGGTTGATTCTAATTACTACGTAAGATGAAGGGTCGTCATCAAAGCAGGTTGATTCTAATTACTACGTAAGATGAAGGGTCGTCATCAAAGCAGGTTGATTCTAATTACTACGTAAGATGAAGGGTCGTCATCAAAGCAGGTTGATTCTAATTACTACGTAAGATGAAGGGTCGTCATCAAAGCAGGTTGATTCTAATTACTACGTAAGATGAAGAGTCGTCATCAAAGCAGGTTGATTCTAATTACTAAATAAGATGAAGAGTCGTCATCAAAGCAGGTTGATTCTAATTACTAAATAAGATGAAGGGTCGTCATCAAAGCAGGTTGATTCTAGTTACTAAATAAGATGAAGGGTCGTCATCAAAGCAGGTTGATTCTAATTACTAAATAAGATGAAGGGTCGTCATCAAAGCAGGTTGATTCTAATTACTAAATAAGATGAAGGGTCGTCATCAAAGCAGGTTGATTCTAATTACTAAATAAGATGAAGGGTCGTCATCAAAGCAGGTTGATTCTAATTACTAAATAAGATGAAGGGTCGTCATCAAAGCAGGTTGATTCTAATTACTAAATAAGATGAAGGGTCGTCATCAAAGCAGGTTGATTCTAATTACTAAATAAGATGAAGGGTCGTCATCAAAGCAGGTTGATTCTAATTACTAAATAAGATGAAGGGTCGTCATCAAAGCAGGTTGATTCTAATTACTAAATAAGATGAAGGGTCGTCATCAAAGCAGGTTGATTCTAATTACTTAATAAAACGAAGGGTCGTCATCAAAGCAGGTTGATTCTAATTACTACGTAAGACGAAGGGTCGTCATCAAAGCAGGTTGATTCTAATTACTACATAAGACGAAGAGTCGTCATCAAAGCACGTTGATTCTAATTACTACATAAGATGAAGGGTCGTCATCAAAGCAGGTTGATTCTAATTACTACGTAAGATGAAGGGTCGTCATCAAAGCAGGTTGATTTTTAATGAACCTCTTAATATCCGTTGAAAAATCTAAACTGGTAAAGCAGTCAAGGATTTTCATATCGCAGTGCAATAAAGTCTATGATCCCGGTGCCATTTAGAATTTTCACCCCCATCTAATTTCCCCGCCGGCGTGAAAGTTCTTTATAGCATAGTAACCCCAGTGTGAATATTCTAATTTCAAATTTTCACCGCACCCATATAATAACAACTTTTCACTAGATAAATACAAACCAGAGATTGGGGAGATTAGAGACAAAGCAACAAGACACTAATTATACTGACAAAATAACTCGCGCTTTTTAACATTCCCACGTGTTCTCGTCATCTTGGTTTACCGACGCAGCATATTCAAAATTCAAAGCGTACACTCTGCAAGGAATAGGGGTGAAAACGTTAGGACATAAGGGGTTTGTTTGGAGTCCAAAGCCTCCCTCCTACCCAACATGAGTGTCCACTCTGGGTCTGGGAGACTCTTCCCCTTAGCTGTCACTCGCTACATCGAACGACATGTATTTACTTTAGATCTACGTTATAAGCAGGGAATATTTGTTCATTTAGCTTTCATGATACTATCACCCATTAAATCCATTCAAGTTGCAAAGTTAATTTAGTAATGAAAAGAAAATAATTTAAAAATCTAAAGCAGTGATGGAGCCTGAAGTAAGGGAGGTGGGGGTCAGAGGAACTTTCCTGTTCCAGGTAAAGTAGTATCATTTTCTGTGAAAGTCAAGAAAACTTGCTAGTTCAAGCAAAACAAAGCACCTCCTACCAAAATCGACCGCTGTTTGATCAGTCCTTGATAATAATAATAATAATAATAATAATAATCGTACAGATGTCAGAGCCGGATAATTAAATTTTGAGCCTTAGAAATATATAACGAGGGAGTTTACCGCAGACCTGTCTCGATTGGAATAATAATAGTGATTAAATTAAATATTGGTTTAAGAACATGACGATGATAATAAATCAGCTGCCTTTATAACGCATAATCTTGTTTTGATTGCGCTTGATTCGGGTGTTACACATTTATTTAATGTGCAATCGTTTAATTTTTTAGACTCAAGAATTACTCAGAATGGCCCTAAAAAGGAAACCTAATTGGTTGGACGAGGAAAGGGCCTTATTGGTCGAGGAATACCGGAAACGGAAGGACATTTTAAAAGCCAAGTACAGTCGCAACGTCACTACGGCAATGAAGAAGAAGGCGTGGGAGGAAATCTGTGACATCATAAACACCGCCAACCCTAACGTCCCCAGAAACGTTAAGGATGTACAGAAAAAATGGGAAAACTTGTGTAATACAGCAAAACATGAGTTGTCCGGTAAAGTTAGACCTCGCTCTTCCACGTCAGGTATGGATTTAAAATTTAAATTCAAATTGTTTCCTTGTTACTAAAAGCTAATATCAAGATTCACAACTGAACAATACATGCTATCATTATAATAAAAGAAAATAATATATATATATATATATATATATATATATATATATATATATATATATATATATATATATAATTTTCTATATATTTCTATATATATTATCACAGTAACGCGATCTTGATTGCTAGATCACGTCGAGTTATCAGCATTAGAAAATCCGGATCATTACGAGACGCGAATCGTCGAGTCATGATCCAGATTTTTTTATGCTGACGAGACGTGATCTAGCAATCAAAATCGCATTACAATGATAATGATATTTTTGTTATATACCTATCAATTTTCAGATAATTTAATAAAATCACTACATATAGCTGAAAAACACAAGAAATTGCTAAACATTTCAAGCTCTTTAATATGAACTTCATCTTAAAGCATAAACTGAATTACATTTTGAAAAGCTGACATGCGCATGAATATTTGTTTTATGAACGAAGCTTATGAAACAACGCTCACTCAGTTTGACTACCATCACTGTAAATAACACGAATTCTTCAACGCTTGGGGGCAGCAGACTCATATATGTGATTTGCAGTTATTGTGCAGTTCTCAAATTTTACATCACTGAAGATTTCACCAGCTGAATGATTCTGGAAGTTTCTTTCCGAGGCAAGGTTGATAGCGGTGGAAACTGTTTCTGGCGAACATTGTGAGAGGCTCCGATGGGGATTTGTCAATGGAATGACAACATTATTTAGAGTTATTTGCAGCAGGATTGGACAGATTGTTGGAACTTGATGATACAAATTTGTTCAGAGAATGTTACTCATTTATAATTTCAAATCCATCGATTATGCGGGAACTCACTAACGTTACCAAGTATGAACTTCCGTAAATGGGTTTTGCTGTACAACTGTAATGTTTTGGTACGCGATTTCCGAATATGATCTTGTTTCAGACGAACGTTTGGTCTATATTTTACTACTTCATAATAAAGGAATAAATGTTTTTTTATTATTGTAGCTGTGACAAAAACATGGATTGGACCTTTCAGATATTTTACGTATAACGCAAGGTTTCTTAACAAACGTCGCTGTGAGAGCTTTGTTTACTGCTAGTGTTGGCATTCCATCGCTAGGGGCGCTGCTATTGTCACCAGAAAACTTCGAGGATAAAGTAGTTCCAGCCTCGTTTGAGAGTATGGCAATACGGGATTAGAAAACGATAGTATCGTTTTCCTGCTTGTAGGAAATGACGGTAAAATTCTGGCTCTTTATTGGGTAGAAAATTGGCAGGTATATAATAATTGTGAGTTTGCCATCAATTCCAAATGATTTTCCCGACAATGTCGCGGCAGAACCAGCACCGAAAGTAAACAAGGCCCCTGCCTTTGTTGACGTATCAAATGAAGAAAAGGCCTAACAGTATGAAAAACAAAAACACTGTGAAAAAAACAGAATGTGTTGTGAAGCAATTTAGAAACGGGTTACAAGTTCCCCACAGGTGCGAATGTAGAGAAGTGAGTGAAATTACTGTTGCAGAACTTGATAACTATATTGGTTCATTTCTTCTATCTATCAGGAAGTTTGATGGGAGCGAGTACGAGCCTGACACTTTAACTGGCTATCACAGGTAGGTTGACGGGTACCTTCGTGAGAGGAATTATCCATACAGCATGGTTATTGATAAGGAATTCAGTGCTTCTAGGACAATTTTGGCATCTAAACGTAAAGAACTGAAGCAAAAGGGAAATGGAAGTAGACCTAGTGCAGCTGAACCCCTGACTAAGAAAGATGAAAAAATTCTTGCCGAAAATGGATGTATTGGATTGCACAGTCCAAGAGCCCTGACTAATAAAATGTGGTTACAAAATACTATGGTGTTTGGACTGAGAGGTGGAACGGAAAACCGAAAAATGCACAGGGGGGGGGGGATATTTAGCTTAAAACTGATGAGACGGGACATGAATACCTTGAATTTAAAGAACGGGAAACAAAAAACTCGTACAGGTGAAAAGCAGGGTACTCACCAAAGGGCGTTGCGTCCAAAACAATTTCCCGTACCGAAGATCCGGAAAATTGCCCTGTTGCGGCTTACAAGGATTTCCGTAGTCATCGTCCAGAAAGTATGAATCTCCCTGAAAGTCCCCTTTATCTCGCCACGAATCTTCGCCGGAATCATGATTCAAAAGTTTGGTACAAATGCCAGCCTTTAGGTGAACACTCGCTGCGCACAATAATGAAAGATATGGCATCCAAAGCTAATCTTCCTGGACGAGAAACTTGCCTCAGTGCGCGACAATCTACTTGCACCAAACTTCTTCATGCTGGAATAGCTCATACAACAATTCAACAACTTACAGGCCACAAAAATATGCAAAGCGTGAACAACTATGCCGTAGCCTCACTTGACATGCAAAAGGAAATGAGTAACGTTCTCTGCAACAAATCTGTATAATCAAGTTCCAACAATTTGTCCAATCCCGTTGTAAATAACTGTCAACATAATGTTTTCATTTCCATGTCAAGTCACCATCAGAGGCCTCTCACAATGTCTCGCCAGAAACAGTCCCACCACTATCAACCTGGCTTCGGAAAAGAAACTTCCAGAATCATTCAGCTGGTGAAATCTTCAGTGATACAAAATCTGAGAACTGCACAATAACTATAAATCACATATATGAGTCTGCTGCCCCCAAGCGTCGAAAAATAAGTGTTATTGACAGTGATAGTAGTCAAACTCGGTGAGCGTTGTTTCAGAAGCTTCATTCATAAAACTAATATGCATATAAACTCATCAAAATGTAATTCGATTTATGCTTTAAGATGAACTTCGTATTAAAGAGGTTGAAATGTTTAGCAGTTTCTTGTGTTTTTCAGCTAGATATAGTGATTTTCTTAAATTATCTGAAAATTGATAGGTATATAACAAAAATATCATGATCACAGTAATGCGATTTTGATTGCTAGATCACGTCTCGTTGTCAGCATAAAAAATCTTGATCATGACTCGACGCTACGCGTCTCGTCGTGATCCGGATTTTCTGATGCTCACAACTCGACGTGATCTAGCAATCAAGATCGCGTTACTGTGATATATATATATATATATATATATATATATATATATATATATATATATATATATATATATATATATATATATATATATATATATATATATATATATGGGCATCCAAATATGCAGAGGCTGAATGCTTCTGCCAACCACTTATTGTTCTGTATACACTAGCGCATTAACATACTCTTCACAGTGACGTACGCTTGGACATCGTTTAGCTCACGGGTCTCCAAACTGCGGCCCGCGGCTTCGATTTGTCCGGCTCGCGGCTTCGATTTGTCCGGCCCGCGGCTTTTGCATATATTTAAATTTTTCACAGACGCTTAGGCCCGCAAGCCCTCTTCATAAATCTAATATGGCCCTCGTATTATAAAGTTTGGAGACCCCTGATTTAGCTTGTCATGCGGAGAGTTCATCACAGCGTGGGCATGCAGAAGTAAGTTATTGATTTTTCTATGCGGAGGCAGCTCCATCGTTGCCGAATTGTCTCGTTCAGCTAGAGTCTCGCGTGAATCTTAGAAATATACCCCGTCATTTTTTACAGCAGGTTGCTACCAATACAGCACGTGCCACTCATTTCTTTCTTGTTTTCTGTCCGAAAAACAAAACAAAAACAAAAAACAAAATCACCAATCTATATCGTCAAGTCCATCGACAATGTGAATTG
This sequence comes from Margaritifera margaritifera, assembly GCA_029931535.1. Taxonomy (NCBI): domain Eukaryota; kingdom Metazoa; phylum Mollusca; class Bivalvia; order Unionida; family Margaritiferidae; genus Margaritifera; species Margaritifera margaritifera. The sequence goes on from JAQPZY010001684.1 coordinate 3,813,306, forward strand.
TCGATAAATGTAAACATGCCTATTATACACTTTAGAGGTGGTAGAATGTATTGCCGAAGAAGTTGACAATGCTTACACGTTTTGTATGCTCAGTAAGTAAGTATCAAATCCGAACGATTTTGAAAGATTTTCGCGCAGAAGCGAAAATCAGTATTACCTGTACATATATTGTATTGTCGGTCGAAAACATAGATAGCAAGAGTCCCCTGAAGAGATTGACGCTCTACAGGCCTCTACTGAATCCACAGTATGTATGTTTCTTTTGTGATTTTATTCTTTTCTAACTGCTGAGTATTGAAACCATTTCGGATATTTTTGAGAAACTTCAGCATATCAAATATGGAAACAAAAATATATTCTTATATATTTGAGTTGACATATTCACAAGATACCTGTATGTGCAGAACAAATTCTCTATCATGGTCTTTGACCTTGAACCTGATATCATGGATTGAAGATCACTGAACTTGTCCCAGACATTATCAAGCTATACCCACATGCTAAAGATCATGTGCATCGGCTTTGATTGTTCCAAGTGGTAGAGCGCCCATCTAGAATTATGGAGGTCCCGGGTTTGTGTCTCCGTCCGGTCGCGAATAGTTTCTCCTCGTGAAATTTCCTTTAATGTTTTTTATGTATTTTTTTAATGTTATCGAAATGGCTTCATTCGTGTATTCTTTAGACATCCATAAACTGGGTTTGATAGAAATCTATTTATACTTGTGTATTCATTAGACATCCATAAACTGGGTTTGATAGAAATCTATTTATACTTGTGTATTCATTAGACATTCATAAACTGGGTTTGATAGAAATCTATTTATACTTGTTTGTTTTATCATGCTCACAAGCTAGTATAGCTCAAACTCGAGTAGTACAAAAATACAAGTAATGACCTTTGACTCGACCTCAATGTCAAGTAGTACAAAAATACAAGTAATGACCTTTGACCTTAATGTCAAGTGGGTTTGATTTTCAAAGTCCTTCTGCGGATATTCAGAACCAATTATATATTGCAATAAGTGTTTTAGTGAAAACCCAATGTCAGTGACAACATTCGTTCAAGAGGAGCAGTGATAACAAGATTTTCGAGATGGCTTCTCTGGGGTCACGTTGAAGACCAGCCGAGCAAGATATTCATTCAGAAATATATACTTATTGCTATAGTGTTTTAGTAAAAGTCCAATGTCGATAAGACAGTCAGCACAGGAAATGTGCTTAAAAAAGATTCTCAAGATTGCCATCAAGGCAACGATTTCTGTCCTTGGATCAGCATCATTTTAATATAGAAACAAATACATGTTGCAAGAAAGACGGATGGTATAAAATAAAAGACAGCATCTCCGTAAGGCCATCCGTCCTGGAGACGTAACTGTAGCAAGATTTTTCACAGTGGCGACTGTGGCGGCCATTTTGAAAGGTCATATTTGTGTCAATGTCATTTAGGACGAACTACGTATTGTTACAAGTGTTTTAGTGAAAATCCCATAGCTATACGACTCTGCCTTCAAGAAGAATAACGATAACAAGATTGTATAGATCTCCACTATGGTCGCTATGTTGGAGGTCTGTAAGATTACTTAGATATCATATTGAGTCTGATAGTGAAAATTCCATGTCGATATAACCATCTCTTCTTTATTCAGGATCAACTACATATCAAAAAAGGTCTTTCAGTGAAAACCGCATGATGATATGACCATTCGTTCAGATGAGGTAGCGATAAGAAGATTTTCAAGATGGATATCAGATTAGCACCATTTTGCTTTAGGAACAACTAGGCGTCATCTGCAGTCATTATGAAAACATCATGTCGCTACGGCCATCTATCGTCTGTTAAGAGACTTAGCGATATCAGGATTGTCAAAATGGCCGCCATGGCGGCCATATTGGAAGTTTCTCGGCACTATTTTCATTTGTGACCAACTGCATACTAGCATCATATAAATATTTTAGTGAAAAACCGATGTGGATATGACCATCTCTTTAGGAGATATAGCGATAATAAATCATTTTAAAATGACTGCGTTGGCGGTCTGATTGGCATCATTTTCAGTTAGGGCTCACATATCAAAAGAAGTCTTGGAAAGAAAGCTCCATTTTGAAACGGCTAACCGTTCAGAAGTATTACCGATAACAATATGTTAATTATGGGCGCTGTGACGGCCATATTGGATGTCCTGGGGGCACCATTTTAATTCAGGACCCACTAGACTTTGGGATAAATGTGTGCGTAAAGATTCATGACAATTCTTTTAGTAGTTTAGTGTTTATTAGCAAACTTATACTAACGGACTGATGCCGGAAGGACGACGGACAACAGGCTATCGCGGAAGGTCTTCTGATCTTTGACCAGTAGAGCTCAATACACAAATTGCGAATTTACTTATCCAAGTTTTTTGTTAAGAACGCTAAGTAGTCAGCCACACTCTCAACGACTTTATCAAATGATTTTCAAACCTTGTTTTGGACGTTACAATCGTTTTGTATCGATCTTTACTAAACTCGTGCTTGGGGTAGATCTCTCTGAGTCACGCGAGCATCTGGTTGAACGTTGCAGGGTAGTTTCGTTCAGCAAGACTCTCGCGTGACTTAGAAAGATCTACGCTGAGCGAGAGTCTTAAAAAGGTCTATACAATTATTGTTACGCTGAAAAAACGAAGCTTACCAAAATATATGGTGTAGAAGTATCGTTATCTCTACGTCCGTCCGTCCGTTAGCACAAGTTTGTTATTTCTACTCCTCCTAAATTACTCAGATGATTACTATGAAACTTCACAAACTCATTAATCCCAAAGTCAGGTTGGTCCTAAATGAAAATCGCTACTGCTCAGACATACAATATAGCCGCCACAACAGCTATCTTAAAAATCTTGTTATCGCTACTCCGGAGGAATGGATTGGGCATATCAGCATCGGGTTTTTATTGAAAATACTTCTTATGATGTCTAGACAGTCCTAAATAAAAATCGTGCCGAGCTGACGTCCAAGATGGTGGCTACTGCAGCCGTCTTGAAAATATTGTTATTGCTGCTCCTCCTGAATAGATGGTCATGTCAACATGGGGTGTTCACTCAAAGATTTCTTACGATGTCGTGTTGATCCTAAATGAAAATAGTGCAGATCTGACATCCAATATGGCCACCACAGCAGCCATCTTGAAAATCTTGTTATTTCTACTTCACCGGAAGACTTCTTATTCTGTCTTGTTGGTGTTAAATAAAAATTGTGCCGTTCTGATATCCAATATAGGCGTCACAGGGGCCATTGAAATATTTATTGCAACTCCTCCCAGATGGAAAGTCGTATCAACATTGGGTTTTCACCAAAAGACTCCTTGTGATCTCATTGATGGTACTAAATGAAAATTGTGCCGATCTGACATCCAGCATGGACACCATGGCATATATATTGAAAATCTTGTTATTGCTACTCCTTCTAAATATAAAGTGATTTTGAGATGGGGTTTTCACCAGAAGACTAATTATGATATCTAGTTGGTCCCGAATGAAAATGGTGCCGATCTGACCTCAAATATGGCTGCCACAATGAACATATTGAAAATCTTGTCACTAATTCTCCAGAATGTATGGTCATATCAACAAGGGGTTTTCACCAAAAAACATCGAATGGTGTCTAGTTTGTCCTAAATGAAAATAGTGCCGATCTTACATCCAGTATGGCTGCCATAGTGTCTAATTTGAAAATCGTATCGCTCAAGAATATCAGAAAGGATTTCAACACTCGGCAGTTAAAAAGAATAAATGATCCTATCTTGAATTCTTGGAAATTCTTTTCGGACAGTGGAGTGTCAGACCCATCTTGAGACTCTTGTTTCTTGATGCAACCGAGATAGTTCGTCCACATCTGCACGCCTGGTGTTCTTTTTTCGTACATCCTAATGAATGGTACGCTTAAAGTGCAAGGGCCATGTCAGTATTATCGAGTTGAAATATGTACAATTCTATAACAAAAAAACAAAAAAAAATTTTTTTTTGTTTGTTTTTTGTTACAGTGTATGTTCTACTGATATAACAGATTTTCACTTGGGTACCAAAATCTTGCAAATCTTCAAAATATGATACCAAATACTAGCGATATCTATCGGTAATAATTTTACGGCCTCTTTCCAGACGTTCGTCTGGCATAGATCTTTGGGAAGCACGCGAAACACAGGTTGAACGAGACTATTTGACGATCGGGTATTGATGAAAGCCAAGACATATTTGGTGTCCGAAGCTAACACGTTTGATATGCGTAATAATATTCATTATGACAGTTTTTCCAGGAGTTATAGACGAATAAGTGCCAAAATTGTATCATCCTCAATAATCTTACAAACGTTCATTGAATTGCATCAATCAGTTCATTAGTTATTTTGTTAAAAGAAACACATGAACATGCAGACAAACACGCACAGACAGGAGTGGTTTCAGAAGCCATTCGGCTGTAGCGGTGGAGCTAACTCGACTTCAAACTTACAGTACACGTATGAATGAGGTGATCATGCATCTGATTAACTAAACTTGTGAACATTCTATGACCATGTTTCTGATCAGATTTGAATCACATTTGGTACGTAAGCTTATGTCATCAAGATCTCAGACAAGTTCAGATATGAGTGAATTCCACGCATGCTAATGAGATGATTTTGCATCTGATCGGTTGAGCTTGTAAAAACTCTTCAGGCCATAGTTCTAATCGAATTTTGATCAGATTTGGTATGTAAGCTTGATCATCGAGTTCACGGATGAGTTATATTATGAGCGACACCCACGCATGTTAATGAGGTGGTCTTGCATTAGATTGGTTGAACCTTTGAACACTTTAGAGACCATATTTCTGAACAGATTTTGAGCAGACTTGCTTTATTAGCTTGTATAATCAAGATCTCAGATAAGTTCGATTATGAGCGTGACAACTACGTATTAATGAGGATCCAGTCTGATCAGATTGTGAGAATAGAACACTGAACCTTCCCGTCATTAGTCCAATGCTCTTACCATTGAGCCACATCAGCTCCCGTGGGTGGGGATATCAGTGCTTTCAGAGTATAGCGTATCATGTGCTGAAAAATGGAGTTAAACCCACAAAACCAAACCAAAACCTTGATTTCCTCTCTACAGTTTTAATGCGTGTGAATTTGCAGTCGCAAGGACACATATTTCAGCTAATATGTGAGCGATATCAGACCCACTCGGGCTTCTTTTTTTCCCTCTGTAGTAACGGATTTTTTTTCTCAATCCGAGTCTTTCCTACAGTAGATCACCTATACGCTTCTGGTTTTCCAGAGCAAGTCAGCCGTCTTACAATAGCCATAACCCTAGAGCTAGAGTATTTATTTCAAACCATTTCTGAATGGTAGATACGGAATACTCCGATTATTGCCGAGCTAGCGATTAGTAATAGCGAAACGTTGGAATCAGTTTTTCGGCGGCGACGCCGCCGGCGTCAACGTTAAGATTTCGTATTGATTTTTGGAAAGTCAAATCACTACTTCAGTTGTCGCTTTTTTAACTCTACTGGTCGTAGACCAGAAGTGCTTATGCGATGATTGCCATAAAACTTTACACAAATATACATCCTGAGGTCTACTTGGTCCTAAATGAAAATAGTGTTCCTTACACATCCAGTATTGCCGCCACGGCGGCCATCTTGAAAATCTTATTATCGCTACTGCAAATGGTCATATTGACATGAGGTTTTCACACACACACACACACATACACAAAAATAATAAAACAATATTTAAAAAAGTCTCATAAATATCAAGTTGGTCCTAAGTTAAAATGCTGCCTATTTGGCCAAAGCAGCCATCTTGAAAATTGTGTTGTTCTGAATTGATTGTTGTATCCACATTTAATTTTCACCGAAAGACTTCTTATGATGTCTAGTTGGTCGTAAGTAAAATGTGCCAATCTATCGGCCATCTTGAAAATCTATCGCTACGTCTCCTGAACGGATCGTCATATCAACACGGGACTTTCGCTGTAAGAATTCTTATGGTGTCTATTTGTTTCTGAATGAAAATGATGCCCATTGGACATCCAATACGGCTACCAGATCCATCATCACGGATATTTTGTTATCGTTATTCCACCGGAACAGATGATCGTATTGACAATGGTGACCATCTTGAAAATTGCTACTTCTGATGAACGGATGGTCGTAGCGACACGAGGTTTTAACTTAACGAATTCTTATGAAATGTAGCTGGTCATTAATGAAAATGGTGCAGAGCAGGCCTCCAGCATAGCCGCCATGATAGCCGGCTTTACAATCTTGTTGTCGTCAATTATTTTGTCCGGATGGTCGTATCGACATGGAGTTTTCTTTAAAAACACCTTAGGAGATGTAGTTGAACCTGAAGGAAAATATTGCCGATCAGACATCCAATATGGCCGCCTTGGTAGCCACCTTGAAAATCTTCTGTATAAAGCAGCGATCAATTAGGCAGTTTACCGGACCCACGTATAGCGGAGATCTCACGGAGCCGCGCAAGAGTCTGGTTGAAAGAGACTAGCCCAAAAATGACGCGAATCAGACATCCAATGTGATGGCCATGGTGGCCATCTTGAAATTCTTGTTATCGTAACGTCTCATCAATACATAGTCATATCGACTATGGGTTTTCACTGAAATGCTTCTTATAAAATGTAGTTGGAACTAAATTAAAATGGTGCCCATCAGACTTCCAATACGGCTGTCTTGGTACCACCTTATCTTGTTATAGCTACTTCTGATGAGCAGAAGATCATATAGACATGGGCTTTTTACTAAAAGACTTCTTATGATATCTTGTTGGTTCTAACGAAAAATGGTGCTGATCAGTCCTCCAACAAGATGGTTATGGCGGCCATCTTGAAAATATTGTTATCAATACTTCTTTTGAAGGGATGGTGGTATCGACATGGAGTTTACACAAAACACTTCTCACTATTTGTTGTTGGTTCTAAATTAAAATTACGCTAATGTGATCTCCCAAAATTTAAAAAATCTTCTAACAGTTACTGCTTCTGAACAAATGACCATTCCGACATGAAGAAAATAAAATTCCTTCTTGGAATATATAGTTGATCATATATTACAATGACGATGGCACAGCCTCCAAAATGTCTGCTTTGACGGCCAACCTGGAAATATTGTATACCTATTTCTCCTGAATAGATGGTTGTATCGACATGGGGTTTACACAAGAACACTACAGCATTGAGTAGCTGGCTCTGATTGAAAACTTTGCGCGTCTGACCTTCAACTTAGCATTATAGTGGCCATCTATTGTATCATGTTATTACTGTTCCTCTTTCATGAATGGTGGCATTGACGTTGTGTTTTCATTAAAACATTTCATGCAATATTTACTTGGTCCTAAATGAAAATGACGCAGATCTGACCAATAACATATCCTCACTGTTGTGGTGGAGTTTTGAAAACCCGACATAATTGACCTTGGAGACAAGTCAAAGGTCACTGATTGTATTTTGGTACTTCATGAAGCTTACGCACACAGTGACTTGTACGTACACAAGCGAATTTTGATCAGACTTTGCATTTAGTTGCATTTCAAGGAACAAGTTGATAGTCAGCACATAGAACCTAATCTTAAGGTAGATGGCCTTGACTCGGGTTTTTAGCTGTACTGTCTTATGAACATGATACCACAAACAGTATGAAGTGATTTTTATCAAACCCAGTTTGTGGATATATTTGAATAATACCTTGAATGATGTCATTTCAATACCTCGTCTTTTGGGGGGTGGGGTTCTCCAAAAAATAAAAACAGAAGAATTAAGAAAAATATAGATTTAACTAGATTTAGCATACGGGTATATCATGGCATTTGAATGAGACCAGCCAGTTCAATGAGTTTCAGTTTATTATATCAGGTTCAAGGTCAAATGCCATGACAAGCAATTTTGTACTGCACATCCGGGTATCTTGTGTCCCTTAAAGAGAATCTTGTTGACTGCAAGTTACTCTATGCCTAAAGTTCTTACCCTGATATATCAGGATTCCTGTCTCACCTCCATGAGGGCATTAGTGCTGCTGCCATGATAACCGATTTATCGTTCTACCCACTAGCACCAAGGATGGTTTTGTTCACACCAAGACGCTTTCACACAAAAAACTGAATGATTGTGTTGCAGATATGAGCGAGAAACCGACCTTAATGCAAAAGGTTGACTGCCATTGAGAAATGAAATACATGTTCCAGTTACCTTTTTTTTTTTGTTTACATGAAATGTAATCGCACCCACCAAGCAATACATGCATGAAATACTTGTCTAGATTCAAAACCAAGCGAACGGACAGACGGACAGAAAGACGAACTGACGTGGGTAATCTTATATGCACCTTCCAGGTTAGTGGCAGGGCATACAATACTGAACTTTCTTTCATGTTGCGTAGGATTCCTTCACAAACTCGAGCGTTCAATGCCACATCAACTTGGGTGCAGATTTGTTCAGTACTCTGTTATTACCCTATGACTGTGAAAGATGGAACGAGTGACCATAGACCAGAGGTTAGAATGACGTCACAAGATATTGCCTATTTCGTTGTCTTTAGACATTGTTGAAATAGGCTGTGGGTTACAGAACAAAATGTATCACTTTAGATGTAACCAAGCACCTTAATTTTCAGGTGAAGGGATGCAGAACTCATTACACCTTTCGGATATCTCAATGAAGGTCTTTACGATAATGTGTGAGGACCCGACATCGCTAAGCGGTTTGGACCAATCAAGAGATAGTAATCATCAGGACGTGATCGATTTAGATCCCCCAGGGTAAGTGAAATCAGAAAACGGTTTTAATCTATTTATGACATTTTCAAGCAAAGTTTTCTGACTTAGATTTATAACTCTTTTTATTGAAAGCACATTTAGACTGAAGGTAAGACCACACAAAAGTTTAATGAATGGCATTATAAAGGTTGATGTGTGTTAGTCAACTGCAATATTTGACAGAGTTAAGGCCCCTTGATCACAAAACTTGAAATCGGATACCCATGATTTCTTGCAAAAGCATATCAATTATAAGTTTAAAACGTTGCATATTCACATTTTAATGTCAGTCTATTTTTTTTTTTAACTCTGACATATTTCTGTGTGTCTGAAGGATGGTCTTGTCTTTTGGTCTCCCTTTCTTAGAGAGTTGTGGTCCTTGAAGTTAAAATATTCTATTGTACATTTTCTACTTCTTGTCAAAACCATTACTCATCATTCATTAGATAATTTTAGTTACAATATTTAGCGCCACTTCACCTAACTTTATATTTGCCCATATCATGTTGATCGCTCCCCCTCCGTACTCTTGAACGTCAGCTTTGGTCCCGCATGATTGTGTCAGCTTTCTTGTTGTTGATTACTTTATTAAAACGTCCGAGCAGTGTTATATTTCGTAGAAGTTGAGAAAAGTTTGTAACCTAGAAATGACAATTGAAATTTCAAGCAATGTTTTCCAAGGTAAAAATTATAGCATCGACTGACACCTACCATTGGAGAAGTTATTATTATTATTATTATTATTATTGTTGTTGTTGTTTCTGTTGTTGCTATTCATATTCATATTATTATTATTGTTGTTATTATTATTATTATTATTATTATTATTATTATTATTATTATTATTATTATTATTATTATTATTATTATTATTATTATTATAGGCAACCTTCAGTGTATGTAGACGTAGATCCAATAAATATAGGTAATTCTGGAAAGCGTTCACAAACATCTGAGGAAGAAGAAAGTGTTCAGGTTACAAACAAAGAAGGTGATATGTACCTTGAGAGAAAGAGCCCATCAAGCAAAATACAAATTCCAGAACAATTTCAACAATTTCAAGTGTTTAAAAGGGAGAGTCGGCAACCTCACTCAAGTCCTCAGAATACAGCATCTGTTGATAGTAATGAAACATATAACCCAATTCCATGCACCTCTGAGAACACGCAAGAATCGAAGCTTAGTCCCACCGTTGAACATTCTAGAACATTCCAGACTAGGAAAAGACTAGTTCCGATTGCACCAAAACAGGCACCAGTGTTGATCGCAACAAAGACGGTTTCCAGTGTTCATCCCTACCGTAACCCGCACACTGTTGATCGGCGATCTTTAAACCCGTCTTTGGCTGAAGGGCCAACTGTATTTTTAAGGACGCCAGGTCCATCTATTATTTCTCTTAAAAGAGAGGTTTTACAATTGGAGAAAGAGAAATTAAAATTGGAAATGGAAAAACTTGAAGCCGAGAAGGAGAAGCTTCACATGGAAAAGAATAAGCTGAACCTAGAAATTTCCAAATTAAAAATAGAACTTCAATCTTACGGTGTTAAAGTGGACAACAGCGACTTTGAGTAGAACAGGTGTTAAAGTAGACAACAGCGACTTTGAGTAGAATGGTGTTAAGGTGGACAACAGCGACTTTGGGTAGAACAGGTGTTAAAGTAGACAACAGCGACTTTGAGTAGAATGGTGTTAAAGTGGACAACAGCGACTTTGAGTAGAACAGGTGAGAATTACAGACTTGTGTAGCGTACGAAACTTCAGCAATGGAAAAGAACAAAAACAATTTTTTTTTTTTAATATAGAAAATTAACTCTTTATTATTAGTTCCAAGCATTTTAGCCAGTTTATTCTCCAATTTGTTAAAATAACGACGGGACTTTAGATTAATTCATTGTATGGTTTGTATTCTAAATGCCAGATTGTATTATTCAATGTTTTACATATGGCTGATTGAAGCATATGCATGTATTATGAACTCGAAGACGCCAATGTGTCAAAAATAATAAATTGCATAACAAAATGTTTATAATAGGAGGTAACATGCATGATTGTAATTGCGGTTTTATAAACAAGATTCTGCCACAATAAAATAATTTGCATTAGTTAATCCGGTACTTTTTTTAAACTTTTTTTTCACAACGTTTGAAACACCCATGTGATTCCACCGTCCTAGTCTTTGAAGGTTGGTGCGTGCATGCAATCAAAGTGTGTTGACAACCCATGATAGCAACATTATATCTCGGTTTTAAAGACTGAGCTGGGATGTAAAAGGAGGATTAACTCAGATGTGTCGTTGTCTCCCTGACTGTGGAGGTGAACAGACTTTTGAATAACTACCTTATTGGTCAATTAATGTGCCTGTTTGTTTTGATAGCCAGGTCTGACCTTTGACATGTAACTGTGAAACCACCCGGTTTCAATATCCTATCTTTAAATATCTCAATATATATATATATATATATATATATATATATATATATATATATATATATATATATATATATATATATATATATATATATATATATATATACAGTGCTAGATTACTCAGTAGGCAGACTAAGCACGTGCTTAAGGCACCAGCAAAGCAGGGGCACACAAATATATATATATATATATATATATATATATATATATATATATATCTATATATATATATATATATATATTTTTTTTTTTGTTGAATTACATGGGGGGGGGGGGCATCATCTTTTCAGTGCTTAGGGCCTCCAAAGGTCTTAATCCGGCCCCGTGTGTGTGTGTGTATATATATATATAAAGCTGAATGTACGTTTTACATCTAAGATAGGATCGATAAATGAGATGAAACATGCACGAGAAGAACACAAAAAGATTGATATTAACAGAAATCTATAATAAATATTCTGATCTTGATATAAATAGGGGAAAAAGAAAAAGATGTGACTCGAAACTTTGACTAAAAGTTTTCTGCTTCACAAAATTTTGTCGTGAAATAAGTAAAATATTTCTAGTAGGTACATAGATTTTCATGCAAGTCTTTCCACCGTGTTCTTATTAGAAATTAAAACATATGAACAGGGCGGTAATAGTGTGATTCAACTCCAATGGCAGCTGGATGTTTGAGGAAAAAATAGATATAAATAAACAAGGATGCATGTTAAAACTGAGATTACAGATTGGAGTTATATTACTTCGTTGTTTTTGTGTCTCGTTAGCCACACCAGACATAAATATCAAAGACAGCTGAACATTAAAAAATGAGGTATGTTTCATTTTACAACTTTTTGCAGCATAGAAGAATGATTATTTCAGTATTATGTAAAATTGTACACTTGTGTTAGACGTTTAAAAGGGAAAATTCGGGCTAAGGTTTTATATGTACTGAGTTGATACAGTTCACTTTATGTATTACATCTACGAAATTTGACTACATTTTTGTTTATAAAAATATGTCTTTAATTTCTCAATTTTTCATACACAGGATTTTTTTGGATTTTATCGTAAAAGGAGCTGTATTTGTGACTTGTAACCGGCAGTTCCGGTTTTTGCCGTGCAATCGCTGTCAGATCTACTGAACTCGACACGATAGTCGCGTGTGTGTGTGTGTGTGTGTGTGTGTGTGTGTGAGAGAGAGAGAGAGAGAGAGAGAGAGAGAGAGAGAGAGAGCACGTGTGTATACCATTATTGCAAGTGCCAGTAAGTACGCAAGCTGCTTTTTCAGTCGCATATTATCTGATACGTGATTTTCTCAAATAACAAACATGATATAAAGAATGCGCAAATGTTATTCATAAAGTTGATCTAATTCCTGATGCATAAAAGCATTAAAACAATGACGTTTGTCATGTGTTGTGAATAATGTATGACGAATCAACATAACCATGTCAAGGACGTATCTGATTTATTTGTTGAGGGGGTTTGTGAAATGCGATTTAACATCTTAGGTCGTGGGCCTGTCTGACACTAACTAATAAATCAAATAAAAGAAACATATCATTAGTAGTATTTGTACCTTTTTCATATACAAATGAACTTATCCATTTCTAAATTTCGTTAAATTTTAATCAGTCGCCGATATTTACAGGATTTCGGTTGAGAAAAGGGGAGCTTGTATTTGGTTTTGTATCAGTTATATGTAATAAAGAATTGATTTGCCACTTATAAAAGAGATGCAGAATTCTTATGCATATTTTGTTTTAATTAATATTCATCCTAATAAATTTGCAAACAATTTGTAAATACAAAAATACAGAAGCAATCTGAGGAATGTAGACTGAAATAAAACCGTGTATATCCCAGCCATTGTCACCAGCGAGATGTGCCGGTTAGTCGGTATCTGGACACCCGGGAAGACCCTGCGAGAACGAGGTATGTCTGTTGGTGCGATGTAACCGAAGAGAAAGGGACTTAATTCAGTTCGTCTCTGAGGACCTGGCTAAAGCCAGCTAAATTTCGACCCTTTATTTAGAATATCTGAATAACTTTGAAAATTGGTACAATTGCCGTGAGTTTAATCATGATTTATTAGTGATAACAAGTTTGAAGACTGGATTTCCCCATGAAATTCCCAAGACAGTTGTTGTATTTCAAATGTGCATTAGGTAAGAAAGTTTATTTAAAACCGATGATTGTTATTTCCTCTCCGTTTTCTTCTGATCATTCGTTTATGTATGTACCAATCCATCCATCCATCTGGCCGGCCATTCATCCATCTGTCTATCTATATGTCTGTATCTATCTATCTATATGTCTGTATCTGTCTATCTATATGTCTGTATCTGTCTATCTATATGTCTGTATCTATCTGTCTATATGTCTGTATCTATCTATCTATATGTCTGTATCTATCTATCTATATGTCTATCTATCTGTCTGTATCTATCTATCTATATGTCTGTATCTATCTATCTATATGTCTGTATCTATCTATCGATATGTCTGTATCTGTCTATCTATATGTCTGTATCTATCTATCTATATGTCTGTATCTGTCTATCTATATGTCTGTATCTATCTATCTATCTATCTATATGTCTGTATCTGTCTATCTATATGTCTGTATCTATATGTCTATATGTCTGTATCTATCTATCTATATGTCTGTATCTGTCTATCTATATGTCTGTATCTATCTATCTATTGTATGGGTGTAAAAAATGGATTTGAATTTTTAGGAGTTTCATACGATTAGACTTTTCGAGACATCGAGGACTGCTGACGTAAGGCACAATTTATGCCATCTAAGCATGCGTCAGAATTATACCATTGATATTTGCTGTAATTACATGCCATCTAAGCATGCATCAGAATTATACCATTGATATTTGCGGTAATTACATGCCATCTAAGCATGCGTCAGAATTATACCATTGATATTTGCTGTAATTACATGCCATCTAAGCATGCATCAGAATTATACCATTGATATTTGCTGAAATTACATGCCATCTAAGCATGCGTCAGAATTATACCATTGATATTTGCTGTAATTACATGCCATCTAAGCATGTGTCAGAATTATACCATTGATATTTGCGGTAATTAAATACCAACTAAGTATGCGTCAGAATTATACCATTGATATTTGCTGTAATTACATGCCATCTAAGCATGCGTCAGAATAATATCATTGATATTTGCTGTAGTTACATGCCTTAATTTCATAATTACAAAGATAATGAAAAGCAAGTCTCAAAAACTAATCGTCATCAATATTTGGGTTTTTGTTAATTACCTCTTCTTCACAGTTGACTAGTGTTTGCAAGACATTTACTGTTCATAACATTAAGTTTATTACCGTCTATACTCGCTTATAAGTCGAGTCCAACTGCAAACAACATAGACCATGATCTGCCATCGCATAATGCGCCAGCAGACCAGGGTCTATATTATTTGTTCTACTGATTACTCCTAACAAACTGCATAGACACAGATCTGCCGGCGCATAATGCGCCGGCAGATCTGGTCTGTGCAGTTTGCAGTTTGACTCTACTTATAAGCGAGTACAGTCGGTAGATCGCAATGGATTGTTGTTTTTTTTGTGTTTTTTTGTAGTAGTACTTTACGGCACATCAGCATAATTGTGGATATATGGTGCCAATTAAAGGTAGATGTTCGAAAAATGTAAAAATGTGGTTATGATGTACATATTATTCCAGGCCCCTCAGAACTGTCTATAGGAGTTGCTGTATTTTGGAATAATAATTTAAAGTTCCCTGTTTTGAAAGAAGCAGCTGATAAGGAAAGTAAGTGGATTGTTTGGAACTAAAAATAGCAAATAAATTCACAGTAACTTTAGCAAATGCTTTACTTACCAAATTAGGAGAAACCTAACATTTGTGTGGAATTCAATGAACTGATTTATGATATCAATAATGCTTTACTTTTTGGATTGGTAATTAGAACTTGGGACAAGATTAAAAAAAAGTAGACAGTTATAACTATAAAAATATAAAAATCCTTGGGATAGAAAAGAAGTCTTCAAACAAAGATACTGGATCCTTGCAGAGTTCACAACCTCAGTTTAAAAGTATATATCTGGTTTAAACAGAAGCAATTTGGAAAGGTACATTTATATTTCTCTTAGATATCAGACAAGTTCTCTTAGATATCAGACAAGTTCTCTTGGATATCAGACAAGTTAATGTCTTTGATTACACCGATTTATACTAATCCTGGATATAATACAGGTTACTCCATTACTGAATTAGAATTCGGACTTGGTGATAGTACAGATTACTCCATTATTGAATTAGAATTCGGACTTACTGATAATACAGGTTACTCCATTATTGAATTAGAATTCGGACTTACTGATAATACAGGTTACTCCATTATTGAATTAGAATTCGGACTTAGTGATAGTACAGATTACTCCATTATTGAATTAGAATTCGGACATACTGATAATACAGATTACTCCATTATTGAATTAGAATTCGGATTTACTGATAATACAGGTTACTCCATTATTGAATTAGAATTCGGACTTACTGATAATACAGGTTACTCCATTACTGAATTAGAATTCGGACTTAGTGATAGTACAGATTACTCCATTCTTTAATTCGAATTCGGACTTACTGGTATTACAGATTACTCCATTATTGAATTAGAATTCGGACCTACTGATAATACAGAATACTCCATTAGTGAATATGAATTCGGACTTAGTGATAGTACAGATTACTCCATTATTGAATTAGAATTCGGACCTACTGATAATACAGAACCCTCCATTAGTGAATATGAATTCGGACTTAGTGATAGTACAGATTACTCCATTATTGAATTCGAATTCGGACTTACTGATAATACAGATTATTATATTTTTGAATTAGAATTCGGACTTCCTGATTTAAAAAAGTCAGAGGCTTTTGGAAATGTATAAATCTCGTGATCGTAAATATCTTGTAAAAGAAAGTGAAGGCATGTTTAACGAAAAATGTACAGTCTTCCCATATTACGTAGAAGTTACAAGATGACTAGATAATGATGAAATAGAACTTCTAGTTGACGATCAGAAGTTCTTTGGACTCCTTGTGTTGGCGGTTTGAGGCATGATTAGTTCATTCTCTTCAAAAACCAAGCGGGCAATATTGAAAAGAAAGTTTGCTGAATTATCGAAATTCTTGATGAATTTATGCCCTCAGTGAATTACAATGCAAGCCTTTATTATGATAGTAAAAAATGAATTAGAAATTATAAGGAAAGAAAAACTGAAAGGGCTTGCTTTGCGACCAGAAACCGAAAGGATAAAGGGAGAAGAGAAGTAAAATAAAAATATTTGTGAAGTGATTAAAATAGAAGGTACGTTAGTGAAACAGTCACAGAATTAATTAATGATATAGGCCCAAACTTTTTTGTGCAAAAATACAATTTTTAAGTTGCTTTAGCACTTTATGAAACTCTGTATGAAAGTAGAGATGCTATTCTAGAGGATGGAGATATCGATAATTAATTTATGAAGTACATAAACTTGACAATACCGCCTTGAACGTTCTTGAAGGTAAAATAGCATACGCGGAAGCTTTTGCTAGTTCAAAAAAAATACTAAAAATGACAAGACTAAAGCATTCAAGACAGGTTTTTTAAAATTATAATTATAACTTTTTTTAATTTTTTTTTTACTGATATTAGATTTCGTCTTGAAATGTCCTTTAATCATAGTTTTTGTAATAGAGATTTATCAATTACTGATATAAATGCATACTTTCAATGATTAAATGTCTCTCTCTCTCTCTCTCTGTCTCTCTCTCTCTCTCTCTCTCTCTATATATATATATATATATAGAGAGAGAGAGAGAGAGAGAGAGAGAGAGAGAGAGAGAGAGAGAGAGAGAGGAGAGAGATTACACCTACTATAATATAATCAATCATAATCTTTCATTTATACTATATGAGGGGATATTATAATTATATCTTGTACACTTTCTGAATCAAACTCACGTGCATAGACTGTACTGAATGCCAAAAATCTATATTGGATGGTGAAAACTTATAGCGTAGACAAGGGAGATAAACGTTGTTTCTTGATTCCTATTGTTATTTCCCTTGATACAAAATTGTCTATTCTCACGTTCATACCTGCTATGTTCTCTAAATATTTTTCATTTTAATATTTCGATTTTCAAATCTAAATACAAATAGCCCACCCCTCCCCTTCCCCTACAACCTTAACAAAAGTTTATTTTTAAGTATTGATCTCTTTCTGTTTATTTGGCCACGAAGAGGGAACAGCGGTAACTGTATTGGTAGAGCGTCGGACTCGTAATCCAAGGATCGCGGATTCAATATCCGTCCTGGTGAACCCGGGTCGGCTGCCTCATTGCGTCCTTAGGAAAGGCACTTAGCTCTATTTTCTCGGCATGATATAACCAAATAATGTTTTTAAAAGTGCCGTTAAAAAAATGTCTTGAACCCTAATGGAAGGCGTATTCAGTAACTAACAGCACGGCAAGAGTTTATAAAAAAATAAAAAAATAAGAAATTTTAGAAAATATGCGTAATTTTCCATCTTCTTTTGGTACTAAATACAGATAAGGTTAGCTGGTCTCACATTTTGAAATTCTATGGCAGAATATACGTTTTGTTTATTAGTCTCATTATACAGGGAAGCTGATAAAATGAAGGGAGGGCATAAGCACTGTTATAATAAGAGCTTCACAACTATAAAGACAACAACAACAGCAACAACTACTTCTGCTATTTCCATTATCACACAACAATTAGGACAAAGCAACAACAAGAAGAACCAATAATAATAATAATAATAATAATAATAATAATAATAATAATAATAATAATAATATCTTGACTATCATGATCATACTAATCGGCATTAGCTTAGATTTTTTTTAATGGTATGCTGCATTTTAAATCAATTTACATCTTGGCTTAAGTTTTGACAAATTATTTACTTTGAAGCTGTAGTAGTAGGGACTTTATATATGTGTATGTACGAGTCCCTGATTATACACAACTGTGACAAATTAAGTAAACCTCTGCTTTGGCAGATTATGGGAAAAACGGATGTTTAAAAAATAAAGAGAGGATTATTAGAATTAAAGCTAGATGTATAATAAAAAATATCAATATATAATGTTCTGTACATTATGGATTTTTATTGTACTCGTCCATGTTGTGTCGTAAACATTTACAATCATACTAAGTTACGATGGAATAGATTACTGCCGACCCCAAAAATAAATAATATCTGGCTATTACTGGTAGAAGGAACAATCCACCATGCTCTTTTTATAAATCAATGGAAGAAAAACTATTATCTGTACATCTTTTCTATTAATGGGATGTTCACATTGTCTGGGTTTATTTGGAAAAATGGATTTATGACGCAACCTCATTTATGCAAAAGTCAGCTAAAATATATATCATTCTTGGCAATGACTGATCTGGTAGGAGTAATCTAGTAGGAGTAATCTGGTAGGAGTAATCTAGTAGGAGTAATCTGGCAGGAGTAATCTAGTAGGAGTAATCTGGTAGGAGTAATCTAGAAGGAGTGATCTGGTAGGAGCGATCTGGTAGGAGTAATCTAGTAGGAGTAATCTAGTAGGAGTAATCTAGTTGGAGTAATCTGAAAAAGTCTCATTGTTGTATGAGTGTTCTTATCAAATGTCATCTTACTGCGCACGCGTCGTGCGTTTTAGTTAAAATAAGGTCAGTCGCATCTCATCAAGATCGGCTATTTATCGCAGAATGGATCTAAGATTTTTTAACTTATGTGCACCCCCTCCCCTAAGTCAGAAAGATGCATACAACTCGGTAACAGTTGTTGACCTCTCTTTACGCTGATTGCTCTGCTAATTAGTATAGAGTACAAACAAATCTAAGAACACTAAATAAAGGAAATGATAGATGAATTTATAAATAGTAGTTTAATTGCTATATATAAAATATTGTTCATATTTGTTAAAGGTTACAACACTAAAATCTTTAACGTAACCTTTATATGTGACATGAATTTGCAACTTGCACTTTGATTAAATTTGAATGTGAGAAACAAATTAGCAGGATCGGTATGAGTGAAAAACGATACTTGACAATGTCATAGGACAAATATTTTTATTGAGCTTAAGAATACAAGTGTTATCGATATACAGCTGGATGCCTGATAATCAGTCATTTGGATATATTACAAATGTTATCGATATACATCTGTATGTCTGATAATCAGTCATTTGGATAGAATACAAATGTTATCAATATACAGCTGTATGTCTGATAATCAGTAATTTGGATAGAATACAAATGTTATCGATATAGAGCTGTATGCCTGATAATCAGTAATTTGGATACATAAACATAATTGTGCAAGAAGACTGATAGTTCAGTGACGACGAATGATATACACTTCCGCATTTAATAGCTTGATCTTGACAGGCCATATAATTCAGATATCACAACAAATAACAGAACAAACCTAAAGATTAAAAAGTTTGATGTAATTTGAATCAAATGTTTTATATTGTAAGAAACCTAGGGTATGTGCTATTTGTATTTTTGTCACCGTTTATAGCTTTGTTGCATGTTAGTGATTACTTGTTTGATTATGGGGAACTGGTGTTGGGAAGATACTTCTCAATCCAAGTAATTAGGCAATTAATACGTACAGGCGTTGTTCATACTGAACCGTATTCACAGGACTTCATGTTAACAAGTGCTTGAGAGACAAGCACATGTCTTTTAAGAGCAGGCTTGAAGCCAGAACCCAGCAAATGCACGTTATGTGCAACAGAGGAACGGTATCTTGATCATACCATATCAGCTGCGAGACATGCCACCGATCCTGAAAAAGTTGATGTAGTAAAGAAATGGCCCACCCTAAAATCAGTTACTGCGGTACGGAGATTCCTTGGATTTTGTAGTTTTTATCCGCGGTTCGTAGGTCACTTAGCTGAAATTGCGGCTCTCTTGAATCAGTTTACGAAAAAGAATGCCGTTTTCCTATGGACACGTGATCATCAAGTGGCATAAGAAGTGTTATGTAAAGCACTTGTCTCAGCACGAGTGTTGACTGTACCTCACTTCAGTCGATCCTTCATACTAGATACAGATGCGAGTGGTGAAGAATAGAGCGGTCCTTTTCCAGGAAATTGACGGAAAAGAAAGGGTGGTACCTTAGTTCCTGGACAAGACAGAACGCCAGCACTGTGTCACGCGTCGTGAGCTGTTGCTATTCGGTATTTGTAAACCTATCTTTATGGCAGAAAAATTCAAAGTGCGCACTTATTACAGTAGCCTGAGTCAGCTCGTGAACTTCAAAGAGGTTGAGAGACAATTGGCCAGCTGTTGGAACAGTTATCATTATGTGACTTCATGATTGAACACCGCCCTGGAATTCACCGTGTCAATGCCGATGATTTAAGCTGCTTGCCCAGCAAGGGTTGCAAATAATGAAGCTAGTACGCTGCCAAGTTCTCCGCTAAACTGCTGGACAGTGGCGTTCATTTTGGAGAGGTGCAGAGACAAAGACTCAACTTTGTCCAGAATGATTGGATGGGGTGAGGCTCGGCAGCACCCCTCTTAGGAAGAGTATCTAGAGACAGTGCTGAAATCAAGGCCTTATGGAGAGCATACAAGGTATTGGAAATGTTTGACGGGATGTTCGTGAGAGTTTGGCTTGATCGTTCTGGTAAGCCAAATAAAAGTTTCATCATCGTACCGTACATCTGGCAGCGTGAAATTTTAGACATTGCAGTGATGGTGCTGACGGTTGTGGGGGCATTTAGTACTGAAAAAAAAGCCTTAGTAAAACATGCCAACGTTACTACTGGCCTGCTATAAGAAGAGTGATATTCGAGAGAATTGTGCAATATGTTTCGTTTGCGCTCAGCTCAAGAACCCCAATCAGAGGCGTCGAGCAAACATCAGGGCATACCAACTGGAGAAGAAGAGGAGCTCGTTGATTTCGATGTTTTGGGACCTCTTACAACGACGGATGAAGGAAATGCGTATATTCTTGTGATTTAGTGATCATTTTACCAAGTGGACTGAGGCGGTGTCTTTGTCTAATATTGAAGTTGCCACAGTTGAGCGAACGTTGCTTGAAACTTTATTTGTAGATTTGGCGTGCCTCGTATGTTCTTGTCTGACCAAGGCCGACAGTTTGAAAGCGCTGTATTTAAAGAACTTTGTGTTATGTCAGGAATTAATAAGACGCGAACGTCTCATTATCGTCATCAGTGTAAAGGGATGGTAGAGCGATACAACCGAACTATGTGCCAGATGTTAGCACCATACGCTGAAGATAAAAGAGGAAAAATGGGACCAGGACATTCCTCTTACGAACATGGCGTACCGAGCATCTGAACATAGTCATCCGTAGTCATCCCTAACAAGTTGATGCTGGGGAGAGAAGTGAATCTTCTTACGTATCTTTTGGTGTGGAAAACACCTGAAGAAATCCCAAATAATCTGTCCCAGTTCGTGTCAGAATATAGAAAAGGAATATGTGCGGCTAACAAGGAAGCGTGAGAGAAATTAGGCACCAGTTTTCGGCATCAGAAGGCCACTTACGATTTCAAGGTTCATAGTCAGTCTTTCAGTGATGGTGACATTGTGTGATTGCACCATACTCTGAGAAAGAAAGGGAAACTCACCTAAACTGCAAGTCAGGTAGACTGGACCTTGGCGCATTGTTAAGAAGATAACTGATATCATTTACCTTATCACAAGACCATAAGAAGACTTATATTGTTCACTTCAATCGTTGGAAGCCATGCTCGGTACGATCTGAGAGTGAATGTGAATTTTCCGACACTCAGGAAGAGTCATATGATGGGGGTGGTGAGACTGAGAAGGACGGAATATCGCCGTATCCCTTTACTGCTCAAAGAGCTATACTGTGGCATGGCGGAGAGCAAGCCGTGGGTCTAAAGGAAACGTACATATGATTTGTAACAATGGGAGTGCTGAGGAGTCACCAATTCTTGCATTTTTTCCTTCTATTAATTGATCGGTTATAGAAAGGGAAAAAAGAAAATTTAAATAAGGATGGGTAATTATTCTGTCCCCGTGATAGTTTATTTGGATTGGTAAAGGTCCAGAACGGTGTCAGACGGGTTGAATCAGAAAAATCGCACAGCACGGCAAGGATGAAGCAGATAGTTGAGTTGCTGTTGCGCTGAGCACTACGGTTTATGTTTATTTTATAATTATTATATATTATTCTTAGATTCTTAATTGAAGGCAGAGTCCACTTTTTGCGTAAATTGTTTCGGATTGATCATGAGTAGTATTAATTTAATAAATTGGTCAGAAGTCGTTTGTTTGCCGTTTTGAGTAAGATTGAGGGGAATTATAATTGGTTTGTTGAGCTTTTAGAGAAGCAGTCCTAAATAACGCCATTATGTTTAAAAGACCTGATGAGTATCATTCGATTAGTGTGCTTTTGCGTAAGGTTTTGCCTTTGCCGTTAACTGTAAAAGTGAAATGTGACATTTTAAATTGTGATCGTGCATCTAGCTGGCGAATGTAGTATTAGTTGTAATGTTGATATGAGGATGCAGTTCCAGCTAGCGTGGTCTGATGTCAACGATGAATTTGGTGCTGTTTAGTGGAGCGCTGCTGGACCTGAGCGACTTTTACTTTTAGTAGAGATGCGTTGTCCTGCAGGAAGCTTGATCTCTCTACCTGAGTTTCGTCGCGATTAAGCAGGGGGCGAGTCCGCGTGTCTGACCAGTTAGAGCAGTCGTTTTGCTACAGTTTATGTCGAAATCTGTTGGATATCAGCATATCCACTGTGATACTCTACTATGGTTTTCATCATGCGTTGATTGAAGAATTAGCTTGCTAAGATCGGTGTTAAATAGGGAATTGCTGAGGGACTGCTCCTAATAAACGCATCTTATTTAGAAGAATTGATAGAATGACCATGGCAATTATATCCTTATTGGACACCTTTTTTTTAGTTTGAGTTTCGTGCCCTGAGTAAAAATAAATGTTTACAAAAAAGTAGTTTCAGTTTGTTGAATGCACATGCGATCAGTGATTATGCTCTTCCTTCCAGCTCTTCAGGGGCATACAGGTACCGAACCGGATTGTCCTCGACTAAGTCCAACGCTGGGGACTGCGGGGCCAAAGCACCTCGTGTGACTGTGATGGTTTTCTGCCTAATCGCGTCAGCTGGATTTAATCTGGTCATACCGTGTGGTTTCATTATTTAACACCCATTCTCGGGAGCGATCATAAATCAACAATTCCTGCGCGTACTGGTGCTCGAATAATCGTTCCCCAAGTGTGCGGTTGAATCGTTCCACGATGGCCTGGTCACGATGCACATTGAGATATCCACGACGAACCCGCAACGGCTCCGAAAAATTCTTTGCCTAGGTCCACCTGTAGAAGTCGCGGCCACCTTAGCGGTTCACGTGCGTAGATACGTTTGAACACGTCTGCGACACTTGTTGAATTTTTAGACGTCAGCGGCTCGGCTTCCTTGTATCTGCTGGCAACATCCACGACGGTTAGTGCATATTTGTATGTATGTGCACGTACCCGGTCATATGGAAAAACAAAAGATCAGCCGGGGGAACTTCATTGGGGGTCCTCACATCAAACCACCCACGGGAAATCTTTCTCGAAGCAGGTATATAAATCTGCCACAACGCTTGTTTTGTCAGCCACGCTCCAGCGACCCCATGGGTAACTTTTGCCGCACTCGCTAACTTTCCAACGGCTGCTTCACCCTTCCAATCACCGCGTGGACTATAGTATCTCATGGGCAGTTTCGCGTCCGTGTTTGTTATATTGATGCTTTGTCTCCGATGAGTAAACTTTGCCCACAGGGGGAGGAGCCTCTCAGTGCAATATTGGCCTTCATGCCTCCTTTGACAATCCATCTGGCGATTCTTTTTCCGATGGCCGCTCCCGCAATAGCATTCATGCCATGGATGAGATCCACGTTGGCGTGTTGACGTGCACGAATATCATTTGATGTTTTATTCGCGAGATCATGTCGGTAATATGCAGCATTGACTCGGTTAACAGGTTCTTCTACGGGCGCTGGTCGGTTATCGCGCAGTCGTATATCCAGCCGTGTTCCAGGCCCGTAGTAATTGTATGTTTTTCACCAGGATATTTACTACACGGTACCCCGGGGAGTTTTGTCAGCGCGGTTGCGATATCACCGCCAAGATTATTTTTAGACACAGAAGTTCCCATGAACGTAAACGTATTTGCTTCACACCGGACACAAGTTCCAGCGATTCCGGTTCTGTTATTACGTATTACAATAGGAGATAAATTTGCATTACGTGTTTTTGTGCGGTATCGCACACAATATGAAGGCATGATAATAAGTATACAACCAATGACATTCAAGATGACATCATCAAGAAATGGAAAAATCAAAGATTTGAATAGTTCTGCCTTCACCGTCATTGACTTTTCTGCGTCAACAAAGCTTCGGCCGCCCAAGCACAGTTTTGATGGAACCAGTTCCATATTTCCGAACTCAGTTCGCGCGCTGATCATTGGTTCCGCCAGATGCGGAAAGACTCAACTGTTGCTAAAATGGGATCTGCTGTACGTGATTGCACCACTCGCAGACGATCAGCCGTGTTATGATGTACTCAGAGATTTCGCGCACGCGCTTGAGAGCAGTGAAGCTGCCATCGAGTTCTTTTCCACGATCGATGAAGCTCCACCGTGGACGAACTTGACCTGTGAATAATTTTGTCGTGTTCGACGATGTGATTCTTGACCGGCAAGACAACCCCGCGAGAATATTTTCTCAGGGCCGCCACAAGAAAGCAGGCGTGATCTGTATGACTGAACGATACGCACACGTACCCAAAGTGATTCGGGACAACTGCAACATATTGACAATATTTCGTAGGGTTGACGCGCACGACCTTGCAAACATTCACTGGACCTGGTGTGCCGTCGACGCTTTGCAGGATGAGTTTCGAAATATGTTCGCGGAGGTCATTCGGGACCCGTATAGTCTCCTCACGACTGACTTGAGTGGTGTGGGATAAAATAATCGCGTGGGTCTGGACGCAATTGCATCTCACACAAACTTGTCTGACAAAGCAATTTAACAACACGATAAAATCCGCCAGTGATGTCAAAGCAGAGGGTGCTGACCGACGCCGCAAAGCTGCCCGCGATCAACTGGAACTTATCCGCGAGCACATAGCTCGTCGCAAACGAGTCAGAGATAAGCTTCAGTCGCAACAAACCGCACGGGAAGACCTGACAGCGGACTTTAAACAAACGTTTGCATCGTTGATCAAACCCACGCATGAAACCGCGGATGAGGTGAAAAAGTCGCGAAAACCACCGCCGAGATGACGGCAACAGAAGAGAAACCTGGACCGATTGTCAGGACAGCCAAAGCCACAGAAGAAACCGCAGAGACTATTGGACGCTTGCCAGATGCGATTACTGAGATCCAAGAAGGCTTTGGGGAAATCGGAGATGAAGTTGGTGTGATCGCAAAAGGCACCCGTGTGCTCGACGAAGACGTCAGAAAAGCAATTGAGAATATTCCAACACCACAATCACCGCATTTATTATTTTTGTGAAGATGGTCGTCAGTGGATTTTTGAAAATCCCATACGTGCCACTTATTACAGACCACTCGACTGGCGCAAGATCGTGTTAAGATTACCAGCGAACTCAAGTGATTTACAATATAAACAAAATATGGCACAAGTGGGTATTCAGGGAGATTACTGGAAGACCGCAAACCTCCGGTCCTGCGTGGCCACCCTATAAACGCATGATCGATGCATTTTACGCCGGAGACATTGATGAAGGCATAAAATCGTATGAAATCAATGCTACGATGCAACGTATCGTTGCAAATACAACACCGAGCATCACCTCGATGATCACGATCTCGTCAACACAGCCGGAATTCCACGTGGTTTTTCTGACGCCAATCACCGCGGGACAATCCCGCGCACTCGAAATCGCACTAGTGTCGAAGGGCGTTTATTACAGATCATGTCCGTTCGGGGCCTAGACGCATACAACTCGTTCGTGTTCTCGTCGCATGGTGGCTTGACTTGGAACGTTGTTGAGCTCGCCACAGGCGAGTACGACATTGTATCGATAAATGATGAGATCCAACGGAGGATTTCGTTGGTGACTAGCAAAGACTCAAAAAGTTTCATGCGTGAGTACGAGCCCACACTCAGCTCTGCCATATTAATTGAATCTCCACAGTACGAGGTTGACAACAGACAGTCGTCGTTGAGAACAATTCTCGGTTGGCCTGAAGATATTCCCGCGGACAAAGGAATCAAGTATTGCCTCAAGGTTGTATATTGTTCGGGTTCTCCCCGAATGCAACCTCGGTTGATCTGCTATCGATTACTATCACGCCTGTGTATCTTTCAGGTAATAATCATCGATTCATGCACATACGTTTTTAAAAAGTGGACCAGAATGGGCAAGCGTTAGACTTCCGCGGGGAGACCTAGACGATACAACTGTACATTAGAGATCGAACTGATATTTAATTAAATGACAGTCGCACGTGGACGTGTGACACCCGTGCCTGTTGTTGACGCGAGAAAACCCGATTACGCAACATAGTACGGAAATGCCTCGCGGCCCCGACCTCGCGCGCTGCACCAATCGCTAAACAAGTTGCAATGCGAGCCATTGACAGGAACAGAAGCGCTGCTGCGGATCAGTTAAAAAATCTGGGATTGCACGCAGTCCAATCGATTCGAGATCGACTAGGACGATTAGTAACTCTGCAACCAAAGGCGGTTGCGCTTCCATGAGTAGACCGAAGGTTCCAGTTTCACTTCCATCCACGGCAACAATGCCCGCGCCGGTCAGTAAAATCATCAATGAAACTGCTCAACGATAATACTGATTCGATGACTTCAAATCTGGCAATGGGGAACATATTACGGTCTCGCAAAAGTTATTAAACGAAACCAATAATGTATAAACGATGGCTCGACTCAAAGATGCACCTGATACTGCATGGAATATGGACGCATCTGTGATGATAGATCGAAGCGTCCGAGATATTAATTTTTTCTCGTACCCAGCTAAGGACCCTAATCATTCTGGATGAATAGAACTACAAGTGCACGACACGTCTAGATACTTTCTCCCGTGTGAGGCCTTCTTGGAAATTGATGGAAAACTTATACGCACCAACCATACCTATTACGCCGTCGGCACTAAGGTTGGATTTGTCAACAACGGCATCCTAGCGTTGTTCAGCAGCGCACGTTATCTCATCGACGGAATGGAAATCAAAGCGATTCTCGACAAGGTCGACGTTACCACAACGAGTCTTGGACTCGCCCGTTACAGCGACCTATTATGCGAAATCAGCTGGCCCAATTATAATGTGTATCAAGGATACAGCCGATCATACAGATCATATCCAGTATCTACGTAGACAATCACAAAATCGTGCAGGCAACGCTGCCACAGATGTAGAAGGCGTCCTCGTTAACGTCAACCCACGGTGGATTCGCGCAGCGTCGAGGACTACATCACGGAAACTCATTGTTGTTTTCGTGTGCAATTCTTCTCAGCCACATATTTGGGTTTTGCAGAGATGTTCGCAAGGCTATTTTCGAAGCGAAACATACAGTCATGTTATACCGAATGGACAACCAAGACGTTGATGCAATTTGGCATGATCATGATGCCGCTCGTGTCAAAGTTGTGTTATCAAACTTGATATTGTAGATGCCTTCGCTGACCACAGAAGCGCGTTTGTTTTCGTGTATGGGGTCCGGAGACACAACAACGCTGTCGTTTCTCACGTTCACCACAGACTCTTATCAAGGTGCTGTTCAGCAGATATCATCCCATTAAGACACGTGTTTGTGGCGTATCAAACCATAGCTCGGGTGCTTACAGGCGGACAGGAAACTAGTGCGATGATATTTGACAAGTTAGAAGTGTCCGAAGTTTTTCTGCGGTCAGTCGGTCGTCATGAACCCTCATAAGAAATTTTGCTTGACTTCAAAAACAATCATGTCGCACGTGCATATCACAAGCTATGATCGTATATCTACCGGCATCAAAACATCGACAGGGGTCTGTAGATTTCACAGAAAGACATAACTACGTTGTATCCAATTTATTACTTTTCTCTCGACAGACTGCTTTCTCTCCACAGACTGCTTGTACCACAGACCCGTGCCTGTTGTTTGCAGTGTACAAGCAGTCTGTGGTCGACACGTACTTCAATAACTGAGAACCCCGTCCCCGCTTACAGATGTATTGCTGTGATACTCTCGGACAAGTTTCTGTTTTGGGAAGGCACAGGTGGCCGAATGAAGGTCATTGACGCACCAGGGGAAAAACCCTTAGTTTGCTCAAACTTATAATTGAACCTGTTGCGTTTTCAAATAATAATCTCATATCACGAAGTTAAGGTTGGCCTTAGCGAAAAGCAGCTTGCGAAAATAAAAAACACAATAAAAATTATTGTGGGGTCACAATGAAACTTGCTCCAGCAGACCTAACCGGGAAAAATCCCCGTGTGGCTAACCCAAACGCAACTTAAACAGCTCAGTCCTGCCAAAGAAAAGAACACATCGGTAACATTAAAGTTGGCAAAGTCAGAAGTGACGCAAATGCAAAAGAGCGGTGGAATATTTACATTCCTCGCGGCGATTCCAGCGTTGTTGGCGGCTGCGGCTCCCGCGGTTGCAAAAGCGGCCGCCTTAGGGGCAGTCGGAACGGCATCCTGGATGGCTCTAAAAAGGCGACTGGGGGATCAACAAATAAGAGGAAAAGGTCTTCGATTACCGGGGACGAATCGAAAGGGAATTGGTCTACACGCGACGACTCTTCGGATGTCTTCGATTGTGGCATCGCCGTTGATGACAATAGAAGCGCGTCCGTTGACCAGTTTTGATTTACTCGGGATGACAAAATCAATCAAGCGCTTCCGATGCGTCATTATGAGGGACAAGCCTGCATCGATGATTCCTCGCACGTGGGAAATCGGCATCGTCAACTTGGATTCATCAGCAGGACCTGGAACTCATTGGGTCGCATACATGGTGACACCTCAGCATCTTTTGCATTTTGAATCGTACGGGCTTGTACCGCCACGAGAAGTCGTTGATTATTTTCTTGGTGGTTTTGCCCGGGGCGCCAGCGCCCGTTGACGGCAAAGTCGTATACTGCTGTTTTATTCAACGCTGCCGTTGCAAACTCGAACAGACGGCCCGATATGTGGACATCTCACCGTTGGAATAATAGTTGCATTTGAGCGTTCACCAACACTACAAGGGCTTGTCGACGCTACGCTGGCACCGAGAAACTACGCTGAACGTATACAAAATGCCCGTTGAAATTAACGGAAGCGCGAGCGCAGCAACCTGACGGTGTATTGGATTAGTTAGCAGGGTATGCTAAGATTGAAAACAATTTTGTTCCGCTTCTCGAGGAATATCTGCCACAGAGTGGTGTTACCAAACACTCATATACGCTCAAATATAATCTACGCGAGGGCAACATAGAAATCGACAGTTGGGACCACTCTGATGTACCACTAACAAATCGACGTCACCTTGGAATCATCGCATTAACACGCGAAAACGCCCGGTCGCTGACTACGCCGTCAGACGTAAAAACATCCTGGGATTGTCTCTAGAACGTTGAAGTGGAATTCACTGACACATCCACCGCGATAAAATCCTCCATTCATTATATCGAACTACCTACATTAACTCGGCCAGGAAAAGAAAGACCTCAACTGATATTCCCCAAAGACGCACTTGTCCGCGTAACAGTTTTTGGGTGGAAACGATCACTGACAGTACAAAGAACGGGCGTAATCAGTGTAGTTTTAGGTGAACGTGATGGCATGCCCCCAGAACGCACCGTCACCGGAAATATAAATATTATCCAGGAAGATATTTTCTAGATTGCATGCCAGTTGTACCAGTGAAGAAAAATGCTTGGTTGGTTAGCGCGTGTGCGTGTTGCACCCGTCCGCGATGCGTCTGGACAAGGTCTGTCTGTCTTGCAATTCTAATTCGCGGTGACGTTATTAATAGAAGAACTATGATGGACCCTCAAAGTTACCGACGCGAAAAAATAATCGAAGTGGAACAACAGCTGCGAGCTGAAATCACAATGAGAACCAATATACTCGCATAAGATAAACGAATGCGTAACATTGTAGATGCTATTTGTGGACTCACCATGGCAACAACTGTTGGCCTTTGCGGGGCGGGAATTGCGACTACAGCAAATATTATAGGCACGCCTGTCGGATTTGTTGTTGGAGCTATATGGATAGCAACTGGTGTAACCGGTGGCGCTGGAAAAATAATTTCATTACACTTGCAAAAACAAATACGTGTCTATTCGGAAATTATCGTGGCCGCCCAAAGTAGTCCCAGCAGAATTACTAAGCTGTACTCGATGGCCATCGAAGATAAAAGAATTACGACAACCGAGTTCGAGACCGTGTTCGCGAAAATGGAAAATGTCTGACGCCTATGCGCACAGATACGGAACAGGGGCGCTAGCGCACTCGAGGCAGAACCGAAAAAGGCAATTAATTTGCATGTAGTAAAAATTAAGTAAACGCTCGCAGTTACTAATATTAATCGTGTTTGTGTGTGAGTGGGCCAAGAACGCGCGTAACGGGGTCGTCGCTGGGAGGTGGTTTCGGCGATTTAAAAAAAAAAACTCGTTCGCGCGGGTTTAGATGCGTTGGGTAATCTCCCGCGCTGCACTCGCGAGTAAATAAAGGGAAAAGTCATGGAAAGGGGATAGAAGGCTCCAATCCGTATCAGTAATACAAATCTCAAAATCGTTTGTCACTACTACTATATCTGATCACTGAATCATTATCTAATTTTAAAAGGTTAGTATGAAAAATATTTAATGGTTTGTATCACAAATGGTAATTTTCTGTGTAGTACATCTTTGTCTTTTTAAAATTTTGCAAAGCCCAGTCTCGGACTTGTTGCTTAGCCCTGTTAAATCTTTTTATTCCTCAGCAGCTGAGGAATATAACAGAATGGCTACCACCGGTTGTGCACCCAGTCGCTAGTGTGAACGACTTCGGAGGCGGATTCACCCGTGATCTTTTCAACTCCCTTTGACCTTTGAGGCAATCGTCACATCGGAATATAATCCGTACCACATAACTATTTGCAGGGTCACGATGGAACCGAGCCCATTTGACAAGGGGCCAACTCATTTGACACCAAACATTCCGACAGTTTTTGTTAGACCTGCACATTGATTGGTATATAAAGCATTCCTATACTATGTTGTCAAGTTTACGATGTATGCAGATTTGTATAAAATGTACTGATGTTATAAATAGTTGTAACCAAGGGAAGTAACTATAAACTTATACCATTTATATAAATTTATTTTATTTTTTAAGTGAATTTCAGTGAATACGGAATTAATAGGTGACTTCTGTGATTTGGCTTGTAGGTCCAAAAATTCAGTATAACCTATTAATTTTTAATTACTTTGCAAGTTGGTTTTGGTAAGAACTATGGTTAGAATTCTTTCTTCATATTTAAGTGATTTATATAATTACTTGATATACTGACTTTTATGAGACTTGAGGGATCGTCAATGTCATGATAACCTAGTAATTTGTAATTTCTTTAATTTGTTTAAAGATCTTGTTCGCTTTGCTTTTTGACTTTTATCTCTATCTCTATCTTGGATGTTTATGTTTATATATTTAAGGGTGGCTTCTTTGTTTGGATTAATGTATTAATAGGTGACTTTTGCGAGATTACAGGGCTCGTCATTTTCAATATAACCCAGTAATCACTAATCTCTTATATAAAAAAAAAATTTTAAAATCGTTTTGCTCTCGAACTTTTATTTTGGTATTTGAACATAGTGGCCCATGTCTTTTTGCAAAAGTTTGAAAAATAGTGGTCTAATTTGTTTTGAAATATATTGAAAAATGACGATCTTAGGTTTTTCCGAAAAAAAATAGTTGAAAAATGGTAGTCCAGAATTTTATTTAGCAAATTTTACAAACGGTGGAATGATGATTGGTCACATCTTAGTGGTCTAGGTTTTTTTTAAAAATGTTGATAGTAGTCAATTACTTTTGGCCTTATCCGTTGCGGTAGAGGTGGTTGGTGCAACTCTTGATTCGAAACGATAGAAAATGCATATACAAAAATGTTGAACTGCAAAGATTCGCGAATTTCTCTCCTCGTCGGTAGGAAGCTGGTTTCCTCAGAAATTTCAATTCTGTGGATGTTCTATTGATTCCATGGTCCCGATCTCTTTTAAAGTGATGTTAGTTATGTGGTTGCAGATTGTGGCCATATGATATGAGATATATGAGATTATAACATTGAGAGAATTATTTAAAATGTAAAATGAAGATTCTATCCAAATTGAGAGCATCATGTTTACCTATAACTTAGCTACGACTGGCAAGCGCAGAGAATGGTCTTCGAATTCTGAAATTGTTTTGAACCTAATCACACGAAATAAGGAACAGAATCCTATACAGTACAAACATATTGATACAGTTTGTAAGAATGTTTCCAATACTAAGCTAGAAGTCTACAAAAATGTTTTGAATAAGAATAACATCTTCACTATAAATAGGTGTTACACATCAAATAAGAAATTACAAGGATGTATACGTCCTACTTCTCTGCCTGAAACATGTACATGTATGTTTTCAGTTTCTAATGACCTTAGCCTTGCCTGAATGTCAGAGAGAGGATAGGAATGCTTTCATGTATAAGGGCAGAGCTTGCTGATTCTACAACCCAAGAATGATAGCTACCCCTTCCAGGGTCTGTGACTTGTGACCATACAGAAATAACTTTAACTTTAAACTTAGCCAGGAAGATCAAATGACCTTGACCTTGTCTGGGGGTCAAAACGAGGGAATGGCTGCATGGATATGAAACGACAGTGACTACTGACTCTAAAGTCGAAATTTGATAAATATCCCTACCAAGAATTGGGACTTATGATCATACAGAGAAAATTTAAATGAAAATTTAAATGAACTTGAAAGAGGGTCACATGAAGGGTAGTGGGGCATGGATGTGAAAGGACTGAACGTTCTGATTCGACAGCCTAACTGCTAACCATTTAAGCGTTTGAGGCTAATGACCATGCAGGGAAACTTTAACTGAAAACCTAACCAAAATTTTTTAATGACTTGACCTGACTAGAGGGTCACAGGGAGGGTAGGGGTGCATGTATGACAAAGTACAGATCTCTGTGAATTTACAGTTTAAGTATGATAGCTACACCTCCCAGGGTTTGGTAAACCTCAGAGATTTCCAGTTGATGCTGTGTGTGGCTATATATGTGTGAAAGAGAGAGAGAGAGAGAGAGAGAGAGAGAGAGAGAGAGAGAGAGAGAGAGAGCATATATACTGATATTTTTAGAAGGACTTGTATTATGAATTACTCTGGCTTTTAGCGTTAATTTGTATTTGCTCTAGAAGAAAAAGGGGTTGATTTATTCCTAAGATTCAATCAACAACTCTATTGTTTCTGCTATTTTCCAACGATGTCATTGCTGTGCCTTCATCCTCCACCTCTCTAGTGGTCTCTACAACTGCCCACCTCGCTGGTGTAGCACGAGCGCAAGTTGCAAACACAACCGCACCTAATATATTTAGACCAGCTGTCAAGTAAAAGAAGTTTCTCCATTCCTCTTGTGTACCCTGTAAAATATTGAAAAACCATCATTACAAGTACGACACGTAAAGCGCACAAGTTTCAATGTAGCACTCTGCAGTACCACAAGGAGTTGTTATTCTCAGAACGAATTTTGTCTTACCACCCACCCACCTTTTTTGTTTGTTTGTTTGCTATGTCTCCAAGGTATTGCTAGAGACAAACTTGGACAAATTGGGGTTCATACGAAATTCAGGTATTGCTTTCATGAAAACTTGGAAGACATCACGGGGAAGTAGTGTTTAGCTTGTTCATAAATCCTGATTTTTAGACTGAAGAGCAAGGTGGTATCTTGTTATGCACAATCCCCATTTAAGCTCATGTCAGCTTAATTTGTTCCTTCACAACGTTATCACGTCTGCAGTGCATTGTCTTTGAAATATAGATAAGATCTCATCATGCGCAGTCATCTTTTTCTTCTCTCAGTAGCAATCAATGAATTTCATATGAACTCCATTCTGTTGCTGAGATATTTGAATTAGGTTACCGATTAAATAAAAGAATGATGCAATGAAGAGAAAAAGGAATAAAAGCGCAGCGAACCAAAATTGTTCGAGTCTTGGATTCGAGTACAAGATCTTTAAGTGCAAGGATGACTTAAGGATGATCGGATGTGAAAATGTTGGAGTTTTTGATATTTGAAAACGTTATATTTTTACATAGCTATTGGGCCAAGTAATGAAAATGTTGGAGTTTTTGATATTTGGAAACGTTATTATTTTACATAGCTATTGGGCCAAGTAATGAAAACGTTATTATTTTACATAGCTATTGGGCCAAGTAATGAAAATGTTGGAGTTTTTGATATTTGAAAACGTTATTATTTTACATAGCTATTGGGCCAAGTAAGGAAAATGTTGGAGTTTTTGATATTTGAAAACGTTATTATTTTACATAGCTATTAGGCCAAGTAATGAAAACGTTATTATTTTACATAGCTATTGGGCCAAGTAATGGAAATCAGTAAAGATTAATAGGTTAGTGTGCGTTTTCTTCCGCTACTCTTAGGTGAATATTTACCGGCAAGTAAGAGTCATTGCATAGAAAAGTATAGGAACAAGACCCTGTCACTAATTGAACATATGATAATAGCTGAATGAGTATTAAAAGTCATTCAAAACTTTCGTCAAATTTAAGCAGGTTAACAATCACGATCTCCTCTTATTAAGTGTAAAAGAAGTTAATTGTTTAAATATGACAAAATGATTTAGATCATATCGGTTTCCGCAACAGAAGGACTGCCTGGTCTTTTTCAAGCAGACTGCTGTGTGGCTCCGTGAGAGATTCGCCAGACGAGTCTGGTAAAATGCTTCACTGATCTCTGTTACCGATAGATGGCGCTCCGGTAGAACTGAAACTACAACATTTTGCCCTCAAAATTTTTGTAGACATATTTTCTGCAATCTTGTATTCAAAATAATACTGAAATCTTAAAAAGATATAATTTCACACCACTAACGACGTGGGAGGTGTGTCTCAATTAGCCAATCAAAACGATATAGTCTTATCATCACAGTTACGTAATACATCACCTCATTTAATCATCCAATGAAATCGTTTTTTTTTTATTTTGGAAAAAACCTCGTTCTGGTCTCAGGATAAAAACTTAGTTTTTTAAATCCAGATCTTCTTTTTGCAAAGATTCCACAGATGGTGTGAAGACATCTGTTCATGTAATCTTCTGTACATTTAGAGAGATTGTTTCAAATGATTTTTTTAAATGTTTTGGACTATGTCATTTTTAGAACAGTTTTAGAAACAAATAAAAAATAAATGTATTGTCTTAGTGGCAGATTATTAAATATTGTTACCTATTATTAATTACCATAATGCAATCTAGGTACTCATAGAATTAATTGAAATATATATTTTCTGCTGTGTTCAGTGAAGGCATATAGTACAAATACAGGGTGAAATGACAAGTTCTATTTTGGCAAAGACATGTATGTGAATGTTTTGGACTAGAACTTTTCAGGTTTGCTTCAAAATAGTTTATATTCGGTTTGGATTTTGTCAATTTATGGCCAAGATACATGGCGTAATAGCCAATGTGAAAACATAAACTTTAAGTCTAAGTGTTCAACCTTCACAGAAAGGTCATCCCATCCTGTACCCGCCTTCAGGTCAGACACATCTCCACGGAAAGGCGGTCCTGTTTTTTACTAACCGTCAAGTCTGACACATCTCTAAGGAAAGGCCGTCCCATTCTATACTAACCTTCAGGTGTGACATATCTCCAGAGAAAAGCAGTCCCATTCTGTACCAACTTTCAAGTCTGACACATCTCTAATGAAAGGCCGTCCCATTTTGTACTAACCTTCAAGTCTGACATATCTCGCGCCGTGGCAGCTTGATTGATCCAAGACATGGTTTGCCACTGCCACTGAAAGACTCGAGAACACTTCAAAGATATTAATATAATATACAAGATTTAGGAACCGCCAACTCAATCAACTTGTCACTCCATGCTCACGGCGCAGATGGCTGACAAATAGTGACTAGCGCGTTGATGACGATGATTGTAATTTCCTCAGATACTTTATCGGAGCACCCCAGTTTTGTAATCTGGGTACAACATATTAAATCCAGTGATGGTGGTGGTGTTGGTAGTAGACTGTGGTTCTACACAACTAGATGAAGTGAATAAGTTCGTATTGACAATTTAGACTTCTACGAAATTCCACCAGCATGACGTCCACAGGAACACACTGCAGCTAGGTCCCATTCGTAGGGCACATAAATATACATAGAGATGTTAATAGCTAGGATACATTCCTAGGGCACATACATATACATAGAGATGTTAATAGCTAGGTTCTTTCCTATGACACATAAGTACACACAGTGCTGGTAGTAGCTAGGTTCTTTCCTATGACGCATAAATATACGCATTGCTGTTAGTAGCTAGGTCCTTTCCAAGGGCAGATACGTGTACAAATAGCTAGTAGTAGCTAGATCCATTTCTAGGGCACATAAGTTTTTACTGATGTTAGAAGCTAGGTTCTATCCCAGGGCACATGAATATACGGTGCTAGTAGTAGCTAGGTCCTTTCTTAGGGCACTTAAATACACACCAGGATCGTATTAACTAGGTCCTTTTCTAGAACAACACACAAGTTATACCTGGGGATGGTGATAGCTCCATCTTTTCATAGGGATACCCGTAAATACATAAACAGACTATGTGTAAATCATCACATCAACTGCATTTGTTATGTCCTTTTAGCAGCGTAATTCAACATGTAAGAACTTTTTTTGTAAGTAATATACACAAATTCAGCTTTTTACAACGTAACTATCGATCAACCATTTTAATGAAAATTTCATGTTATGTCTGAAATATGAAATATTATCGAAGAAATAATAATTTTGTAGAAAGTCTTTGGCTACCGAATATGTGTAGTTAAAGTTCCATTACATAAGTAAATAGATATGACTCCATGACAACGCACATTGCTCCGTATAACGGATAATTTATCAAATGATGGTGAATTCGGTTATGTGTCACAAAGAAGTTCATCTTCTCACATTCTAACATTCTTGTAGCTTCCTACAGTTTTTTTTTTTTAAATGTTGACTCGAACATTTATGTCGGTTCATTGTATTAGGTATTACCTTTCTATTTCGTCATATATCTGTCAATATAAGTTGAATTTGTTGGGGTGAAGTATCGATACTAATTTCACACAAACTAATAATGTGGTTCATTGAGTGCAATATGTTATATTAAACTGTTGGGGTGAAGTATCGGAGCGGATTATAACTTCATACAATCTAATGATGCGGTCCATTGAGTGCAATATGTAGTATTACATTGTTGTGTGTTGTCTCGTGGCGGATAATAACTTCATACAATCTAATAATGTTTTCTTATGAGTGCAATATGTCATTCAATTATTGGGATGAAGTGTTTAGGCGGATTTTAACTTCATACAATCTAATAATGCGGTGCATTGAATGCACGTTTTGTTAAATTGTTGGGGTGAAGTACTGGGGCGGATAATAACTTCATACAATCTAATAATGCGGACCAATGAGTGTAATATATCATATTACTCAGTTACGTTGTATTTCATTTATGGTCTAAACATATGAACTAGAAGAATCTGTTACTCACAGTTTTTGACATCACGCCTGCAACTATCGGGGCAATCATACCTGCTGTGGTGGCAATGGAGTTACATATTCCAAAAACTGTTCCTGTCTAGCTACAAAAAAGTAAAGAAAGAAAGTTAAAATTATTATGTCGATATCAAATGACCAGTATATGTTGACGCAATAAAGTTAGTACTAGTAAACCTTAATAATCTATCCAGGATAGGCTCAGAATTGATTTTCTTTCATTTTCCAGTAGTAGTTCCCGTGTGAACAAAGCTACTGGTAGCTAGGAAAATCTGGACTATTGTCGATTTCTATAACAAATAATACATCAACAAAGCAAGAAAAATGTGTGCTTGCAATTAGAAAACAAGTATTTTAAACACAAATATTGCTTTGAATGCAAATGTTCATTATATTTAATTAAATCTCTAATCTCTGATAGGTATAAAGTGTCTATTGTACGATTGATAGTACCTGTACTAAACGTAAGTAATGTATGGATAGATCTATATGTGGCATTAGTCTGTGTATTGAAACTTGAAATGCACTAATACATCAACTGACACTTCCACTGTCATTACACTCAAGCTTGTTACTTATTTACAAATTGAAGAGCTTCAAAGGTAAGAGGTCATTCGTGGTAAAATGGTTTATGTTTCCAAGCAATTACGCGCTAAAATAAATCAGAATTTTAGGCACCTTGTGTAAAAATGTATGAGTATTATCAAGTGTAACAAAATCCTTGCATATGTGTACATTTTATTTTTTCTGATACGTTCACATGTGCACCCACTTGAGTGTAAGTGTATTTTTATCCCGAATGATCTCTGACCTATTGCAAGGAATACACCTTGCATTTCTATTCCTAGACTAGTGGATTGGTCTACTGATGGTTTGCTGGGGTATGTTTAATACAGATAACAAATAAAGAAGCATGTGATTTATTAGCCCCATCTATACTTATTAAACGGACGAAAGCACCAGTAAGCAATTGCTTTTATTTCATATGCAGACAGTATTTCATTTCCTTCTTTGTCTCTTTTCACATTTTTCAACATTGCAAACTTTAGTTATATAAAAAAAAAAGAAATTACAAAGAAAAATAACATACAACAAATTAATTTGGAACTTACACTCCAGAAAAATCCATGTAGATTACTGTCAAACCTCCGGCAGACAGACCCTCAAATACTGTACATAGGCACAACAAAACAACAGCATAATTACGTGTATCACAGGTTACAAATCCTATTATTAGAAGACAGACCCCTGAGCCTAGAAATGCTGAAATATACAGAAAAGTCACGGCTATTGTGCGTTTAGTGGCACCTTTAGTACTGAATCCTGAAATAGAAATACAATCAAATGTACTAATGAATATATTAAAAGATAGATTTTGTACTTTTATCAATCTAACTTTACTGCACATCTGTGCATTCAACGTTTTTATGAAGTACAGTTAGTCAATTGCTGTTCTCAAAAATTAATACGCAGCTTTACATTGTGCTGAAGGACGATCAGGGGGTCGTACGCGTTTTGGTTTCTGTTATTTTTAGATCGATCCGGACGGTTGCATGGTAACACAATAGTGGAATAGCAGACGGAATTGACCATGCCTCACTTTACGCGTATTTTGTGGCGGAATCAATGCCCAAACTCAAATGAATGCCATTTTTTACGCTGTCGTATGGATACAAAAGGAGCTATTGAAGTTACAAAAAGACAAATGTATGAATATCGACTTGCGGGTCATGACGACCTGACACGTCTATATTATTTATTTTCTTTAAAATCGTGTTTTTACTAATATTTATCTTATATTAGTGATTAGTTGGTAGTATACATTCTTGTGTTTCGCTGATGTTATAATATAAACAAATTTTGACCGGAAATGTTAACATTATGCTTCAAATTTGGTAACTGTCGTTCCCTAAAAGCCTTGAAAAGGTTAATAATGTGAGGTGTTTCATTAAAGAAATATAATTTATGAAGTCTGAAACAGAGAACATCGGAATTTTAAAACAATCCACGATTGTCAGACACATCCTTGAACGACACTTATTCGACAAATACACTTGGAATACAAAATCTTGATAGGTCACTTCGTCGACAGATCACCTGGTCAACATTTTAGATTTGTATGGCCTTAATGAAAGTAGTAAAAGACAGACATGGAGTCACAAGGGAATAACAACTAAATTCCACAGATATCTTCTACCTTATTAGCTTCCTGAGCAATATTTTCCATGATCATAAACCACGTTGTAGAGTTTGCATTCAGTGTTATTTTTGCAAAGAGTTCCAAATGAAACTGAGGAATTTTAGCAAACACATTGAGTTTTACTTCATTATCTCCTTTTCATTGTAACCACCAAGTTTATAAATTCTATAAATGAAAAGGGCCAGGAAAGTAAAAGCACATATTTTACACTATGAATTGAACATTAACTATCCATTTCGGACATGGTTT
Organism: Margaritifera margaritifera; assembly: GCA_029931535.1. Classification (NCBI taxonomy): domain Eukaryota; kingdom Metazoa; phylum Mollusca; class Bivalvia; order Unionida; family Margaritiferidae; genus Margaritifera; species Margaritifera margaritifera. The sequence continues at coordinate 3,853,813 of JAQPZY010001684.1, forward strand.
AACCTGGTTATGCTTAATCACTTTGTGTAAATAGCAGTTCTTTTCATTTCACTGCAGAGAATCTAACGCAATGGGACCTACAGACGAAGATCTACTTAAATGTAATGTCTGCAACAAATTATACAGATCAAAAAGGCCACTGAATGCGCACAAGAAACAAATGCATTCAGATCCAACATTCATCACCAACATATAGCAATACCACCAGGAAGAAAAATATTTTGTTCCCACTGTGGAAAATCATTTAGAACTGCATGAATCCCAACAGGACACATATAGGTCAAACACAACAACAACCGAAACATAATTTGCAAATATTGTGCTCAGCAATTTTCTAATAAAAATCATCTAGAAGGTCACAAGTCAGCAATAAATGGTTTAGAGAAAAAGTTCAAATGTGATACATGTGGAGGAAAATTTAGCTACAAAAGTATGTTTTTCGACATCAATAATGTGTATGGAATAACCCAGAGACATACCACAGAAAGAATGTGGAATATGTGGAAAATAGTTCAGGAACAAGAAAAGTCTTAAGCAAGACCAAACAGTGCATAAAGAACCAAATATTATTTGTCATGTTTGTGGTCGGGCCATTAAATGGAAATCTAGTTTTAGGTCACATTCTTAACGATTGTGGAACTGCTGAGAGAATTCGGGTAGAAAGTCTTTCTTTTTTCGGAAGATTTCTTTGTTTTGAGATATTTTATTACAATGATATTTTATGATGGAGAGAAAGAGAGAGTCTTGTAACACAGTAACAACGTTTATTGGTTTCATTTAAATGTTTTGCTTGTTTTCCATTTCATGTTACGTCTGCAGGTCTCTGCTAATTGTGTGTGTGTGTGTGTGTGTGTGTGAGAGAGAGAGAGAGAGAGAGAGAGAGAGAGAGAGAGAGAGAGAGAGAGAGAGAGAGAGAGAGAGTGCTTAAAGATACATACAATTACTGGTAGTACATTACACGTTTTATTGTTTATTTTTTGTTTAAAATTATTCTTCATGTATATTTTGTGGTTCTTGATACCTGTTTTTGTTTGTATGTTAACATGAGTGATATATAGAGAAGAATACAGAGTGAGATGATATATAACCTAAGTCTTGTTCCATGATATATTTGTGATATTACAAATTTGAGGAAAGTTGGTTCTTTATATTATTGCCAGAATAATTCCTCATATTTTGCATTTTATCGTGACATTTTGGAATCCATGGCTGATAAAGCGTTACGGATTGAACACAATTAGTGCTTGTCATATATTCGGTGTGAAATTACTTGGAAGCATTCTTTGCTGCTACTGGCATTGTGGTACGGGTGTTGAAAATGGATTATGCGTGTACAGTACGTACGTATGTATCTATGTAGGTAGGTAGGTAGGTAGATACGATGGAGGAAAGCAATAAATGACAAATGACGACACTCTACATAGAAATTTGCCAGCGACTGCATATCTATGTATGTGCCTACGCGTGCATACACGTATATATGCATGTATGGTACATAAAATGCACTTACACTCATGCATGCAAACAAGTATCGGGGTATGCACGAACATTAAGTATGTATTTATGTATACATGTATTTTCTCCAAAATTTCGTTTTCGTACATATGCTCATATATTTGTCTGATTACTATTGATCTTGGACTTTTGTAAAAACAATATTCTTTTCGTGCAAACTCTTAACTACAAAATACAACTGCAAGATCGCTGTCACGTCAATAACTCTTTAAATCTGTAACATGGCTTAAAAGTACTATTCAGCAGTGTTTTGGCATTGATTCCGCCAGAAACTTCTCACAACAGACAATAAAGAGGAAACAATATTCACATCGCGGTAAATTCCGTCGACTTTTCCACCATTTTGATACCACGAAAGCTTTTGGATCAACCTAAAAATGACAAAAACCAAAACATGTCTGACCCCCCTTGTTGATGACATCGTAGATTTTGTGTTAAAACAGAGCGTAAGACCCTATGAAAAGTATCAAAGTATCCTTAAATAACAACAACAATAACAATATCAACCACGACGATTACAACAGCACCAACACAGCTTAAATATCAAAAGCGAACCACACCTAACCAAAACTTGACGCTCTAGATATATATCCCTGCTCTTACGTCTTCATGTAGGATTCATTCATGTAAGAATAAGGAGGGATATTATATTGTAATTCAGGCAATTTCCGGTGAATTTTAATGGAAAGAAGTGGTTGGTTGGTGGAATATTAAATTTTCGGATGTCTTTGTAATAACGTATACACTGTGTTTGTAATAGTAAGTAAAATTTCTCACAATCAAGTTGTCATTTAAAATATGTCGCTCATAAATAATGATTACACGGATATGTGTCTCGAAACAAAACAAGAAATAATCTTGAAAATAACATTGCAGCTCCTTATTTGAGCAGCCCCGAACACTAAATCTCTTATTGATGAAAAGATCTTTTTTCTGATGATGATTATGTCATACTTTACAGTAAAGTTTCAGATTTTATGATTTGTAAGAAATGTTCCATTATGTCAACCTATGTTGTAATTTATTTTCATTTGGTGAGAAAATATTGTTTAGAATTTTAAAACTTACATCATATTTGACGTCATCATCTAGTTCGTTATCTAATGAGCCTGATACGAATTTTATTCTTAGGACAGTTCATTTGTTAAACAATTAATGGTTATGAATTGGTAATTTTGAGTATTTCAATATCCTAAACTGAAATAATGAAACTAATAACGGCCACTGATGTATCCATGAATTTTGTCAAAATACAAGACCTCTAGCTGTGTAATGCCTTGACTCGTCGTATTGATTTATGTATAACACATTTTTATCAGATACCGTATAAATTAGAAGATTTCCGCGTGGTTTTATTTTTGCGACTTTAGCTATTTAGAGGAAATTTACGAAAATGTTAACTTCGTTGAAATATATGGAGTAAAACAATCCGCGCCATCGAGTTCCTAAATTGAACAAATGGAATAATTTGATATCTTAAATTTGCAACATTTTAACAACGCGTAAATTCCGCTTTATACGGTATTCCTGATAATATTTAGCCATAATGTGAGAAAGCGTAATCATGCGATAAACAGGTTCATTAAGCAAAAGCATTTTATGCTCCATCAATATTAAGTATTACTTTCAAATATTATTTTCTTTAATAATAACGTTTATGTTTTAAGCTTTAAGTATTCAGCCTGAAAAGCTAATCGTCCGTATGGTCCTCATACAAATGTATAATGAGTTTTTATACATACATCAGTTACAATGGTCCTAATAAAAATGTATACTAACTACATTTGTACATATATCAGTTAAAATGGTCCTCATAAAATGTATACTAACTACATTTGTACATATATCAGTTACAATGGTCCTCATAAAATGTATACTAACTACATTTGTACATATATCAGTTAAAATGGTCCTCATAAAATGTATACTAACTACATTTGTACATATATCAGTTACAATGGTCCTCATAAAAATGTATACTAATATAATTTTTTATACATACATCAGTTACAACTCGTTATCTTACACCTTTGACTAAAATGACTTTTAAAATAGAAGATGATGATATCATTAATTTAAACAATAAAAGAAGAGTAAAATATGTGTATAAAATAAAATTTTAATATAAGTCTAGATATTGTGGCACAAGTTAACCATCATTACAATGATTTTAAATTTGCAGTGTGAAGTTAAATTTCTAATTTCAATAGAAATTGTGTTCCATAATTTATGGACACGATACAGCCAGAGATTTATAGAAATAGGAAGAGCAAGATCGAGATCGTGGAATTAAAAGATTATGGCTTGAAAAGGAACTGTGATGTTTTAGCGCTTTGGTGAAATATGATAGATATTCATGCACAAGGCCACTGACCGCCTTGTACATAACGCAACCTTTATACAAAGCAACACGTTCACAAAATGGTAACCAATATAATCTAGAAAACATGTTAGAAGATGGTGTAAAATATCAGTTTTTAGGATTACTCGTGCAGAATTTTTTGTAACTTAGTAATTAGTTTGAGAATACTGTAGTTGTCCCAGACATTGCAACCATACTGGTAAAATATAGTCATTGTAAGATAGATTATGAATATTTTCAGAACTTTGATTAGAAAGGTGCAATCCGTAAACTCGTAAAAGACAAATGTGATTACCTTGAGTGTCCCAATGAAGATTTCTATCAAATGAAAATACCTAAACAATGTTTGAGAGTATACAGAGGAGAGTTCAAAGCAAACGATTCCAAGTCTGAGTACATAATATGTCGACAGTTTCTGAGTGGAGCCAATTGTCATACAAATAGTTTCAGTACAGGATGTGTCAACAGTATCTGAATAGAGCCGTTTGTCATAAAAGTAGTTTGAGTACAGGATATCGACACTTTCTGAGTGGAAACAACTTTTATACAAGCAGGTTTTGATAGATTTATGTGTTTATGATAACTGACATCGGAGTAGAGCTGCAAGAATGGTGGATGCTTGTGTCGTCAGCGAATAGATAGAAATTAGAATATGTGAGATATATAGGTTAATCGTTAATAAAGATTAGAAAAAGAACAGGTCCCAAAAAGGGAGCCTTGAAGGATGTCACATTTTACTGGTTCTAATTCTAACGAGTGTTTCCATTACTGACACTTTGAGTTCTGTTTGTTAGGTAAGACTTCTGCTAATAGCGTGCAAGAGTTGAACATTTATAGGCTGCTAATTTCTTCAGATGAATCTCGTGATCAAAGCAAACTAATGCCTTTTTGAAATGTATAAAGACAAACCCGGTGATTCTACCTGGGTTAAAAACAGACATCCATTCGTCTATTAATTAAGTTAGGACAGTTTGATAGGAGTGATTTTGTTTGAATCCCGATTGAGATCGATGCAGAAGATTATGTTTATTTATATAACGAAATAGGTGGGTAGCAACGTGTTTCTCAGTTATTTTGTAAATGACGGACATGACAGAAATAGGTTTATAATTTGATGGGTTGTTCTTGGGTAGGCCTTTATGATTGGGAAAGGCTTGCTTCAAGGAATCAAGGAATACTCCAGTTTCCAAACAGTTACGGAAGAGATCAGTAAGAGAGATCTAAAATATGTGCAGAAAGCTTTAATATTCCGACACTAATCCCATCTGGTCCGGTAGTTTACTTCGTATCAAGACTGAAAAGAATGTTAAAAACTTCATGAACAGAGAATCTAATTACAACAAAGTCAATATCAGAAGGTACTCATGCTACTACCAAATCAGATAAGGAGGACATGTCATATGGGATCAGCACTACGCAGTGGAAAGAACTTCGATATTATTTACGGCTAAACACATTTTTACATAGGGTGAATGTCATGATCGCTTTTCAAAATTTCCACCATTTTGGCCGAAAAAGAGAACTGCATACGTCAAATTAGTTGCATATCATGAAGAGGTCTCATTCGTAAACCCTTTGATTACGGCGATGAAATCATTGGTCACAGTGACGTTTATCTTTTGGCTTTATAAAAGCATTGGCGAGAAACTGAATTTGCATGACGTCACCTTGTTCTAATTTGTGCGGTGCACCTGCGTTTTGCTTAAACGTAGGCGTTTTGGGTGGTACAATACTACATCACGTATTATCCTTCTGTTTCTTTACAACAATATAATGGCCTGTTCTTTTATCAAAACTTAATCGAATCAATATCCAGACAATAAATATATTATAAATTTTCCCTGGCATTGTTTAGCTTTAAAAGCTCCTCGAATACAAACTTTCGTTTCGGACGATTTTTTTGATTATTAAAAATTAACTTCATCAAGTCTGCTAAAACCGGATTATTTAAACATCGCACCTCATTAATTGTCTTTTTAAAAGCTAGGCGCACCTGCTAGGCAATTTTTCGAAATACATTTTGCTTAAACGTACGCATGTTGTGTGGTACAACACTACATCACTCACGCATCATCCTTCTGTTTCTTCACAACAATTTACTGGCCTGTTCCTCTGTGAAAACTTAATCAAATCGCTACCCAGACTATATATATATATATATATATATATATATATATATATATATATATATATATATATATATATATATATATATATATATATTATATTGATTAGTCGGAATTGATGTTGATCAGTGGCAATAAGTATTTGGACATTCCGGGTGACTCCTTTTCTATTATTAGGTGGGTCTGACCGACTCTGATCAAGTTTCTTAATCCCGATTGTCCAGTCATGTTAACTTCCCGAAAGTCCAATAGTGTCCCAAACGTAAAAATAAATTCACATAAGCCCAATAGCGACCCAGATGTAATGTTCAATTCCCATAGATGGCCATACCGTCACCAATGTACCGTAATGTTAATTAATATAGGGGCAATAGTGATCCAAAACTAATCTTAAATTTCCGTTGGACCAGTAGTGTGTCAAACGTAATGTTAAATTCCCATACATGTCCATGGGGTACTAAACGTAAAACTCTACTTTGATAAGCCCCACAGCGACCGAAACGTAATGCTAAATTCCCATAGATGGCCATACTGTCACAAATTTGTTGTAATGTTTGTTCCTATAGGTCACCATAGTGTCCCAAACGTAATGTTACATTCCCACTGGCCCCATAGCGTAATGTTAAAATCCAATAAGTGGCCATACCGTCCCAAAAAGTAATGTTAAATTCCCACAGATTGAAATAATGTCCCAAATGTAATGTTAAACTGCCAGAGGCCCCATAGTGACCCACATGTAATGTTCAATTCTCATCTATGGCCATAATGTCACAAATTTGCCGTAATGTTAATTCGCATAGAGGGTCATTGAGACCCCAACTTAATGTTAAATTTCCGAAAGGTACCATAGTGTCCCAAACGTAAACGTCAAACTTCCATAAGCCCCATAGCGATACAATCGTATCGTTAAATTTCCATAGATGGCCATAGCATCCCAAATTTGCTGTAATGTTAATTCCAATAGGGTGCCATATTGACCCAAACGAAATATTAAATTTTCATAGGGCGCGATAGTGTCCCAAACGTAACGTTGAATTCCCACAATCCCCAGAGCGATCCAGACGTAATGTTAAATTTCCATAAATTGCCATACCAACAGAAATTTGACGTAATGTCATTTACCCTAGTGGTACTCTTGACTACTAACAAGCGCAATTATATCCTCTTAAAATAAAGAGCATTAGTGGACTCTTTTGAGGAAGAAGAAGAAGCTGAAGAAGAAGATGATGATGATGATGATGTTGATGAATATGAAAGGACGTATATCAGCTATAGATTGTCATAATGTTTTGAAACAATATTAACATATATCAGGTGTTTATAAAAATTTGCAAAGTTGCAGCTCTTTTCATCTTCTTGTATGAAAAGTAATTCTGTATCGTACAGATTTGAACTGATAACGTCACTCAAAGAAATCTTCTAGGCAGGGGCAAGTCTTTCCTGTCAATGACCCTGTACCCATTAAGTCGTCAGATGACGTGTACTAAAGTCGTCACTCAAATATTTCTGCTGTTCTATATTTAAAATAAAAAGTAATATTTTACCTATTTAATCTCTATCCCCTTGTCTCCTGTCTTACGATAAATATTGATAGCAATCGTTCTCTGATGCCATTAGGTATATATGTTTATATTAAGATTTAATTTAATTCCTCTATTTTTTTAAAAATTTAACTAAAAAAATATTTTATTTCTTTGAATTATTCGGTTACTATTTTAACTAGCAGTTTAGGTTAAATTAAACTTTATATAGGTGTCAGAATATTTAAAATTATGGATACTTGAAGTCTTTTACAGGTTTCTGATGGAAGAGATATTCAAAAACTTCGATAATAATAGGCATATTGCAGATACTTTTTCAGAATTAAAGACAAATTCACTCCCTATACTAGATTATATTTGAGGAAGTTTTAAATCTGAAAATTACACTCTCGGTGATTATAACATAATTATTGTATGGAAAAAGTACATTTTTATCTAGTCAAATATTTGTTAAATATCCTGACACAGTCTTCAAAATCAGTGTATCTGAATAACGTTAAATTGATGTCGGTTATTACTCCTTCAGGATGATGTAAATATCTTCCCATATTAACTGATTTTGGTTAATTTTGTGGTAATTCTTTGTTGATTGCAGAGTTTATTGATGATTAGAGCAAATGAGCATGCTAAATATTTTGTCCAGAAAAAAATGTATAGTTAATTTTTGATATCGTAGACCAGCTTGTAATCTTTAACATTGCATTTGTTTTTTCAGCTTTTTTTAAATATAGTGAAAATCAGTTTCATCTTTTTGAATGTTATCCCTTTCAATTGCTTCTGTGATGTCATTTATTACCGTGTTATGACATTTGCCTACAATGTAGTGGACTTATCACCTTTTTCATGTGAACCATTTGTTTAACTGTGATGTATTTGGGTGTTCTTTCTTCTCTATGGTTTTGTGATCTTCATTTTCTAATGCGAGGTTTTGTCCTCGCCTGTCACATTCTATAAACTAGTTATCTTTCAAAAACTCGAAGTTGTCATCTTCCTTGATACTATTATCTATTTATTGTGCTTCCAACATTTATTTTATTTTAACTCAGTGGTGTTTTATGTTAGTTCACAACTGTGAAACGGTTCATCATATCGCTTTCATCTCACGTGTACATATCAACTACCTATCATTGTTATGTTCTTCAAATATTTCCAGCATTTACACGTCATTTAGTTGCTGTAGAGAGATAGCTCTTGCTCATAAAGCATGCCCTCATAATCTTCTCCATTCAAGTCGTCAAGTTTGCAAACTACTGGATCACCTAAAAGTCCTTGCCTGATTTTGAATATTTTCCTCGATATTGTTAGGAAGATATCCCTTTGATAATACTGGCTTCTATGGCTGTTTCACCGATTTTAACTTTAGAAGCTGAAATATTTATCAGTTCTTAGGTCGAAAAATAGATTGATGGCACACTTTTAATATGTTCTTTCCTTTTTCATCGATTACTTCAACTGGAGTCATGTCTATTGGTGTGTCCTGAGTTTTATTGTATACTTCAATTAACTTTGGCAAAACGGCAGCCATGTTTATTGTTTCATTTGAGTGAAATGCTTCATATTCTCGTCTTTGTGGTTGTGTGAAACCTTTCTATTACAGATGCCTTTTCGTCTGAGTAAGTTGAAAAGTACTCAGTGTTTTCCTTTCCAACAAGCCCTTAACTTTCCTGTTATAAACTCTTTTCCATCATCAAATCGTATCTTGTTCGGCTTCCTTTCTTTGAAAATGTCTCTGAAAGCATTGTGTGTGTTATCTCTCTTATTCTTTATCACTTTTTAGGGCCTTGAGTATTTTCAGAAGATATATATCACTGTTGCGCTGTATTTGTATCCACTGTTGTATTTTTCATATGCCTGCATGCCGACAGTGTCTGCTTGCCACTGATCGACCACGTGACTTACATAGACCTTTCTGTATGGAAATCATTTTCTAGAATTCTTGTGCAGTGTGTATGTAGGCTGCTCAGTTATGCATTCTTTAAATTCTGCACATTTTTTATTTTTTATTCTTTACTTTTTGTTGTTGTTGTCCTGTTTAATTTTATTCTCACAGTTGATTGCTATTTGTAAAAGCAACTGTACTTTCAGGACAGCAGTAAAGATGTCCTAAATACTGTTCTTTGTTATCGATTTAGAACGGTATTTAAAAAATCCAGAAAATGCTCTACAGTTGACAAATCGTCTTTAGGCGTTTTCAAGAAGTTGACAAGGAGACCGTCTTAATCAGGTATTTGTATATTGAGTCACATGTGTTGTTTTTAATCTTACTTTTGTTTTCCATAAAGTCTGTCTCTGTTTTTGCTGAACTGTTGTAGATCGAGCTCTTAAAGTGTACTGTAAATCTAATTTAATACAAATACCTGATTTTATCCACAACAAATACGTAATTTATTTCTTCCTCATACAGCACTGTCTTTGTCATTTTTTTTTATCATGTTCATCCTGCTTATATTGATGCTATAATCACTGAATGCAGTCTGCAAAGCTGCATCTTTTCTTAAATATTGCAGTTATCTTTCTTGACGCTTGAAATGGGCAAATCAAAATTTGTATTGTCCTGAATGTTGTTTTGTGATACAATTGGCTTTAACCATACTTTTATCCCATCCAAACTTGTACACATTATCTGTTTACACCGAAACTCTTGCTTTGTGTTAAATTCAATAAATATTTCTATCACCTCTCCGAAAAGGTTTAGTTTATCACAATATAGCTTTACGTCATAATGTATGTTGTGCAAAGAATTTCTAATTAGTTTTGTCTTGTGATTTTGCACAATGAAGTCTAGTGATCATCTTTTTATGGACTATGTCATCATTCGCTTCAGTCATTGAGAATATAGACTATGACATATCTACCTTCTGTACCAGGATAACTCGTTTTTTTGTTTTGTTGATTGATATTGACATAATATTTTTTAAAATAGATTTCTGCTGTCATTCTGTAATCCTGCTGTGAATGTATTCTGCATTACTCCATATATATATATATATATATATATATATATATATATATATATATATATATATATATATATACATATATATATATATATATAATAGTTCTACCGATTGGCACTTAAATGTGCAAACATAAACTTTTCTTCAAGGATGTAGAAATACACTTTCAATCTTCCCCCAGTCAAGCTGCTTCCTAAATGAGCAGTCTATGCAACGTTGATACCTAGTATTTCCTCTTTCCATTTTTACTGGTGGTTTTTGAGTATAATAAATGTAGCATTTTGTCAGCTCCATTTATTGCAGTATCAAGATTTCAATAGCACGATATTATGTGGTCCAGTGATCATCTCGATTTATTGCAGTAGTAAAGTGTCCATACGACGATTGCAGGTGGTCCAGTGATTATATAACGATAGTATGAGTGGTGTACAACACTATGTTCCAGGGACTCGAGGGTATTTGATGTCTTAATACAATAGTATGAAAAAGTGTCCCGCTCTGACTATGGTCCAGGGACTTGATTTATTTATTTTTTTATTTTTTTTTTTCCACGCAGTAGTATGGAAAGTGGACCAGTTCTGAAATATCACTATGGTTAGGAACATGGCATTTGAATTAATCAATCAATTTTTTTTTTTGTCTTTAATTTAACTAGTCGTCCAGTTTGCTTATATATCCTCTACTCAT